>JASBNA010000015.1:0-600000 GCA_038087015.1 Cerrena zonata
TTCTAGATAAAGGAGAATTGGCAGTCATAATGGCAGTTTTTTCAATATCGGTTAAATTTGGATCCAAATTGAGTTCTTCAGAATCATAACGACGGAAGGAGTCTTTTATTTTAGCAAATCCAGTTAATTCTGGTTCCTTCTTTTCTTCAAAATCATTAACCAAGACTCCTCCACTTTTTTCAGTGGAAGAACCATCGGCAGCTTCTCTAGAGCGTACGTAGTCGAGTTCTTTATTTGACAGGACTTTATTTGACATGATTGAAACTTAAATAAGAAAAGTGAAAATAAGAAAAAAAACTTTTCAAAAAGACAAAGGATCCTAGTCCATTTAAATAATGGAAAAATGTTCACCTTATTATCCCCATTATCAAAGGGAAATCGGTGAAAATTGGTAGGGTATTTTTCTCTACTGATAAGGCTTTCGCTCGTAGATTACGGGAATTGCAGGTTCTGCTAGCAATTTACAGGTTGCGGCACCGCCTTTTACACCTTGACGGGGTTTCTTGCAGGTTAGATGTTTTTATGGGGAAGCGAACAAGAACAACAAAAAAAAAATAAAATTAAATCGCCGTTGATATTCCCAAAACCCCTCCGTACACCCCTCCAACTACAGTAATAACCAAGCAAGTTTTGATTATATGGGAATAATTACAGAACAATTTTGAAGTAAATTACGGCATTAACAATGTCCACTTGTAAGTGGGCTCACCTAAATTGAATATTCTTGGATCTTCAAGATTGTTATCAAGGGAAAGGCGCTAAGAGTGCGATTGTACGGAGGTTTATCTGCTTATCTTTGTTTTTGCCGTATTTTCGAGATTGGTTTATCTTGTTGTATCGGTTGCCTTGGCCGTTGGATCGATATAGGACCATCTATGGGTATTGTGTAAATGTAAGGAGTTATTTGGTTTGAGCAAATTTACTGTTCAATTACAGTATATGCTTGTTCATTGATAAGAGAATGCTAACTTGCACAACTAAACTTTATTGAGAATTTCATCACGGTTTATCTTGACGTTGAATTCACCTTAACACTGCTTGTGAATCTCTTCGGTTTATTGTTTGTGTTCTTGGCCCCTTAGTGGCTCGACGAGGTTGATTCAATGTCAAAACCTCCGTACATTTAAATTGATGGACAAATTTACACAAAGCCGAAAAGTGGCTTAGGGAATTTAGTAGCTTTAGTGAGTTTAGGAACTTTAGTGAGTTTAGTAGCTTTAGTGAGTCTAGGAACTTTAGTGGGTTTAGTCGATAAAGCAGTGAGCTTAAATATCTGACCTTTTGTAAGTTAACTGTCATGAAATTGATGAACTGAATGCAAATTTTAAAGAAAGCCATGACTGGAACTTGTAGTGTTATATATACCGTATAAAAGAAGCCTGCACCACTTATTTGTACCCTTGAAATTACAGAGTTGTTCAAGAGCTACAATGAGTTATGGCATTGCTTATCCATCTAATAAATACTACTGATTTACTTTACAAGCTTCACTAAGTGGCCTCAATGGAACCTTTAAAGCAAATCATCCTTGCTTAATAAAATGTTCATAGTAATTTTTTAGCGAAGTTAAATGAAAATCCCTCAATAAATATCTCCTCATGGAAAGCATACCCCGTATTGGCTTGAGTACCTATACACTTGTCGTAGAAACTTTCCGAACGCTCACTTACAATTTCGGATTGCAAAATGTTTTGAAATTTGCAAAATTATTGCAAATTCTCAACAAACATAATTCTGCGACTTTATCGATTACAAAATCTATAAACTTGACGTATATTCGAGAATAGTTACCCTTCAGATACATCTGCCGAAGTTGATCATTCACACTCACATATAATCATTAGTAAATGTAAACACTTTGTCGAGCTTACCATGTAACTAAATAATTCAGCCAATGGAACAAGCTCAAAATGTCATCACTCGTATACTTCTTCTTTCCATGGCGTTTATTCGTTTGTTTTACAATTTTAATTGAAACCTCATCTAGTATAATTTTTTTGTTACAAAATCAAATTCGCAACTTCAATTACAATAGAAACAATTGAATTGACAATAATTAACCAGCATGAAACTTACTTCTTCTAATTGGCTTTATTTTGGTTCCTTGTTTCGTTGACCCACAAACCATTTTGATTTAAAGGGACATACACGGGCTCAATGAAAACCTTTATTTGACCAATGAAACCTCATACAAATAATCATAATGTTTTAATATTAACCCCGTTTAGTTCATCCAAGTTATGCATCGATTATAAAAACTGCTAAAGAGCGTTTGCGAAATTATGGTTGTCTGAACAATCTGTTGATTCGGGTCCTACATAGATTTCTTCGGATCTAGGTTCTTACCTCATACGCCATCCCGTTCTATGAGGGCACAGTTAGTTAAAACAGTGCATCTGTTGGGGGTTGTTATGCATAAACTAAATTGCCCATTGACTTGCATTCGAGGAATGATTAACAATAAATAAAATTTTGCCAAACCCCCCTGTATCACTCGAAGAATATACCTACATTGTCTTAATCATTTATAATGATTTTGATTTCCTTTTCTTCATTAAGGTTATATTTGTTCCTTATCAAATATGTCAACTCAAACAGTAGTTGAAGAAGAATTCAAACTGAAGAATGGTCATACTATTGAAATTGAAAATAGATTATCTCATTCCCAATCGGAAAATTCAATTGATTTAGGAAATCCAAATAACGAAATTAATGCATTAAGACCAAAAAATTCAAGAAATAATTCATATAATTCAATTAATGAATCAAATGAATTACCTAAACCTAAAGAGAAAACTTTTTGGCAAAAATTCTTTTCATTAGATTCAGAATTTCATCAAAATGAAGAAGAGAAAAAATTTGTTAGAAAATTAGATATTTATTTACTTACTTGGGGGGTTGTTCTGTATATCTTGAAAAACGTTGATCAAGCAAATTATAAAAATGCTTATGTTAGTGGGATGAAAGAAGATTTAAATATGTCCGGTAGTGATTATAATTGGTTATCAACTTATTATACCATTGGATACGCTATAGCAGCAATTCCTTGTCAAATTTTAATGACAAGAGTTAAAGCTTCTTATTTTATGGGAGGTTGCGAATTAGTTTATGGTATCTGTACTGCATTATGTTCAATTCCTGGGAATAACGTTAAACCTTTATTTGCTTTTAGATTTATTATTGGTGCTGCTTCTTCTTCTTCATGGCAAGGTATGATGATTATTTTTTTCAATTATTATAATAAACATGAATTGGGTTTTAGAGCTGGTCTTATTGGTGCTAGTGCATTTGTTGGTCAAGCTATAACTGGAGCATTACAAGCGGGGATTTATAAACATTTAAATGGTGCTCAAGGAATCGCCGGCTGGAGATGGTTATATATAATCAATGGGGCATGTATGACAATTCCAATTGCAGTTTTGGGTTTGTTTATATTACCAGATACTCCGGCTAATGGTGGAGCTCGTTGGATGACAAAAAGAGAAGTTGCAATTGCTTTGAAAAGAGTGCATGATCAAGGGAGAGTAACTCTACGTCAATTCAAAATAAAAGAATGTTTGAAAGCTTTCAAAGATAAAAAATTATATTTTTTACTATTAGCTTATATGCCATGGGATTTAGGTTTAAATGCAACTAGTTATATTAATTTATGGTTACAATCAGTTACAAATCCCGATGGTTCTAAAAAATATTCAGTTGAGCAAATAAACATTATCCCTATTGCTGGTTATATAACCGGTGCCATTGGTATGATTGTTATAACCAAAGTTGCCGATATAACTAGAAAAAGAATTCATGCTTTAATTTTTCAACAATTAATTGGGATTTTTGGTTGTATTATCTTATCGATCTGGCCCCGTTCTTTAGCATTGAAGTATATTGGGTTTTTCGTCATGTTCTTGGTGCAAAGTACCGGGGCTATATTAATGTCTTTTGTACCTGAACTTTGGGCTAAAAGACCCGAAAGAAGAGCTGTTGTCACCTCAATCATTGTTATATTGGATTTTGCTAATAACTCCTGGTTAAGCTTAACTATTTGGAATACTCGTTACCTGCCAAGGTTCTCTGCAGGTTACAAGGTCAACCTTGCATTTGAAGTTACTTCTTTAATTGGTTGTCTTCTATTCTATTTCTATCTTTACAAGAATTTACTCAAGCAAAATCAACTTGAATCCTTAGATAAAATCGAAGAGAACATCAAGCCGAGAGACTTGAACGCATAATATTATTTATTTATTCTACTCATTATACAGTCATAGAGATCAATATAGAGATCAATAGTCATAGAGATAAAGTTGTAAGAAGAAATTGTCGCAAATTAAAAAGAAAAAAATGGACGAAATTAATTGGCGGAAAAACAAAGATCTCATTTTCTGCTGCGTTTCCTTAAACAGAAAGAGAATATTGCTCATATTACAATTTAACATCTCTAACTTTATAATGGCGATGTTTGATAATTCATATAAAGATAAAGTGACTCGCTTCTTTATGAGTATTTTGGATACTCTTTCAACAATAAAATGGAAAGGGTTGGACCACTGAAGAATATAGAAAAGGTTAACTCTAATGAGTCAGCTAATAGTGATAACCCATTTTTACAGAAAGAAGATCCAAAACAAGATATCCGATTAAATACAAATGAGATTCAAGGAACAGCTTATAGAAAGAATTTCTTTGTCAGAAACTTCACAGTTACCTACGAGACCATCGAAGAAAGAAACTTTGTTAGAAAACTCGACGTTCTTCTTCTAACATGGGCTTGTTTATCTTATTGTATTAAAAATATCGATCAAAATAACTATAAGTTTGCATACGTGCTGAATATGAAGGAGGATTTGCATATGAATACCGGTGGAAGAGATGATTATAACCTTTTGAATACGTTATTCGTATGTGGGTATTTGATTGGTATAATACCATTCCAGTTATTAATGAATGTATCACCAGCCTATATGGTTCTTTCTGGATGTGAACTTTTATGGGGAATTTGTACGTTTTTATGTGCTATCCCCCAAGATAAAGTAAATTATTTATTTGGACTTCGTTTTTTAATTGGATTTTTTGAAAGTTGTAGTTGGTCTGGTATAACTTTTGTACTTTTCAATTATTATAATCCACAAGAGTTATCCTTTAGAGGTGGTCTTATAATGGTAGCCACCCAATGTGGTAGAGCATTTACTGGATTTATGCAAGCTGCCATTTATACTAACTTAGAGGGATCTCAAGGTATTCCTGGTTGGAGATGGTTATTCATCATCAATGGGGCAATTACCGTTGTTATTGCACTTTCTGGATTCTTTCTTATCCCTGATACTCCAGATAATGGCGGTGCCAAATGGATGACACCAGGAGAAATTTCCATAGCTAAATCTAGAGTTGAAAAATTAGGAAGAAGAACAGTTAGAAAATTCGAATGGAAAAAATATTTTAAACCTTTTTTAGATTATAGGTTTTATATCATTACCCTTGCATATTCAGGTTGGGACTTAGGTTCGTCTGCTACAAGTTATATAACTTTATGGTTAAAAGCAATGAAAAACAGTGATGGTACTCCAAAATATTCTGTACAACAAGTTGATTTGATCCCTGGTGCTGGTTACCTCTTAGCAGCTTTAAGTATTATTATTGTGACTAGGTTTGCTGATTTGACTCAAAAAAGAATTCATTCTCTTGTTTTCCAACAAATTTGTGGTGTTATTGGTTGTAGTATCCTTTCTGCTTGGCCCAAAAGTAATGGTGCCAAATTTGCCGGGTTTTTCATCATGTACACAGTACAATCAACAGGTCCAATCATTACCTCTTTTATACCCGAGATTTGGCGTCTAGATAACGAAGTCAGATCAACAATCATTGTTATGATTGTTATTTTCACCCATGTCATGAATGCATGGTTACCTTTGGTAGTTTTCCCAACTGATCAAGCCCCTCATTATAAAGCTGGTTACGAAGTTATGCTTGCATTCAATGCCATGTCTTTGATCGGATGCGTGCTATTCCATTTCTTCGTTTATAAGAAATTTAAACAAGAGGAAGACTCCATTGAATTCGAAAAGTAAGTTTATAGAATATTAATTTTTTTGCAGTAAAATAAACCTTTTACATGTAGACTACCATTCTCTGAGTCAAAACAAGATAAACCGGTTAATTGACTTTACATTCCTATCAAGCTCATCTTATATCAGTTTATCGGACATTAATAGCTCCGTGGAGTTTCTTTATTCTTTTTTTTTTTTTTTGCACCGGATAAAAAAGAGAGCAATACGAATAATTATAAATCAATAAGATTCTACTCTCGAACTAATCCAAATGAAGGCTGGAACCAAAACCGCAAAGAATGAAGCAAGTGACGTTGACGAGAAAGATACTATAATGTATAAAGGAAGAAGAATCTCAAGAGATGAGAGACTTCGACAAATGAGAGAATCTCAGAAGAACTTACGAAATCGAAGAAATCAAGAGATTGAAGATTTAAAGTTGGAGAATCAGAGATTGAAACAAGTTATTAAAGATTTGGAAAATTCAAGAAAGATTGTATCGGATACTAATTCAACACAAGGATTCCTGCAAAATGAGTTGATGGAATCCATTCTTGAGAATGGCATCCCTGAGCATTTCCAATTTCTACTGAAATATGGCCTAGAAAGAGCTTCAGAGATATTTGTAAGTAGCCATCACTGTTTTTTCCAGCTATTTGCAGACAAGACTTTGGAATTTGTCGGAAAATCTTATCATGAAGGTTATCCTTTAATAACCAATGATGGGTTATTTCAAATAAGTCCAGTGTTTAACGAAAATGAAACTTTTTTCAAAAATTATATAGGAGAATTAATTGAATTTCAAAGGAAAAAGGAATTTCCAAAAAAGTGGTTAAAAGGAGAAAAATGCTTATCAAAGGGAGTTTTGTCACCAATAGGAATATTGAGATATTTATTAGAGTATGTCGACGTGAAAACAGTCAATATTGATATATTAGTAAGTTGTATTGTCAAAAGAGCATTTGCATCAGAATATGGACCAGCCATAAAAGTGCATATGTTGAGTCAATGTGTGGAAGATTCTATAAATGTTGAATTTGATCATTTTTTTTTAATGGATGAAATAAATTAGAATATGCATTGAATTGAAGACTAAGAACTATTAAAAAAAGTAATTAAAGAAGTGAATAGATTATGAATTATATTATTGATGAGTTCACTAACTTTGAATTCCAAATATCGATGACGTGATTATAAAGATTTAATTCATCATTGTTAAATTTGATTAAAGTACCTTGATCAGAGGGATCATCACCTCTAAAAGCACAATAAAAGTAACCATCACAACCTAAAGAACGATCTTTTTTAAAATTATCAACCATTGAAATTTTAATATTTTTAATAATTGTTGGAATTATATCATTTTTAGGAGGGATTAAAGCAAATTTTAAATCGACTGGGTTTGAATAACTTTTTTTCATTTTTGCTATAGAGCTAAATTTTTTTCTTAAAGATTTATACCAAGTATAATCCCAAAAAAAGGCATAATTTTTTTTACATATATTTAATCCACCATTAGTCCATAATAATTTAAGATTTGAATCAAAGTGACCCATTTGAGTTGAACAAATCAGTTTAGATGTTTCATTATAAGTTCCAATTGCAGCTGCATTATTATCATTGAAGGAAAATGAATTATGATTACCAATTAATATTTGACCAATCCAAAAAAGTTCTTTATCACCATAGACTGCTTTTGAAGTTACATCATTTAATTGTAAGTTAACACTTGCTAATAACCCTGCGAAATGTGGTTTTGTTCTATTCATTATTACCAATCCACTTTCCATTAAATGTTTTGTACCAAAATTGAAAAATCCATTTTCAGCAATAAATGATTGATCAACCGAAATATTGAAGAATTTTTTTTCAAATCCAGAAGGTAGTAAAGATTTATAATGAATTAATTGATAGTTATCAATAAATTGAGGTAACAGACGGTCTTTAAAAAAATGAGCGTTGTATTTCAAGTAATCTTTCAAATCGAAGAATTTTGAAGGATTAATAAAGGGAACAACATCAGTATCCATCAATATAATTTCTTGAAACAGATTAAATAACATTGAAATCCATTTATTTTTAAAACGAGTGAATTTTTTCAGATATTTTTTGGAAATTGAAGGAGAAGCATCTACAAACCATAAATCTTGTGGAGATGAATTTAAATTTAGTATAGTTCCATTGGATAAATTTAAACTTAAATCATCTCTGGCCATGGATATCAATTTATTTTGATTCGTCATTGATAAATCTCCTTTATGTACAAATTGAATCGGTAAAGTATTTGACCAAAATCTTAAAATTTTCAATAATGATAGACTTTCTTCAATATTATCTTGATTATCACTTATACTTATAACAATACCTTTATCATTAAATTGATTAATGAAATGAGTCCATTTACAAAAAGAAGTTGATTGAGGTGGAACATAGGATTGATTATTCCAACGAGTATAAATCGGCAGCTTACCAGTGAAAAATGGGGATATTAAAGATTCAACATTAGAACAATTATTTAAATTATATTCATTTTGTAAAAAACATTTTGAATATATTCTCAACAGTTTCAATGTAAATTGTTGATTATCATAAGCTTCTAGGGGTAAATTATTGAAATATTCAATACAATTAATTTTTAAATCATCTTGCTGTTTAATGAGTTGATTATATTTTAACTGATTATTTAAATCATTTTTTTTAATTGAAATTAATGTTTTATTAATTAGATTATTTGAATTCCAATCAAATTTTATGATCTTTATAAATAAACATAATTGAAGTAATAAAAATAAAAATGTAAAACGTTTATTTGATATCAATCTATGAATTATCATTCCTAGAGATACTAAATAAGTTCTTGTATATTTGGATATATAGTACTTTGTTTATATATATGTTTATAGATTTTGACGAAGTTTCTATCTGCTAAGGCCAATCTCCTATTATATTGACTCTACAAGTTTATTACTTATAGATCAATAGTATAGCCCCATGTGTCATAACTTAGGATTTCTTTTTTTTTTCCCTGATGGTTGTGTTTTGTCACACGGTTTCTCTCAGCCTTGTTTCCAAAAATAATCGTTTACGTGGGTTAGTAGGCCAGTGCTTACAATGTAGCCTATCAGCGTTTGATAAAGATGCTCACTATCAACATTTTGTTGGCGGAGGTTTGGATTGGGGTCAAGTAATTTGTATTGAAGGAATTTTGCTTTTTTTTCAGTAATTTTTGTTTGTGTAACATCTGTCAAAATAACGGCTTTCAACCCTAAGATATTTTGCAGATTGACACATCATATATTGCAGGTTAGCTCATGTTGATCGTAGGTTCTTTTTTTACATGTTACAAAATGCAGGTTGTATCCGAGTATTTTACATGTTGCAATTAGCAGGTTATATCCGATTATTTACAGGTTAGTGCAGTTTAGTATACTCTTTCAACTCGTTTAAGACCTCTGATTTCATTTTATAACCATGAACATCAGCTAAAGGAAATTGATTATTCTTAACTTCATTTTGATAGTTGTTCAATGCAGCCACACCTTTTTCGAAAAAATTTTCATAAGATTTAACAAACTTTGGTTGATGATGATTATTATTCATGCCCAATACATCAGCCATCACCAAAACTTGGCCGGAACAATGAGGACCAGCACCAATCCCAATGGTGGGTACGGTCAACTGACTCGTTATTTCTTGTGCCAATTTATTCGGAACACATTCTAGTAAAATCAGGAAAGCACCTGCTTTTTGTAAACTTAAACAATCGTTATAAATTTTAATCGCTTGATTTTTTGTATTACCTTGTAATTTGAAACCACCCATAACGTTATGATGTTGTGGGGTTAATCCAGTATGGGCCATTACGGGTATACCAATTGAAGTAATTTTTTTTATTAAATCAAAATTTTCTTCACCACCTTCGATTTTAATTCCATTTGCTTTACCATATTTTACCATTTTGATACATGATTCAATTGCTTGTTCATGAGATTTTTCATAACTACCGAAGGGTAAGTCAGCTAATATAAAAGATTTTTTATTACCTCTGTAAACCAGTTTAATGTGGTATAACATTTCTTCAAATGGTATTTCATTTGTATCTTCATATCCTAATGCAACCATGGCTAATGAATCTCCCACTAAATTAATGTCAAACTGACATTCCTCGGCCATTTTAGCACTAATATAATCATGAGAGGTTACCACCGATATCGGTTTACCCAGCTTGTATAGCTCATAAATATCACTTAGCGTATTTCGTTTTAAACTTGAATACGATGAATATCTTATACTTGTTCTTGCAATAACTTTAAACATCGTTATAGAAGAAGCGATGATGAAATTTTTCATTTTTCGGATTTGATGCGAATACTTTAATACCGTTGCATTACATTAATGTATGGTATCATATATTGTATACTGTAATGTATCATGTATGATAACTACCCTAGCATTAATAGTATTGTCAATAAACTATTGACAATAAAGTATTGACATGATAGTGACATTATAGTGACATTATAGTACTCACATTATATTTGAGTGAATAACCGAAACTTTGTCAACCGTTTGACCATCACTATTTGACAATCAATTTTTACTCAATTAACTATATAATTATTTAATATGAACTATATATCATTCAACTGTCTCATCCGTAAATCTAGCACAATTTTGCAGAGGATGTACTGGAGTTAATGTATTAGTAATGATTTTCCGTCTTGATCGGCCCGTAGTGAGTTTACAGTTTCTGGAACATTTTTTTTGTGATTGCCATTGCTCTATAAATACCAGGATCAATTCAATCTTCTCTGCAAATTGAACATGTTTAAATATTTTAATCAATTAAAGAATATAAGATTCTTCTCAACCAGGAAAATGCCAACTTTTGATTCTTCTTTCATCACTAATCACACTTGTCTTCGTATTAAAGACCCCAAAATTTCAATTCCCTTCTATGAAAAAAATTTTGGTCTTAAACATATTAGTCAATTGCACTTACCAGATCGTACTTTATACATTTTAGGAATTGAAAATGAATCAAATAAACATTTGAATTGGTGTGCCAGAGAAGGTATTTTAGAATTATGCCATCATTCAGGTAGTGAAAATGACTCCAGTTTCAAAGTTAATAACGGTAATGGTGAAAAAGACCGTGGGTTTGGTCATATTTGCTTTTCTGTTGATAATATAGAAGAAGCCGAAAAGAAATTATTGGGTAATGAAGTTTCTTTCAAAAAAAAATTATCTGACGGTAGACAAAAAAACATTGCTTTTGCCTTAGACCCTGATGGATACTGGATTGAATTGATTGAACATGGTGTTAATAAGGTTGAAAATAAAACCGATTTATCTTCTTACAAACTAAACCATACCATGATTAGAGTTAAAGATCCAAAAGCTTCTTTGAAATTTTACCGTGAAGTTCTTGGTTTCAAATTATTCCATACCAAAGTTTTTGAAGATGCTAAATTCACTCTTTATTTCTTGGGTTATGAATCTCCTGATTTCAAAGAAGATTCTCTTGATGTTTCTACCCAGGCTACTAAACAATCAGTCTTGGAATTAACTCATAATTGGGGTACTGAAAATGATGATTCTTTCCCAGGTTACCATGATGGTAATTCCACCGAAAACGGTGCAGTTGCCGGTTACGGTCACTTTGGTATTGCTTGTGATAATGCTGAAAAATTATGCAGAGAAATTGAATCTGAATTCCCTGAAGTTGAATGGGCCTTGAAATACGGTGAAGGTCCTGCTAAAATTATTGCTTTTGTCAAAGATCCTGATGGATACCAAGTTGAAATCTTTAGCACTGATTCTTTCAAAGACTGGACCGATGGTAAGCCTCCTTTATGAAAATTTAGGTTATGATTATATATTTAAATAAATAATAGTCTATATAATAGTATAAATATATTAATCGATAGATATTACTAATTATGTTGCAAAACCACACACCCGTGCACCCGGAAATAACTATTGTGGCGAGAAGTGACAGAAAGATGACAAACTCATGAAGCAATTGAAATATAAAAATCTACTTGACCCTCTTCTTTATGATATCTTCAATTCTTAGAAGAAATACTTTCAATCCAAGTTTATTCAAACGTACTTTTACTACTTCAATAATGGTTTCCCAAGCTACTACTAATAAAGTTCAAGCTTTAATTAAAGAACACCCAATCTTTGTTGCTTCCAAAAGCTACTGTCCTTACTGTACTCAAACTAAGAAAACTTTAGCTTCTTTAACTAAAGATGCTTACATCATTGAATTAGATGAAGAATCTGATGGTGATGAAATTCAACAAGCTTTATATGAACTTACTAACCAAAGAACCGTTCCAAATGTCTTTATTGCTGGTGAACACATTGGTGGTAATTCTGATCTTCAAGCTTTAAACAGTCAAGATAAATTAGAAGCTAAAATTAAAGCTGCTTTATAAGTCTATAAGCTATAGATTTGAATTCTAGATTTAGTGTATCATGAAATTTTCAATAATTGTAGTATTTCAAGCGTAGTGTTTTAATTGTCGTGGTTCAGCTATTCATACGGTACTAAATCAATAATGAATGCCCGCTACTTTCAATAAATATACTTATAAGATGCCGAAAAGCATACCTTTGGTAGTATCTTCATCTTATCTTAATAGTAAGTTGGGACGTGTACCATCCCAAAAAAGTTGTTAGTGAAAAATTGTGATGGAGTGAAAAGTCTTTGATTGATTCCAACTGGACTATTCATTTAAAGATAATGTCAAACGTAAGATTACAGGTGCTTCAGGCAGTTCCTTCGATAGACCCGATCGTGGCAGATTACGCAGTTGGGTATATTCAACATGTTTCCAATTCTACTGAAGATAGTGTTTTGGCTCAACAAGTTGATATTAATCAAGAAATGAATTATATAAAAGACTTATTAGTTGATGCTGGTGGGGTTGAGGATAAAGTATCTGGATTATCTACTACTTTGAATGAACAATTAACTAAACAATTGAAAGATAATGTTGCTAAATTAGAAATTACTGGTGATACTTCTAAAAGATTATTGGATGTTAATTTATTACGTCAAAATAATAGTAAAAGAGACATTAATTCTTCCTTAGCTTTATTAAGTGCCAGTAATGATATTGAACATACTGGTAGACAAATGGAAAGTAGAGTCGATAAGAAGAAATTAGAAAAACAAGAACGTAAAATTGCCAAAAAAGTTGCTAAAAGAAATAATAAATTTGTTCAATATGAAGCTTCTAAATTATTAAATGAAAAACAGACTGATGATTATGACTCTTTCTTCTTGGAAATTAATCCTCTTGATTTCGGTTCAAGTGCCGGTAAATCAAAAGATATTAAAATTGATAATTTCGATTTATATATTGGTGACGGTCAAAGAATTTTAAGTGAAGCTTCTTTAACTTTAGCTTACGGTAGAAGATATGGTCTTGTTGGTCAAAATGGTATTGGTAAATCCACTTTATTAAGAGCTTTATCAAGAAGAGAATTAAATATTCCAAAACATATTTCAATTTTACATGTTGAACAAGAAATTAGAGGTGATGATACACCTGCATTACAAAGTGTTTTAGATGCTGATGTTTGGAGAAAAAATTTATTGGGTGAAGAATCGAAAATTACCGAAAGAATTAATGAAATTGAAAAATTAAGAGTTGAATTTGATGAAGAAAGTAATGAAGTTAGAAAATTAGATAATGAACGTGAAGATTTGGAAAAACATTTACAAGATATTAATGATAAATTATATGAAATGGAATCTGAAAAAGCTGAAAGTAGAGCTGCTTCAATTTTATATGGTTTAGGTTTTACTAAAGAATCTCAACATCAAGAAACAAAATCATTTTCTGGTGGTTGGAGAATGAGATTATCTTTAGCAAGAGCTTTATTCTGTAAACCTGATTTATTATTACTAGATGAACCTTCTAATATGTTGGATGTTCCTTCCATTACTTATTTAGCTAAATATTTACAATCTTATGAAGCAACTGTCTTGGTTGTTTCACATGATCGTTCTTTTTTGAATGAAGTTGCTACTGATATTATCCATCAACATTCTGAAAGATTAGATTATTATAGAGGTTCGAATTTTGATTCTTTCTATTCAACAAGAGAAGAAAGAATTAAAAACCAACGTCGTGAATATGAAAATCAAATGGCTTACCGTAATCATTTGCAACAATTTATTGATAAATTCAGATATAATGCTGCCAAATCTTCTGAAGCCCAATCTCGTATCAAGAAATTGGAAAAATTACCTATTTTAGAACCTCCTGAAGATGATAGAGCTGTTACTTTCAAATTCCCAGATCCTGATAATCTTTCTCCTCCTATATTACAAATGCAAGATGTGACTTTTGGTTATTCTCCTGATAAAATACTATTGAGAAATTGTGAATTAGATGTTCAAATGGATTCTCGTATTGCATTTTGTGGTGGTAATGGTACTGGTAAGACTACTCTTTTAAAATTATTAATGGAACAATTAAGCCCTCTTGACGGTTTCATAAATAGAAATGGTAGATTGAGAATTGGTTATTTTGCTCAACATCATGTTGATGCAATGGACTTAACTTTGTCTGCTGTTTCTTGGATGTCTCAAACTTTTCCAGGTAAATCAGATGAAGAATATAGACGTCATTTAGGTTCTTTCGGTATTAGTGGTACTTTAGGTTTACAAAAAATGCAATTATTATCTGGTGGTCAAAAATCAAGAGTTGCATTTGCAGCATTATGTTTAGCTCAACCTCATATCTTAATTTTGGATGAACCTTCAAATCATTTGGATACCCAAGGTTTAGATGCTTTAGCTGACGCATTAATTAATTTCAAAGGTGGTGTTTTAATGGTTTCACATGATGTCTCCATCATTGATAAAGTATGTAAAGAAATTTGGGTTGCAGAAGATAGTAAAGTTTATAGATTTCCTGGTGATATTCATGCTTATAAAAAACACATTCTTGCAGCAGCTGACGCTGCAGGTGTTGTTAAGAAGCATTAATCTACACTATTTTCTCTATATAATGTATTTCTTATATAATCTAATCATTTACTATAGGCAGTCGTAGTATGTCAATGTGCGGGTCTTCCGATCTGATGTTCACAAAAAAAAAAAAATATGGAGCGAAAGATCGGTATAAAACCATCTGGTCTTTCCTGAATTCACTGAATACTCCTAGATACTTAGGTTAAATAAAGGCATTCTATATGAATTTGAATTTGGAGTCTGCGTGACTCTTATATAAGCCGAAGAAAAAACACAAAGTATGATTCAATTTACTACATTATCGATCAAATCAAAGGTTGGTTTAGGAATACTACTATCTTATACTTCTTTCGAAGTATACATGCAATTGAGACCAGATACTTGGTTTACTCGCGTCAGCAGAAGTTTAGCAAGCTAATGAGGGATATCTCAGAAGATGACGATGAAGCAATAGAAAAAGTATAAATCTGCCACCATATCCGGATGTTCATAAATCCATTTGAAGAATATCGACCCCAGACTGGGTTTGAATTCTTGTTTGTCAGATTGATGGAAGCAGTAGAAAGTATCTATGGTAATAAGATTGAACTTCATGACAAGTACCCTTCTCCAAGTGGTGAGTTCAAAGAAGTTGGTGATTTGCTCAAAAGTCATAAACCAAATCTTGAAATAATGAAAGAGAATGCAGTAATTTTCCAAGAATGCCTCTCCAAAAATAATTTCAAGAAACTCTTTAGTTCTTCAGGCTGGTTTAAATCACTCACTAGTAATATTCCGGCTGTTAACAATCAGATGTTATTCACATGGTTGGGTCAATCTTGCTCATTGATTCAAATATCAGGTATCAACTTCTTGACTGATCCCATTATCAGTGATCATCTTATAAGCCAACATTTTGGTCCCAGAAGACTCATTAAATCTCCGTCTATCTCTAGCAGATATAAACCATGCTACTAATAATAAATTAAACTTTGTAATGGTTTCTCATGATCACCCAGATCATCTTGAAATGGATTTTGCTAAAAAAATTGGTAATTCAGCTACCTGGATTGTTCCTCTTGGAATGAAAAAGAAATTAGCCAGGAAAGGGATTTTCAACATCATAGAAATGGATTGGTGGGATACTGTACCTCTTAATCAATTTATCACTTTACAGAATCCTGAAAGTAAACTACCTGATAAATATGAAGTCGTTTGTCTTCCGACAATGCATTGGTCTGGTCGTTATATATTAGATTCAAATCAATCTTTATGGGCATCATTTATTATAAAACGTAACGGTAAATCCATTTTATATCATGCTGGGGATACTGGTTATTGTGAAGAGCTATTTAATTTAATTGGTAAGAAACATGGTCCAGTGAAATTGAGTTTATTACCAATTGGACAATATTGTCCATCGTGGCATCAGAAACCTCGCCATATATCACCAGAGGAATCTATCAAGATTGTTAATAACTTATCATCTAAATTTATGATGGGTGTACACTGGGGGACTTTCAAGTTAAGCTCAGAACCAATTTTGGAACCAAAGAACTTATTGTTAGATTTAACTAGTAAGCTTAATAAGAGTAATTTTTATAAAGTACCCGAGTTTGGATTGACATACTTATATGACTTAGACAAGGATACTGAAATTCAATTCCATCAATAGATTAGCATTTATAGACTTACAATACAATTACATACAGATGTGCTTTTATTAAGTAGAGAATTGGTTTTCGAAAGAAATTTTCATAAATAAGAGAAGATTTGATTTTTTTTTTTTTTTTTTTTTTTTTTTTTGTAATTCAGAGAAATACTAACAACCGAACTGTTCTCTGACAGGAAATCAAACAAAACAGGAAAGACAAGCAAGTCGGAACCAATAACTCAAAGAAGTGTATACAATTTTTTTGCAGCAAATGAAATGTAAGAAGAAAAAAAAAAAAATATTACGTAAAATTATGGAACATCATAAAGAAATGATAGCCATGCATAATGAATTAATAATGCAATTAAGAAACTAATGTACAAGCCGATAAAAATAATGATAAATAATTTGAATAACCCATTTGAAATGAATGGGTCAACGATGCATAATGGAAGGACTAAAACTATTATAATTCGGAATTATCCAAGAAGAAATAATTACCACTAGATTTTTGTTCTTTATCCATTTGAGAATCTAATTTATTGACTCTTGGTCTAAAAGAATTTGGATCTCTTCTGAAGGTAACATTCAAATTTTTCAAGAATTTGTTACAACCAGTTAATAAAGATTCTGGAGATCTAGCATAACTGTCTTTAGAAGGTTGACCATCGAAAACAATAACTCTATCAGCCAAATAAGTAGCCATGATGAAATCGTGTTCCACAATGAAGGCAGTCTTTTTAGCGTGAAGAATAAATCTTCTAATAACTTTAGAACAAACAATACGTTGTTCAGAATCCAAATAAGCAGAAGGTTCATCAATCAAATAAATATCAGCAGGAACACCCAAGGCCAAGACAATGGCGACTCTTTGCAATTCCCCACCAGATAAAGTTTGAACTTCTTGATCGATAATATTATCAATTTTTAAAGGTTTAACAACATCAGTTTGAAATTGAGGATGTAAGAAAGCAGCTCTAATTTTTTTGAAAAATAATTGTCTAACAGTACCCGGGAATTTTGGAGCAATTTTTTGGGGTTTCATTGAGATATTTAATTTTGGAATTTGTTGACCATTATCTGGAGCAATAGCACCGGCCAATAATTTACAAAAAGTAGTTTTACCAGTACCATTTTCACCCATCATAACCAAAATTTCCGAATCGGTGAAATCACCACCTTCCACGGTTAAATGGAAATCACCTTGGGTCTTTTTCATGGCAGGATATTCCATGGCGTTAGTACGATCCAAAATTAAACCATCGGCAGCATCAGCTAATTTAAATTGTAAGGATTCATTTCTGAATCTCATATTTTCAGTTGGAATATGACCATCTAAAAAGATGTTAATACCTTCTCTGACTGAAGCAGGTAAAGTAACTACCCCATAAACAGAAGGAGCACCATAAAGAATACAAACAAAATCGGATAAATAATCCAAAACTGATAAATCGTGTTCAACACAAATGACATAACATTCTGGAGATAATAAAGATCTAATTAATTCAGCAGCTCTTAATCTTTGTTTAACATCTAAATAAGAAGAAGGTTCATCAAACATATAAACATTAGCGGCTTGAACACAAGTCATAGCAAGAGCAAATCTTTGTAATTCCCCACCAGATAATTGAGCCACTTCTCTTTTCAAAAGACCTTTTAATTCTGTAATATCAACAATATATTTAATATCATCTTTACGTTCTAATTTACTTTTCAAAATCCCACCAACATCTTTAACTGGAGATTTAGCCAAAGCTCTTGGAATGTTATCAACGTATTGAGGTTTAATAATAGCTTTAATATCATCTTCTAAAACTTTAGTGAAATAATTTTGTAATTCAGAACCTCTAAAATGTCTCAAGATAACTTCCCAATCTGGAGGATCATCGTATTTACCTAAATTTGGTTTTTGTTTACCAGCTAAAATCTTTAATGCGGTTGATTTACCGATACCATTAGTACCCACTAAACCTAAAACTTGACCTGGTCTAGGAGTAGGTAATCTGTGTAACTTAAATGAGTTAGCAGAATATCTATGGGTAGTTTGAGAATCTAAGTTAGTTGGCAAATTAATAATATTAATGGCATCAAATGGACATTTTTTAACACAAATACCACAACCAATACATAATGTTTCTGAAATAAAAGCAATCTTGGATGTTGGTGCCACTTCAATACATAATTTACCAGTCTTAACTACTGGACATGCTTTACGACATTCTTGTCTACACTTCTTTGGTTTACACCTATCAGTGGACACAATTGCAATTCTAGTACTTTTCTCAACCATCTTAAGCTTGTTCCTTGTTTCTTTCTAAAGCACCTGTTTCAACTCTAGGAAATCACTTATAAAGAGTATGCCGTATAAGCAGTTGTAATAAGTTGTATAAGTTAAGTTGAACGTTAACAAATTGATAAATTTTTTCATTTTTTTTTTTTTTTTTTTTTTTTTTTTTGCACAGTTTTTTTTTGTTTTGTTAGCACTTTTCTGTTAGTACTTCTTTTGTTGTTTAAGATGATGTACTGCACAAAAACAGCCTTTTTTTTTTTGTTTCTGCTACGTTGAGCACTGGACTCACGTTTACGCGCACCGTGCACGACTCCGCGCGTAATACGCAGCACCCATTACAAACTGTTCGTTTCTGATTGGCTGCGCACATCCCGGCTTGTTAGCAGCTGTTTGGCGGACAGCGTACAGCGCCCTGCCGTGATATGTTTTTAAGTGCCATGCTGCAACCGCGAACAACAACAACTATTTAAAGCATGGTGGTGTACGGGCCCAGTGGTGATCGTTACCCGGACTAATGGGTGGAAGTCGTGCAGCCTTGCACAATAATCGGGTAACCCTTTTTAGCCGCCGCCCGTGTACAGCCGCCGCCCGTACACCAGATGTATAATAATCTGCACGACCTTTTTCCTAAACCCGCGAAAAAGTTTATAAAGACGACAAAATCCCCAAAATGAAACAAGACTTTAACACCACTTTTGTTAGTTTTACTCGTTTTTCAATAGTTTTTTTTTTTTTTTTTTTTTTTGTTGTTTTTTTTTTTTTTTGTTTTGTTAGTTAGCCAGTTTTTGCAACTATTTTCCACTGGTAGTTGGATATGATTACCGGGTTGATCAGGTAACTGTTCTGGCTGGGGTTAGCTCGTGGCGCTTGGTGGTACTACGGCTGGCATCTTGGAGTATTACTGTTGTGGCTGCTGGCGTTTAGTGGTGGTTTGTCTTGGTGTTGTTAGGTGATCCAGGGTTGCAATTTGGCTGCAACTTGCAGATGTGCAGCATTTTTCTATATCTGAGTTCATTGGAATGGACTGTTAGTGGGAACGACTGTGGATTAAGGTGTGTGATGGGTGCTTTAGCGATTCGTTGATGTTTCTATCAGGGGCCTTTATCCAGGTGTCGTTCTTCTGTTTAGTCTACCCAAGTCTGACCAGACCTGTTGCTAGTCTCCTAGTCTGTGGTTCTCCTATGGTCTAGGTTCTGGTGTTCTTGCTCTGGCGTTCTTGCTCTGGTGTTCTAGCTCTGGCGTTCTTGCCTCTGATATTCTGGTTCTTCTATGGTGCTTTGGATATTGTTCTCTGACGTTCAAACAATATGTTTAATTTCTGGTCTGGTTTCACCAATTGGCTTTGACTGCTGACTTGTTTGGCTTGTCTGGCTGAGAGGTTGACTGGATGCTCAGTACCAGAGTTGACTGAATGCTAATAGTCGAGGCATCTACAGCTACGTTTTACCGATTTTCAATAAATACTTAAATACATTCGATCTTAATACGTCCAATTGACATTGTAGAAACACAAACTAAAATTAAGGGCAAGGAAAAAATACCGCCAACTTGAAAAGCCAAAAAAAAAAGGCAAAAGAAAAAAAAAAATAGAAAAACAGAAAAATCACCAAAAAAAAAAGAGGGAAAACTCAAAAATTAATTTTAACCAACGCCAGATCTTTTGAAAGTTAAGCTTATTGTCAACTTAACCATCTCAACTATCCAAACACATTCACTTGGATTCACTAGTGAACTCCCTGTTGCTTTTTTGTATCCTTGATAATACAAAACCTTTTTTTTTTTTCAATTTTTTTTCTTTTCAAAATCTATCTACTTTTCGTTGTTTAGGTTTAGGTGAGATATCCATTTCGTTTCCGCTTTTTATCATTGTCAAGTGTTATTCGAAGTAATTCCTTTTCTCTACCCCTTGCATTCCTGCTTCTACTTACAATTTGAATCAAACCGAGATTCATCTTGTTTATTTTCTTATTGTTATTGAAATTAGCCGCTGAATAATTGAAAAACTGAAATATTTTTCAATTACTTTTGATCCGATAGCTATATTTTGTTATCATTACCTATAAGCTGGTTCATAACTAGTCTTTCTTTCCTTTTGCATTATCCGAAACATTGTTTGTTTAATTTGTACTTGTTATTTGTTTTCAACTCTTAATCAATCAAAAACATGGTTAAACCATATATTCCACAAGAAGCTTCTCAAAATCCAGAGCTATATGGGTTAAGAAGGTCTCATCGTGAAAGACGTGGTGCTTCAATCGTTGAAAGTGATGACAGTGATGATGATGATTTGAGGCCGAAGAAAAAATCTAAACGTAACGCTGCTGCTCAAGATTATGAAGATGAAGAAGAAGACGATGATGAAGATGATTTCGATGATGATGATGATGATGAATTCATGCTTGATAATAAAAAACGTAATTCTAAAAAATCGTCGAAAAAATCATTAAAAAAATCTAAGAAACCTTCTCTATCTTCAGTTCCTCAAGAAGTTAGGTTTTCTTCTAGAAATAGTAAACAAGTCAACTATGTGGTTGATTATGAAGACGATGAAGATTTATTGGAAAGTGGTCCAGAGTTTGATGAAAATGATGATGAAGCAAATGGTGATTATTATTATTATCAACAAGCAGTTGAAGCCGAAGACGAACGTGGAATTGATATAGTAATGGATCATAAAATTAATAATGAAGTTACTGAATTAACCGACGAACCAAAACTCGATTACCTATTTAAAATAAAATGGTCAGATGCTTCCCATTTACATAATACTTGGGAACCTTGGTCAACTTTAAAAAATTTCAAAGGTTTTAGAAAAGTTGAAAATTATATTAAACAATTCATAATAATGGATCAAGCTATTAGAAATGATCCTCTCACTACAAAAGAAGATATTGAAGCAATGGATATAGAACGTGAAAGAAGACGTGATGAACAAGAAGAATATACTCAAGTTGAAAGAATTGTTGATAGTGATCGTGTTGAGGATGAAAATGGTGATTCCAAACTACAATACTATGTTAAATGGAAAAGACTTTATTATGATGAATGTTCTTGGGAAGACGCTGAACAAATTGCTGAACGTGCTCCAGATCAAGTTTCTCGTTATCAACAAAGATTAAAATCAAAAATTTTACCTAATTTATCAGCTAATTATCCACAATCTCAAAGACCAAGATTCGAAAAATTATCTAAACAACCTTTGTTTATTAAAAATGGTGAATTAAGAGATTTTCAATTAACTGGTCTAAATTGGATGGCTTTCCTTTGGTCAAGAAATGAAAATGGTATCCTTGCAGATGAAATGGGTTTAGGTAAAACTGTTCAAACCGTTAGTTTTTTGTCTTGGTTAATTTATGCAAGACGTCAAAACGGTCCTCATATTGTAGTTGTTCCTTTATCAACTATACCCGCTTGGCAAGAAACTTTTGAAAAATGGGCTCCAGAAGTTAATTGTATTTACTATTTAGGTAATACTGAAGCAAGACGTAATATAAGAAATTATGAATTTTATACTACTAATCACAAACCAAAATTTAATATTTTACTAACAACTTATGAATATATTTTAAAAGATAGATCAGATTTAGGTTCAATTTCATGGCAATTCTTAGCTGTTGATGAAGCTCATCGTTTGAAAAATGCAGAATCTTCCCTTTATGAATCCTTAAAGTCATTTAAAGTTAGTAATAGACTTTTAATTACTGGTACTCCATTACAAAATAATATTAAAGAATTAGCTGCATTGTGTAACTTTTTAATGCCAGGTAGATTCAGTATTGAACAAGAGATTGATTTTGAATCCCCAGATGATGAACAAGAACAATATATCAAAGATTTACAGAAAAAAATTCAACCTTTTATTTTAAGAAGATTGAAAAAAGATGTTGAAAAATCATTACCTTCTAAAACTGAAAGAATTTTAAGAGTTGAACTATCAGATCTCCAAACTGACTATTATAAAAATATCATTACCAAAAACTATTCTGCTTTAAATGCTGGAAATAAAGGTTCTCAAATCTCCTTACTAAATGTTATGAGTGAATTGAAAAAAGCTTCTAATCATCCTTATTTATTTGATGGTGCTGAAGATAGAGTTCTTACTAAAGCTGGATCTAATTCGAGAGATAATATTTTAAGAGGAATGATTATGTCATCGGGTAAAATGGTTTTATTAGAACAATTATTAACTAGATTAAAGAAAGAAGGACATCGTGTTTTAATATTTTCTCAAATGGTTAGAATGTTGGACATTTTGGGTGATTATATGTCAATTAAAGGTTACCAATTTCAAAGATTAGATGGTGGTATTGCCTCAAGTCAAAGAAGAATTTCCATCGATCATTTCAATGCACCAGATTCTAAAGATTTTGCATTTTTATTATCTACTAGAGCTGGTGGTTTAGGTATTAATTTGATGACTGCTGATACTGTTATCATTTTTGATTCAGATTGGAATCCCCAAGCTGATTTACAGGCAATGGCAAGAGCTCATAGAATTGGTCAAAAAAATCATGTTTCTGTATATAGATTTGTTAGTAAAGACACCGTTGAAGAAGAAATTTTAGAAAGAGCTAGAAAGAAGATGATTTTAGAATATGCAATTATATCATTAGGTATTACCGATCCAAACTCCAAAAAGAGTAAGACGGAACCATCGGCAGGTGAATTAACCCAAATTTTAAAATTTGGTGCTGGTAATATGTTTAAAGCTAATGAAAATCAAAAGAAATTAGAAGATTTGAAATTAGATGATGTTTTAAATCATGCAGAAGATCATGTTACTACACCAGATTTAGGAGAATCTAATTTAGGTTCAGAAGAATTTTTAAAACAATTTGAAGTTACAGATTATAAAGCAGATGTCGAATGGGATGATATTATACCACAAGAAGAATTAGCAAAATTAAAGGATGAAGAAAAGAAAAGAGCTGATGAAGAATTCTTACAAGATCAAATTGCTATGTATTCTAGAAGAAAAGCCGCAGTTAATCAATTAAATGGAACAGAAGCAAGCGATGATGAAGATGAAGAATTTGATAGTGATTCTGGTAAAAATGGAAGAAATGCAAGACGAAGGAATCAAGATAATCATCAATTATCCGAAAAAGAAATTAGAGGAATTTATAGATCAATTTTAAGATTGGGTGATTTATCAGGAAAATGGGAACAATTAGTGGAAGAAGGTAGTATCTCCAATAAGAGTCCAGTTTTAATTAAACATGCGTACAATGAGATTATTAGTACTTCTAAAACTTTGGTTAAAGAAGAAGAGGCTAGAAGAAGTAAAGTTTTAGCTGAATTAGAACGCAAAGCTATGGAACTGAAGGATAAAAACATTGTTAATGAAGATGGAACCAATCTGATGGCATTATGGGTAGCTAAAAAGAAGGAGAAAAAAGCGGTATTATTTGATTATCAAGGAGTTAAAAATATAAATGCAGAATTGGTCTTGATGAGACCAACTGATATGAAATTATTAGAAAGTTTAATTCCAAAGGAAAATCCTATAAAATTTGAATTACCCAAACCACCAAAACAAGTTACATCATGGAGTTGTGAATGGAATGCAAGAGATGACGCAATGTTATTAGTTGGGGTTTATAAGTTTGGATATGGACAATGGGTTCAAATTAGAGATGATCCATTATTAGGATTGCAAAATAAATTATTTTTAGAATCAATTAATCCAAAAGCTACTAAAGAAACAAAATCAGTTAAAAAAGTACCGGGTGCTGTTCATCTTGGAAGAAGAGTTGACTACTTATTCAGTTTATTAAGGGGAGACGATGAGCAACCAACTAATGGCATCACTAACGGAACGACTACTAAAAAACGAGTACGTAAAGTTAAGGCAGAATCACCAAATCCAATAAGTAATGGTAAGACCAATAAAAAGAAATCACAATCTCCAGAAATTATGAAGGTTAAAAAACCTAAAAAGGAACCTACCAAAGTTAAAAAAGAAGTGGAAGAAGATAATGAACTTGAATATGAAAGTATGGATGAAGATACATGTAAATCTACTTTGAAACCAGTTTCCAAATCATTAATGAAAATTCATAAAGGTAATAAAGGTTTAGATAAACATGAATGGGCTACAATTTTAAGAAAAGAATTGATTAAAATTGGAGACCATATTCAAAATCAATCCTCTAAACTGTCACTGGTTGATAAAACTAGAAAACATTTATGGTCATATGCTGGATTATATTGGCCTGCTAAAGTTCCAAGTAAAAAAATCACCGATATGTATTCTAGAATCAAAACCCAATCTTCGGCTCCAAAAAAACCAAAAGCTGCTTAATGACTTTAATTCCTCTTTGTTTTATATCAGACACATTAATCAGATACATTAATTCTTTATACCATACATTAATCTTTGTATCATACATTAATCTTTTATATCATACATTAACTTTATATCATACATTAACTTTATATCATACATTAATTCTTTATATCAGATACATTATACATTATACTACATTATACTACATTACTACATTATACATACGAACAATACATCAACCTGTGTTCGGGTAACCTTTTCAACTAAAATGAAATTTTCATTTTTCCATCGTTCTTTTTTTTCTCTTTCAAACTCATCTCTTGATTTGTTCTGTGGTTTGCGCCCTTTTTAATCCTTTACAAACAAATGAAAATTTTTTGTAGGCACTGAAGGAAAAAAAAAAAAAAAATGAAAATTGGACAAAAAAAAAAGAGTATCATCATAAAACAACTACTTCTTTTTTTGTAATATTTCTTAAATAACCACTTTATTTCGTTTTTTTTGGATAACCATACATTTTCATTTTTCAGTAGTACTTCGTTTAACGAACAAGATTGAAAAATAGAAAAAAAAAAAACACATAAAGTAAAAAAAAATATAAAAAAAAAATTAAAAATTTAAAAAAGTAAAAAAAAAAACTAAATTTTTAATTAAAGATGTCTGCTGCCACCGATGCCACCCAGGTTCAAGAATCTTTAGACAAATTGTCTATTGATTCACCAAACGCTGGTTCAGAAACCACTGTTCCAACTAGTGCTGAACAAGAAGACCAAACTGAAGGAGCCAATGTTGCTGATACTTCTGCTTCTTTGTACGTTGGTGAATTAAACACCAGTGTTAATGAAGCTTTATTGTTTGAAATTTTTTCTCCTATTGGACAAGTTTCATCTATTAGAGTTTGTCGTGATGCTGTCACCAAAAAATCTTTAGGTTATGCTTATGTTAATTATCATAAATTTGAAGATGGTGAAAAAGCTATTGAAGAATTAAACTATAGTCCAATTGAAGGTCGTCCATGTCGTATCATGTGGTCTCAAAGAGATCCTTCTTTAAGAAGAAATGGTGATGGTAACATCTTTATTAAAAATTTACATCCTGCCATTGACAATAAAGCTTTACACGATACTTTTTCAGCTTTTGGTAAGATTTTATCTTGTAAAGTTGCCACTGATGATATGGGTATCTCTAAATGTTTTGGTTTTGTTCATTATGAAACTGCTGAAGCTGCTCAAGCTGCTATTGAAAATGTTAATGGTATGTTATTGAATGATCGTGAAGTTTTCGTTGGTAAACATGTTTCTAAAAAAGATCGTGAATCTAAATTTGAAGAAATGAAGGCTAACTTCACCAACGTTTACGTTAAAAATATTGATTTACAATTTTCTGAAGAAGAATTTGAAAAATTATTTAAACCTTATGGTACTGTTACTTCTATTTACTTAGAAAAAGATCATGAAGGTAATTCAAAAGGTTTTGGTTTTGTTAATTTTGAAAATCATGATTCTGCTTTAAAAGCTGTTGAAGAATTAAATGATAAAGAAATTAACGGTCAAAAAATTTATGTTGGTAGAGCTCAAAAAAAGAGAGAAAGATTAGAAGAATTGAAAAAACAATATGAATCAACTAGATTAGAAAAATTAGCTAAGTATCAAGGTGTTAATTTATTTATCAAAAACTTGGATGATTCAATTGATTCTGAAAAATTAGAAGAAGAATTTAAACCATTTGGTTCAATTACTTCTGCTAGAGTTATGGTTGATGAAACTGGTAAATCTAAAGGTTTTGGTTTCGTTTGTTTCTCTTCTCCTGAAGAAGCCACTAAAGCTATTACTGAAATGAATCAACGTATGGTTTTAGGTAAACCTTTATATGTTGCTTTAGCCCAACGTAAAGATGTTAGACGTTCTCAATTAGAACAACAAATTCAAGCTCGTAATCAAATGAGAATGCAAAATGCTGCTGCTACTGGTGGTATTCCAGGTCAATTCATTCCTCCAATGTTTTATGGTCAACAACCTGGTTTTTTCCCTCCAAATGGTAGAGGTAATGGTCCTTTCCCTCCAAATCCTCAAATGATGATGCCAAGAGGTCAAATACCTCCTCCTCAAGGTCAATGGCCAAGACCTGGTCCAAATGGTCAACCAGTTCCAGTTTATGGTATGCCTCCAGTTTACGGTGGTGATTTCCAAAACCCAAATTCTGCTGGTTCTCCAGGTCCAAATAACCGTCAACAAAGAGGTTACTATCCAAACAACCGTAATCAAGTCAAACGTAATACCAGAGACTTAGCTGCCATCATTGCTTCTGCTCCAATTGAACAACAAAAGAGAATCTTGGGTGAAGAATTATACCCAAAGATTGTTTCTACTGGTAAAGCTCAAGAACCTGAAGCTGCTGGTAAAATCACTGGTATGATGTTGGATTTAGATAACCAAGAAATTTTGGCCTTATTAGAAGATGATGAATTATTCAATAATCATTTCGAAGATGCTTTAACTGCTTTTGAAGAATATAAAAAATCTTCTGAAGGTGTTGTTGAACCTCAAGTTTAAGCTTTTAAAAAAGAAAAAACATCCTTGGTTATGCAAAACAAGTTAATGATTTATCAATAATTTTATGAATAAAAATTAATCAAAAAAAAAAAAAAAAATTTATAAAGAAGTCACGACAATAATAATAATAATAATAACACCATTATTATCATTATTATAATAATGATGTATCTTGGTTACGAAAAATACAAAATTATGTATTTATTTATATAATTAATCTTTATATATTATAAAACTGTCAAAAAAAAATGAGATAATATTGTTTTGAATTATTTTTGCAACTGAAAAAAAGGATGGATTTTTCTAGAAATTTGCATCACAGACAAATCCGTACCACTGTAGATTTTTTTTCCCTGAAATCCGTTTTTTTTTTATGTTTGCACGTCCATTCACCGCGTGATATTTGATTGCTAACAGCTAATATACCAACTAGTTGACTAGTTGACCAAGTATATATATAGGTTGTATTAGAATTGAATATCCGATTGAGTATTGGGAAAGAAGTGTTATAACTGGTAACTATCTACTCTTTAGTTGTGTGTCTTTTGTTTTATTCTTTTATTGACTTTTTGCTTTAACTTATCTTTAAATGACTGCAACCGATATTAGAATTGACCAGGATAAGTTTGGTGAATGCTATGCTTACCCTTCATCTAGAAGAGTGGTATCACCAAAAGATTTTGAAGGGAATGATAAGCTCAAGCTTAGTGGAAGAGTCTTGAACGTGTTACCACTGTTACCAACTCAAATTTATAAGACGGTTGATTCGAGTACTAATAATGAAATTTGGGATGTTGAACCAGTTAGAGGTAATTCTGCTTTATATTCGTCGCAGTTTTTCTTGGATCAACAAACTGAATGGGAAACTCATTTAATTGGGTGGACTGGTGAATTGGTTAATAAAGTTAATAGTACTACTAAAGTCTTGAGTGAAAATATTCAAGATGATCCATTGTATTTAGACGATAGAGATAAAGAAGAATTAGAATCTAGAATTAGAAAATGTTATAAATCAGATAGAATTCATCCGGTTTGGTTGTTAAGAAGAGATCAACAAAGATGGAGGAAATATGCAGAAAACGTTTTATGGCCAGTATTCCATTATATTCAAGCACCTCCATCCGATGGGAGAGAAGAAGCTAATGCTTGGCATGATTACGTTAAGTTTAATGAGGTTTACTTTAAGAAAATTAAAAGTATTTATAAACCGGGAGATATAATATGGATTCATGATTATTATCTTTTGTTATTACCCCAATTATTAAGAATGGAATTTCCAAATGCTTATATTGGTTTATATATTCATGCACCATTTCCTTCTTCAGAATATTTCCGTTGTCTTTCTAAAAGATCCCATTTATTAGATGGTATGTTGGGTGCTGATAAAATTGCTTTCCAATCGGAATCTTTCCAAAGACATTTTTTAAGTTGTTGTTCTCGTGTTTTAGGGTTTGACGTTACTAAAGATAAAGTATTGGCGTATGGTACTAATATATCAGTTGAAACTTTACCAATTGGTATTGATACTGAAAAAATTGAACACGATGCTTTTAGTAAAGATTCGGGTGTTGATAAAAAAGTCAAAGCTTTAAAACAAATCTATCATGATAAAAAGATTATTGTTGGTAGAGATCGATTAGATTCGGTTAGAGGAGTTATTCAAAAATTACAAGCTTTTGAAACATTTTTACAAATGTATCCTGAATGGAGGGATAAAGTTGTTTTAATTCAAGTTTCAAGTCCTGGATTTTCACATAGTTCTAAAATTGAAAGTAAAGTGACTGAATTAGTTAATCATATTAATAGTGAGTATGGTAATTTGAACTCAACTCCAGTTTTACATTATCAAATGAGAATTAATAAAGATGAATATTTAGCTTTATTGAGAGTTGCGGATTTGTGTTTAATCACTTCAGTTAGAGATGGTATGAATACTACATCCTTAGAATTTGTTATTTGTCAAAAAAATAATCATTCACCTTTAGTTTTATCTGAATTTACTGGTACAGCTTCTGTTTTGGATAGTGCCATTTTGGTTAATCCTTGGGATTCAGTTGGTATTGCTAAAACTATAAATGATTGTTTTTCAATGAGCTCAAAAGACCTTGATTCTTTAGAAACTGTTTTATATAAAAAAGTTACTTCAAATACTATTCAAAATTGGACTTCTAATTTCCTCACTCATTTAATTCAACAAGTTGATTCATCTCATCAATCATTTTATACACCGGCCTTGAATAGACCATTATTATTAAATAATTATAAGAATTCTGATAGAAGATTATTTTTATTTGATTATGATGGTACTTTAACTCCAATTGTTAAAGATCCAGCTGCTGCAATTCCTTCTTCAAGGTTAAATAAAATATTGGACGCTTTAGCTGCTGATCCTAAAAATCAAATCTGGGTTATTTCCGGTAGAGATCAAGCATTTTTGGATAAGTGGTTAGGATCTAAAAATATTGGTTTATCAGCAGAACACGGCTGTTTCATGAAGGATGTTGGCGAAAAAAAATGGGCTAATTTAGCTGCTGCTTTCGATATGTCATGGCAAGTTAAAGTTGATGAAGTTTTCCATAGATATACTGAAAAGACTCCTGGTTCAAATATTGAACGTAAAAAAGTTGCATTGACTTGGCATTACCGTCGTGCTGATCCAGAGTTGGGTAGCTTTCAAGCGGAGCATTGTATTAAAGAATTGAAAGAATCGGTTGCAAAAGAATATGACGTTGAAATCATGTCTGGTAAAGCAAACATTGAAGTTAGACCTCGTTTTGTAAATAAAGGTGAAATTGTTAAAAGATTAGTTTTAAACCCTCACGGGGCTAAACAAGATACTCATTCTGTGCATAAAACTCGTGATGATGTTCCAATTGATCAATTACCAGACTTTATGATGTGTCTTGGTGATGATATGACTGACGAAGATATGTTCAGATCATTGAAAGAAATTGAAGCCGAATGGCACTTGAAAGATTTACCCAAAAATAAATTTGGTTCTTATGGTGTTTATCCAATTGCTGTTGGACCTGCTTCCAAACAAACCATTGCTACATCTCATTTGAATGAACCGGCACAGGTGTTAGAAACATTGGGTCTATTGACTGGTCATGTATCATTATTCGAAAGTGCTGGTTCTGTTGACTTAGATGATCGTGGTCATATAACAAATAGTGAATCTTCCGAAAGATCAAAGTCTGCAATTAAAGCTGCAAGTTTGAAAAGGGACGCCAGTTTGAACTCCACTAAACGATAGAACTTCCCTCTACTTATTTTTATTCTTTTACTTAAACTCTGTTCTTCATATCTTATACATGTAATATATAAATATATACATTCATTCAAATAGTTAAGCATGGTAAGTAAATGGAACATTATTCCATCTGCGGAGGCATTAATGTATCTCCGGACGCCCAACAAAAGCTTCAACGTTCACTGCGGAATTAACTGGAAAAAAAAAAAAAGAAAAGAAATAAAGAAGGAAAAATATAACCGTTGTGACATTATAAGAAGATTTGATAAAATTTCATTTCTGTATTTCGAGATACTTGTCCTTATTATTCAACAAGATGTTTAAATGGGGGTTTAGATCTAATCTTAAGATTCATGGGGCAGACGAGTCTAAGTCTGCACAACTTCAATTGAAGGATTCTAAAGATACAATCAGTTTATCTAAGTTAATCCGAGAAAAGTTACCAGTTATTGATACTAGTAAGAAATTATGGTTGAACCCATTTTTATTCAATGGGACTTTACAGACATTGTACTATACGAGTCACGATAGTTCCAAAAAGTTTCTTGTTTATTATGGTAGGGAAATTTTCCAATACAATGATGGAGGAATTTGTTCATTGGATTGGGTGATTCCTAAACCAGAGTCCAAAGAAGAGTTTGATAAATTGTACAAGGAGACCCTTCCTGAAGACTCACCACGTTTACACCCAAGATCCAGATTTTTCACCAAAGAAGAGCTTTCAATTAAAAAGCAAGGATCAACTGAAGAGACCAGTCCAATTTTAGTTATTTTACATGGATTAGGAGGAGGATCTCATGAACCGCTTATTCGTAATTTAGTTGAGAAATTTAAAGAAGATCCCAAATCTAAAGATTGGGATATTTTGGTTATTAACTCCAGAGGATGCTGTCGTACTAAGATTACTACTGGGAAATTGTTCACTTCATTTGCAACTGACGATATCAAAGAAGTATTAGTTGAATTAAAGAAAAGATATCCAAACCGTCCAATTTACACTGCAGGTTTATCATTTGGATCTATATTAAATGCTAATTTATTAGGTAGTCAAGACCCAGAAGTTAAAAAATTGATTAAAGCAAGTGCATTAGTTGGTTGTGCTTGGGATTTACATGACAGTGCCTACCATATTGACGCCTCATGGACTGGTTCTTATTTGTTCAATCCTTCCTTAGTCAAGTTCTTAAATAAAATTGTTAAAAACAATTTCAAAGAATTGAACAGTGCTGATCCTAAAATTTTTTCAAAAGAAAGTTTACAGGAATCGAAGTCCCATACCAAAACTTGGCAATTTGATTCTTTATATACTTGTAGAACTGCTGGTTATGATAATGCTTTTGATTATTACCGTGACGCTAGTCCGGTCAGAAGATTGAGATACATTGATGTACCAACCTTAGCCATTAACTCTACCGATGACCCAGCAGTCTCCTGCAGAATTCCTTGGATGGAAGCTGAAAACAATTCCTATGTTAATATTCTTGAAACCGATTTGGGTGGTCATTTGGGTTATGTTCAATACTCTGGTGAATTCTGGTGTACTCAAGTAATCCACGATTACTTAACTGAATTCGAAAAATTAATTCAATAGATAGATATAGAACGTTTGTGTTTCATTATAAACAGTTTGTATTGTGTTCTTTTCGCAGCTATTTTCTTTTGTATTCTACATCTTTCCTTCGACTACTCTTACTCCTAATCCTTCACTCTATGGTCCACGGTGTTCTGAAGGCTGGTAGTTAGAATACCCTGGCTACTCTTGCCATAGCTGAACCCATTCGAATACTTGCCAATAGGGTGTTTTGTAGTTTGTGAGACATAAACCCTTTAAACAATGCACATTTTCACTTACTCTTGTGTCCATAAAAACAACGATGGCCCCGATACAAATTACTAACTGAGTTGTACGCCTTGTCCAAGGCGAATAGTACCGGTAAAATGGTAAAGTCTAAGATGAGATGGAAAAAAAAAATAGAATAGCGCAGCTTCGCTTATTCTTTTATTGCTCATCTTCCTATTTTCAACCCTATTGCTAACGGAGCAGCAATCGGTCTATTGGGTCGGCCAATCCAAAGTTTTTTTTTGAATACCTACGAACTAAAATACAAAGCTTTTTTGCATATGAACTACATTTGTGGGAAGTTAACTTCAAGAGCATTCGTTTTTCCATTGGTCCCTGTCTCCCTTGTTGTAAATCTATAGACTGAGAATGTAAATAGGAACTTCTTGCCGGTTGAGTACCGTATCGACATGTACTCTATGTAGAACAATCTGCTAATTGACCCTTGAGATCGACCGAACCATCGTCTATTTTGCCTTTAATTTAATCTTGCTATCAACTTAATAGTGTCCCTTCGAGGGAAACACGAAAAGCGACCGGAAAAAAAAAAAAATAAAAAAAAAAAAAAAAAAAGATGTTTGGTGATCCTTTTTTTATTAAAGAAACATCGATTCTTCATCTTAACTCAAGCACAGCTTTACTTTCAATCTCACCAAGGGGAAAATGTTTAAACATAATGTCAAGGACTTGTCCCTTTTCGAAATCAAACTCAAGTCACACCACAAGGACTTGATTCTTGTTAAGGGGAATGAATATGAATCCGATCCCATTCCTTTTGAAGGAAGTGTCAAACTTCTGATTCCTCAGGATATGCACGTTAAACGGATTAGACTTTGCTTAGTTGGTGAATTGAATGTGGAATTTTTTGAACGAGATGAAAATCGAGTTATTGTAGATCAAGTATATGATCGCTTATGTTTATTAAAGACTGAATGGACTAATTTATTAACTAATGCTCATGGGGAAGTTAAATATGGTAATTATGGTGATACTTTTATTCCTTTTAATAAATTGGAGTCAAAATTGAAAAAACAATTGGTGAATTCAAAACCAACATCTAAAAATGGTTCTAGAAATAGTTCTAGAAATGGTTCAGTTGTTAGTCTTGATGCAACTAAACAACAATCATCAGGTAATACTTCTCCTTCTAATAGATCACCATCTCATTCACAATCGACCCTGTTATCTAATATTCAAGATGTTCCAACTCAAGATACTGAAAATACTTCAGCCGCACCTAATGCATCAGACGCTTCTTCTCCTTCGGATAAAGATCGTTCCAATTCATTTTCCCAAGCATCTAATTTACTGAAGCCGCCTTCTCATACTTCAGCTCGCCCTGCCTTTCATCAGAACCAAGTCTCAACCTTCTCCTAATAAACTTCCAAGTCAAAAAGATTCTTCAATTATAAAAGTCCCCAAGTCAGGTATAGATGGTACCCCGTATGAAAATCTCAAAACTTCAAGTTATCATTCATTTCTTTTACCAAAGGGTAATTACAATTTACCTTTTAAAGTTAATCTCCCCGCTAATGTTTGTGAAACGGTGGAAGGTTTGAATCCTGGTAAAGTCTTATATCGTATGGATTGTATCATCGAAAGAGGTCGTTTTGAAAAAGTGTTTCATAAAACAAAACATGTTAGAATTGTTAGAACTCTTCATCCTCAAAATTTAAATTTGGTAGAAAGTATCGATATTAATAATACTTGGCCTGGGAAAGTTCAGTATAATGTTAGTATACCTAAAAAGGGTATTGCGCTTGGCTCTTCGATCCCAATTCATATTCTTATCGTTCCAATTGCAAAAGGATTAAAATTGAAAAACATCAGTGGGGTTATCGTTCAACATTATCATGTTCAACATTCAGAAGGTAGATCTCCGGAATTCGAAGAATTATTCGGTAAACAAAGTTTATCAATTGGGGACCCTTCTACTTTCCCATTAGATCAATGGAATATCAAATCTCATTTCAAAGTTCCTGAAAACCTTAAATCAATCACTCAATCTTGTGATTTGAAAAACAATATTGTTCAAGTTAAACATCGTCTTCGTATTTCTATCCAATTGAAAAATAAAGAAGGTCATGTTAGTGAATTGAGAGCTAATTTACCCGTTTGTGTCTACATCAGTGCTAATGTTGGCCATGTGATTGGTCGTCACTTCGACGTTGATCATCATCATGGTACTTTCACTCCTGTTAACGATAAAGAGGATATTCTTTTCAAGAAAGATCGTGATAGACAACATTCAAAAGATAATACAGCTAATCCTCAAAGTCCACCAGCTATAGAAGAAAATCATGATATCACGGCTGATGATGATCAAGATGCTGAAGATGATGAAGACTTGGATCGTGCAGATGATGCTCCACCTTTATATCAACAACACGTCTTTGATAAAATTTATGATTCTTCCCTTCCACAAACTCCTTTAGAACAATTTCGTTCTCAAAGTATGGCCAGCTCTCCCGTGGGCTCAGCCCGTCCCTCCATGCAAAATGTTCAAAGTTATTTTGACATTCCTAGAAACATTGACAGCTATCTTGATAGTAGTAATAGTACTCCAGGGGTAACCTCGACTACTGATTCTGCACCAGGATCCGGTCCAAATTCCAATCCTATTTCAGCATCAAACTCTTTTTCTAATTTAACTGTGCCCAACTCACCTAATGCTGGCACTTATGATCATAACCAGTTTCTTTCCTTACTTGCTAATGGTAAAAGCCGTGGTCGTTCTGGTTATGCAAGTGGAGCTCGCTCTCCTAATCTCGATATCAATGTTTTACTGAAAGTTCCATCTTACGATCAAGCTGTGGATGATGACGACGATGATGATACTAATGAAGATTTGGCACCAAGTTACGATGACGGTAACCCATCCCTTAGTAAATCAGTATCCATAGCATCCATGGCAATTCCTTCTCATTCTAAAACTAATCAACATCATTATCATCTTTCATTACCGAAAACACCGAAGTTTGGACGTCATAAACAAAATTCAAATATACCAAGTAGTGCTCCCCACTCTCCTGTAAGAGGATTCGAGCCTAACACTAGCTTCAGTGGACATTCAATAAGTGCCCGTTCTTCAAGCACCGATTTGTCTTCAGGTAAACCTAGCTCAAATCTTAAAATTCACGGTGTCCCCAAAATTTTGCATAAGAAGAAATAATTTACCGTGTCACTTTTAACCTAATTCACTCCTTTAATGATATTCAATTCTCCATAGATCCTTTTTAAAATACATTTATTCAGTTCTTAATTTCTTTAGATGTTTAATATTTCATGTAACTCCCGTACACCAGCAGTAGTAACTGGAAAAATCTTTGACACGAATGTATTTTCTCTCAAAAATGAAAAATTCATTTTAGACTCTTCATAACACCCCAATTAAAACCCAAGTATAGAATGTCTGCTGTTCCTGCTGGACCTCCAGGTAGTGGTGCTGTTCCAATCAACGCATCACAAAGATCTCCGTTGATTATTTCTGTTGCAAATTTCTTAAAAGACAACAAAATTTTAAAACAAAGAACTGGGTTATTGAATAATACCGAAGAAGCTGAATTTTTCAGATTCAAGAGATTACAAAGAGCCTTATTGAGTGATGAGTATAAGAAACAGCAAAAGAACCCCAAGTACGAGTTGATCCCGATCAAAGATGAGGAAGAGGCCAACAAAATATTCTTACAATTACTTTCATCCCAAATGATTATACCAATTGATAAATTACACTATAGTGAAATCAAACAAGTTAAAGGGTGGAAACCAAATAGATCCAAGCCAACTTTAAGACCATCTAAAAAGGCAAGTTTTGAGCCAAATGGCTATTATGTTTGGAATTATAATAAACCAAATCCATTCATTTTATTATATAGTTTCTTATTCATTGCTGGTGTTTTTGCCATTATTTTATTCCCATTATGGCCAATGTTCATGAGAATTGGGGTTTGGTACTTATCCATGGGTTTGTTATGTTTGATTGGTTTATTCTTTTTAATTGCCATCATCAGATTAATTATATTTGCAATCACTTATCTTGTATTACCTCAAGCATTTTGGTTATATCCTAACTTGTTTGAGGACTGCAGTGTCATCGAGAGCTTCAAACCTTTGTATGCTTGGGATCAACCTAAATCCAGTAAAAAGAAGTCTAAGAAATCAAAAGGTGGTTTGTCTGAGTCTACTGATTCTTCTACATCTGCTACTGCTACTGGTTCTGATTCTACCGGTTCTGGTTCAACTACAAAACGTAAGGTTGTTTTAGAAGAAGTCGATGAGTAATCTTTTCTGTCTATATCATGTATACTAATGTTCATTCTTAAAATGTAACTCAATAGAATATGCTTTATTTAAAATGGAGTATTTGTTTAGTTGTAATTGCGATAGCGTATTCTCACTGTTTGTCTCTTTTTTTTAGAGTAAAATTAAGTGACCGTGTAGATCGCATCCTTACTTCCTTACAGTCGAACCTAACAACCTGTCTTGAGTCGAGTTTCTATTCTTTGTTAAGGTTGAGGTGGTATATTTGGTGGTAATATTGATTAAGGGCTTGTAATTGATTTTTTTTTTTGACGATTTAATCCTCTTTAAGTCTTCTTGTTTAGATATCGAAATATGGGGGTGGTTATCAACAATCTTACATTTAATCAAGATTACTCCTGTTTATCGGTGTCGACTAATAGATATCACAAGATCTTCAATTGTGATCCATTTGGAGAGTTTTACTCTTCCAATTCTCAATCGTTTAAGAAATCGCTTACCAATTCCATTGGCAATGATCATGATTTGATTAGTTCCGAGATTAAGAAGATTGATGATAATAGCAATGACGATGATGATGATATATATCCTACTGCTTATTTGAGGATGTTATTTTCAACCTCATTGACCATTATAATCCCGCAATCGTTTAGTAAATTGGGGAACAGGCTACTCAAGATCTATAATTTGAAGCAACGATTAAAAATATGTGAATTGACCTTCCCCTCGAATATTATTGATATCAAATTGAATCGGAAACGATTGGTTGTCTTTTTGGAAATCGGACAGATATATATTTATGATTTGAGTTGTGTTCGACTTATTAAAGTGTTGGAGATTAACTCATATCTTCATGACTCAATTGATGACGATGACGACGATTCACCAAGGACAATTACTGATGAATTTATTGGGGATTTAAGTACTGATGACAAATCATACTTGGTGTTACCAATATCGGTTATAAATGAACAAACTGATTTATTTAATAGCAATGATAATGTATCAAGTAATGGGGATGTACAATCATCCCCATTGATTAAGCCAAGTGATTCGGCAATTGTTAATTCATTGAATTCAGTTATTGGTTTCACTCAAAAGAATAAACAATCATCATTATCTACAAAAGAACATATAAGTTTAGAAGATTTGAAGAAAGATTCCAATGGATGGATTTTAATTTATGATACGATTAATTTACAGCCTAAATTAATATATAAAGCACATGATGCATCAATTGCGAAGATCACTATATCAAACGATAGCTTCAAGATAGCCAGTGCATCAACAAAGGGAACAATTATCAGAGTATGTCATTTAAAAGAAGAATTTGAATCGACCAAACTTAAAATTATTCAAATAACAAATTTAAGAAGAGGGCATAATTTAGCTAGAATCAATGCATTAAGTTTTAGTCTTGATAATACGATATTAGGATGCGGGTCTGAAAGTAATACCATTCATTTTTTCAATTTGGTTAAAGAAGATTCAAATCAAGAAGAGATAACCACAGATGATTCTAGCTATAAAAATAGTGAATTGAATGAAAATGAATCGGTGGTCACCTCTAACAACGATGAAGACGATAGTGGTAGGTCTTCAGAAGACTTGAATGAAAACTTAGCAAACTTATTAATTTCCAAAAGACCTTCGAATGCAACAATGACAAGTAATAATTCAGCAGGAGAAGATCCTATCCCGAATAATGAAGATGCAGAATTATCAAATAAAAATAACTATTTCTCCTTGAATACTTTGAAAAAGACAACAAAACTAATTAACAACCAATACACCAAATCAATCATTAAGAACTTACCTTATAGAGAATACTTTGATAATCTAATTTGGGAACCTCCTCGTCGTTCTTTTGCATACATTAAATTACCAGAATACACTCCTCCATCATTCGATACCCGTCACAAAAATCACCAAACCCTGGGTCCGTCTTCTCCCCAAAGCATCCCTCACCCCAGCTCCGATTCTAAACATAAAGTTGAAATCGGCTTCACTAACACCGGCATCATCATGCTAGCATCCTACCAAACAGGCAACTTCTACCACTACCAATTGCCCAAACATGACTTGAACGACGACTCAAGAGAAGAATGCTATCTCATCAACCAGTACACCCTTCTGTAACCTAATACATACTCGTCCTCGTACTACCATTGCTGCAAAAAGCATCCTTTTGTTTTTTTCGCTATAGCCTCGGACTTTCAGTCCTACCCCTCGTCCATACCCCTTATCGTTTCCCGGAATCTAACTCCACGGAAACTCAATTACTCTCTGTCAGTGGCCCTTGCCATGCTAGTTAACCTCTGTAACAACACGGTCTATGTAGTATACATCGATACAGACATGTATATATTGGATCCGGATTTATAGTGTAGTGGTGCGTGCATTGATCGAAAGTTTGGGGTTGCTCGAAATGAGAAGTCAAAAAAAACGGGAAAAAATTTCCATTAATCCCCCTCCATAGTTAAACAAACGGTGGTATCCCTTTGCATATATAAGAGATTGAATCCTCTGAAATTGGCCCTCGTACAAGTTTACTTTTCCTTTCGTCATGCTAAGATCAAATATAGCTTGTGTCTTTAATAGTACCAAATTAAGGTCTTCGTCAGTATCAAATCAATCAATACGATAACAACCAGAATGTCATCTAGTAAAAGCAGTGTTAATTCTATTCATTCCCAACCAGCAATTAATGTGGTTGGGTATGCTGAAGACGATGTTTTATTTTCCAATAAAAACTTATCTAGAGTTATAACTTTGAATAGACCAAAGAAGTTGAATTCTCTTAATACCTCAATGGTATCTAAGATTACACCAAGATTATTAGAGTATTCCAAATCTAAAGTCAATAATATGATTATTTTGAATTCTAATTCTCCTAAAGGGTTATGTGCTGGTGGAGATGTTGCTGAATGTGCTAATCAAATTAAAGAAGGTAATCCGGGTTATGCTACTGATTTTTTCCAAAGAGAATATAACTTGAATTATCTTATTTCAACTTATGCTAAACCTTATGTTTCCATCATGGATGGGATCACCATGGGTGGTGGTGTTGGTTTATCAGTTCATGCTCCTTTTAGAATTGCTACTGAAAAAACTAAATTGGCCATGCCAGAAATGGATATTGGGTTTTTCCCCGATGTAGGTACTACTTTTTTCTTACCAAGATTGGATGATAAAATTGGTTATTATTATGCTTTAACTGGGGAAATTTTAAGTGGATTAGATGCTTACTTTGCTGGCTTTGCTACTCATTATGTTCCTTCTGATCGTATTCCTGCTTTAATTAATCGTTTATCTAATTTACAACCTCCGGCTTTAAATGAACAAAATCCAAGTGAAAACGAATCAAATATCTTGGAATCAAACCGTGAATATTTCTCCCAAGTTAATCATGCCATTGAAGAGTTCACTGAAACTAAATTACCTAATGATTATAAATACCCATTGGCTTTAGAAGAAATTCAATTGATTAATCAAGCCTTTAGCTCCAAAACTATTGATGAAGCTTTAACTATTTTTGAAAAACACGGTAGCGATTTTGCTCGTAAAACTTTTGCAAAACTCTCGGCCAAATCTCCAACTTCTTTAAGAGTTGCCTTTGAGTTGCTTAATAAAGGTGCTCAAAATTCTATTCGTGATCAATTTGAATTGGAATTAGTTACTGCTTCAAATATTATGAATAGAAAAATCGAAGAAAATGATTTTGTTAAAGGAGTCAGTCATAAATTAATTGAAAAAATTAAAGAACCTGCTTTCCCTGATTGGACCCCAATTGAAAATGTTAATATTGAAGCATTATTAAAGAAATCAATTCAAACAGTTAAATTACAAAATCCTTTAATTGAACAATTCTTCGGAGTTAACTTTAATAATTATCCTTTCAATATGGGTTTACCAAATAATAAACAAGTTGAAGATTATATCACTGGTAATGATGGTTCAGGTAGATCTTATTTACCAACTCCATCTGAAGTTACCAAGCATTTCAAAGCCACTGGCTACGATAAGTTGGGTCTCGATATTAAATTAGGTAAAATCTTAAGTGTTCATGGAGAAGCTTCTAAATACGATAATAAATACGTATCTTGGAAAGAATAATTTCAAATAAAAATTAATCATTTGTACATAGACTAATAAATTTTCTATAATTTATTGATACCAAAAATTTTTCATTGTAGAATTACATAAAAAAGAAAATCATTTAATATTACAGAATACTTACTTAAATTTTTCTAAAACCAAATCTTCACCTAATTCTTCATAATCACTTTTAGTTATAAACCAATTGTCTAAAGCAATATTGGTCCCACTATTTTCACCTTCATCAATATTCAGTTCACTAAGCATACTTGCTAAATTACTTGCACCTAACCAACTTCCAAATTGTTTATCCCAAATATTATTAATATCTCCAAGAGGATGATTTTTCAAAGCGGTGGAATATAATTTATAACTTTGGATAGCTGGATAATTGTTGAAATACATATGAGAGCTTCTTTTCAAATCTTCAATAACTCTTTCAGTTAATCCATTCGCTAATGAACCACCACCAGTGATAACAATATTCGATAAAAGATCTCTTAATGTTTCATTAAATTTAGCATGAGCTGAATGCAGTGGGATTGTAGTACCTGCGTGTTCATTACTAAAGGAAGAAGTGATTTGGTGTTCCAAACTTTTCAAAGTAAATATAATTAATTGGGATAAACCTTGAGTTTGAGGTTTGTCAATAGTTGGTTGAGGTATTGGAATATTTGGTAATTGATAAGCGTGAGGTTCGAAAATTGGTTCTAATAAACGATGTTTTTCATCTTGATTGACTGTAACATAAGAGTCATTATCTAATTGATAATTAACTGGTTCACTGTAGACTTGAGGAGGAAGGGCTAAATATGGATTATAGTGTAAATTATTTTGTTGTTGTTGTTGTCTGATTTGAGCTTCTAAAATTGGACTCATTGATTTAATTGATAATATTGAACTTTTAAAATCATGTAAAACATTATGACTTATATAATAATTTTTGAAAGATTCTGATAATTGCAATTTAGAATCTTGAAATTTCTTTGGTAATAATTGATTGAAGTAATCATCTCCTAATTTTTTATTAAAATAATTTAACGAATGTAAGTTAACAAAATCTCCGGCATACTTATTATGGAAACAGGCTTTTGATTGAATTATCCCATCAACAATTGGAGTCACACTAGCTATGGATGAACCAACGTCAATAACAAGCCCACTTGATCTATTCATGTGATATAATTGGGCTAAAGGAGTTTTAACCAAAGCAAATATTGGCACTTCTAAAGTTTCAAAAGCTATTTGAGTAGTGGCAAGTTTATTCTTACTAGTGTTCCAAGTTGGTTCTGTTAAAAGTAATGGATAATCTTTTGAATCAACTTTGTTACCCTGGTCAATATTATCATAAACATAATTCCAATTATCAACGATATGGTCAAAATTATATATTAATCCATTATCGAAAACGGTCATTACTTCTCCTTCAGGATTGTTTTCAATTGTATCGTCACCGATGTTTATTTTCCCATCGGATGTACTGGAATAATTGGTATTGAAAACAAGTGAAGGTAAATCATCCAGGGCAAACCCTGCCTTGGTAGTATATGAACCATTGTCTATGACAACGGCTGGAGAAGTGTACGTCATTAGCAAAGCTGTAACCAATAAGAACTAGTAATAACAAAACTCTAATTGATAACCAAAGTCTTAGATAAGCTCAGGAGATTTGTATGGAATGGTAATATCAGTAGGAAGTTGTTGATGTTTTTGTTCGTTTTTTTTTCAGTCCTCCAATTGTACGGGTGTTTTGTTTCCGGGTAATAAAGGTGAGATTTTGCAACTTACTCTATTACTCTATTACTATACTACTTTGTTACTCTACTACTTTATTACTTTGTTACTCTATTAGTTTAATACTTTGATATTATTGCTCTACTTTCAGCACGTGCATGGAATGACTGAGCTGTGTCTTAATTAATCTTACCTGATTTACTCAAAGGTTTTGCTAAAAATTTCCAGGATTTAGGTAAAACTAGCAACTTCTTACATTACACCAGTCAATGAGAACATATTAGAACACTATAAAGACTACTTATTTTCACTGAGTTTCAGCTTCAAGAGCTTGTTTTCGTTACGTAACAAGCCCAATTCAACCAACAAACTCAGCTTATTACTATAACTAATCATTTTCAATAAATTTTCATTTTCATTGGATAAGATTGATAACTTATTGATAATTTTATGGGTTAATTCTTGCTCATCAAATTGACCATTCAAGGAAATTGATTTCTGATTGTCATTAGTGATAGAACAACTAACCAATAACGCTTCTAATCTTTGTTTTGTATTTTCTAATTCAATTGTTTTTTCATTAAGAGCCTGAGTTAAATCTCTAAATAATTGATGATAATTAGTAGGAACCGTCATTGAATCTAAATTTGTTTTTGGATTAATCTTTTGCAAAGACTTCAATTGTTCAGATAAGTTATCAATCGTTTTATTTTTCAAAGCCAATTCGAAATTTAATTGTTCAATTGATTTATTAGTATCATTGTTAACAAAATTAGTATAATCATACGGATTATAACTTTGAGCGTTTACGTTTAAAGCAATTGGACGCTTCAATTTATCATCTCTTTTGATCTGATTTCTCGTAATATAAGAATCAGAATTGTACCTAGGTAATGTATTTGTTTGATAATTCCCATCTTCATAATATAACATATTTGGTAGAACATCACCGCCAGGGTTAGCAACCGGTCTCCAAAACTTATTTTGGGCCAAACCAGGGTTGGCGCTTGATTTGGCACTCGAATAAGCACTGCCCAAGCTGGTTTCACGAAGATTTTGAATCATCGAAGATGATGAATGTGACGAGTCACCGTCAACCACATCCAAGTACTCTTGGTTGCCTGCCATCCCTGGCGCCGTCATATTTGTCATTCCAGACACTGTCATACCCGACATCGTCATACCAGCCATACCAGCCATGCCAGCCATGCCAGCCATAGACATACCGACTTTCAGGTTATTCTTATAAGTTAGTAAAAGATCAAATGCGGGAGAAATCTGAAACATACACTCTGATAAGAATCCATACTAAACTGTTCTACTTGTCCTATTAATTTGATACTTGTAATTCTGATACACCTGTAACAACAATACCTACTTGTATCTTGTACACCGTTATACTTGTATCTTGTACACCGTTATACTTGTATCTTGTACACTTGTTACAAGGAAGAAGTGAGAAATTTGGGTGTGAAATCATTTTGCAATTACTCGCTCTACACACAATATACAAACACATAATATTTATCTAAAAACCATACGCAGCGTTACCGGCGCCACCAGCATTTCCAAGCAACTGCTTGAGCATCTCGCCGTTGGGCGAGCTCAACACCTGCTGGGGGAGCTTCAAGATGCGGTCCTCCAAGTTCTTCCCAACCAAAAACTCTAATAGCACATCGGTGAAGTGATTACAGTTATTATCAAATAAATCATATTTGATTGCAGAGTATTTCATCTCTTCGTGGTTTTTCAACTCGTCCAAAAAATCGTCAAGGATGTCTTCCGTCACGTAGGTGTGGCCCATGTCAATGACCTCCTTGGGAGTTCCGTACTTGGTGGTTCCTGGCTCGGGCCATGATTTGATTCCTTGGTCAATGTAGTGCTCTTTCCCGTATACAACCACCGAGGTGTGGTAGATGGCGTCGATTCGGCTGCCCAAGATCATGGGTGAGTACACCGCCGCCATTCCGTGCGATAAGTCGTACACGTAGACTTTTACTGAGAAGCTTTCCTCTGTCATGTTGCTGTTGAAGTAGTAGTTGGAGTAGTAGTTGTAGTAGTTGTAGTGGTTGCAGTTAAGTCGCCATTGAGAAAAAAGGTCGTGCCGCAGCCCGAAGAGAAAACGAGAAAAATACGCTGAATCAAATTTTCATTCTTAACAGGTCTACTCGGACATCCAACTGCTATTAAGTAAACGCTGATAACGATTAGATAGGTATTCGTTATTGTTGAATTGTTGCCGAGTTGGTATAGTGAATCGGTGGTACGAGTTTTCTTATAATGATATAGTATTTTGAAAGAAGTTTATTCTGTTGCTATCTTTTAATGACTCCCAAATTTGAAACCGAAATATATAATCTATAAATGTTACTGAATGGTACTCTAGGTGTATTACCTGACTCGATTGTGAAAGAAATTGAAACTCATAAACAAACTTTGACCAATATTTTATCTAGTAAATTTGCTGATCAATCTTATATACTAGGACTTGATAGAAATGTTGATGCTAAATTTTACCATTGGATTCTTGATGATTTGAATAAGTATTATGATCAGATTGAAGGAAATCAATATGAGTATATTCCAAGAAATCAACAAGAATTGATAAAATTCAATACCATTCTTTACTTTGATAAAATATGGAATGATTTCCACTATCCGATTATCAAATTTTACCAATATCAACATGCATCCTTATTTAATGAAATATTACAAGATTTCAACCAGCATATCTCAAATAATGGTAAAAAAAATCATAAATTTAAAGTTAAACCAGTAGAAATGAGGAAAATTTATGACTCTTTGAATAAATTTTTGAAAGAAGTTCATAATTTTTATTCAAATTTATTGAAAAACTTCACTCAATTTGAAAACCCTTTAATATCAAGTCAGTTTTTATCAAACTTTGATATCCCTCAAAATGAAATCAGAAAAACTTCAAATCTTGATTTGCAAGAAAATTTATCCATTTTAATCCACCGTTGTCTATTAAACCTAGGTAATTTATCGCGTCATCGTTCTTTCATTGAAATGTCGTATGTCACTCCTTGTTTATCGAATTCAAATTTTTGGAAATTCCGTAATTTGAATTCTGATTCAAAATCGTCTTTGGTCAAACCTTTATTTGAAAAAGCCCTAAAATATTATCATGCTTGTATTCATATCTTACCCTCTTTTAATGAACCTTACAATCATATCGGAATGATTTATAATTTGATCGATGATAAATATCAAGCAGTTTACTGGTTCCTAAGATCAAATTTCACCGGTTCTAATGAATTTAAAGTGGCTACAAATAACTTATTAGCCATTTTGAAGAAAAAAACCTGGCTCACTGATCAATTATTAAAATTTTATAATGATTCTTTTAAGTCAAAAAAAAATATCAAGAGATTAAATTACTTATTCATTTGTTTGATTTGCTATTATTTTTTACCAGATCTTTATCATAATGGTCCTAACATCGTTAAAAATTTTAAATATATTAAAGTTGAAAATGATTTTTTCAATCAAAACTTCGTGGCTTCAATCATGCCAGTTAACGATATTGATTTCCATTTTCAGCAACTTATTATTTTATCTTGTTTCCAAAAATTGATCGATAATAACTCGAATGAAGATGTGAAGTTTAAATTTAATAAATTTGTATTCCGTTATATCGATAATTTATTAAATTTTTTAACTAATATTCCTTTGAAAAAATTCAAATCTAAAATTTTGATTTTATCTAGATATATTCTAAATTGGATTAAAGAAAATAAACTGATGTTAAGAATATTACAATTTAAACATTCTACCCTTGAAGGTCTTGCTAATTTATTTAATTCTCTTTTAGATTCAATTGATGTCTCCCAATCAAATGATGTCTCCCAGTCAAATGATGTCTCCCAGTCAAATGATGTCTCCCAGTCAAATGATGCCTCTCAATCAAATGATATTAGTCGTTTGGAATCTCAAGATTCAAGATTTACTAAACTCACAGAATTGATTAGAAATCAATCAAGACCAATAAGATATTATCTTTTCGATGAAGATGTTTTAGTAAAAGGATTATCTATCATCAAGTTCAACTTCAAAGATTTTAAAGATCAACATTTGGCTGATACCAAAGATTCAAATATCCTTAATGGTGATTACTCTTGTTATTTCCCTCAAGGCTCTCAAGACTCAGATGATAAGTTTGAAATTTATATTCCCTCATTTTTCGATAACTCAATGGTTGTTAAAATCCATAAATTAATTGAATCTGACAATAGTTCGTCAGCAATTTCAATTATAAAAAATGAAATCGAATATTACGAACAAGAACTAAGAATTCAAGCAATTATTTTGTTAGGTAAAAAACTTATCGAAGTTAGTGACTTGGGCATTTCATTTGATCCTAATTCAGTGAGGTTTCAAATCAGCAAAAAGAAAAAGTCTTCAGTTAAGAAACAATCTCCTCCAACACCTTCTCAGTCTTCAAAAGGAACATTGAAACAAAATAGAACAACTAAGAAAATTCTTTCAAAGGGTTCCGACATACCGGAGTCATTGAAAGCTGATCAGTCAGTTATAACCGTCGATTCTGAGTCAGAAAAAGATAATGAGAAGGTGGGCGACGACAAAGCGGAGGAAGAAGGAGAAGAAAAAGAAGAAGAAGAAGAAGAAGAAGAAGAAGAAGAAGAAGAAGATGATGATGATGACCCGCTTGCTAATATTGAATCACGTATCTTGAACCACACTCAGAGGCTCCAACAAAGATTGACTTCAAATAAGGGCTCTACTGAAGATGTTCCTGATCAAAATATTAATGAGCATGGATTACAGACTATGGTGGATTCGTTAGTTTTTGAAACAGAAGATAGCAGTATCGTTGCTAACAGTGATTCCAACTCGCAAGCTGATTCCAGCAAAATATCTTTGGGTGATAATTTGGTTCCAAATCATAGCCAACCTAATTCAAGTCAAAGATTGGCCCATAATATTTGGAATCCTAGTAGCATTTCGAATAAAGATTCGCTACCAACAAAAATTTCAGACAGTGCTGACAGACTTCTTGGTAATATGAATGCTTACTCCCAAATATATGGAGTGGCACCCCAAGGTCAAATACCTGCAACACCACCTATGGTATTTGGTCAAACATACCAACCTGCCGCTGCTCAGTTCCCTCAAAATAATCAATTTGGCCTAGCTCCAAACCAATTCAATTATCCACCACTCCCTCATGTTTACGGTCAATCATCGCAGTCCCTGCAACAACATCCAAAACCACCACATCAACAGGCCCAAGTTCAACAGACCCCAGACGCAGTGACTTATTTAGCATCTCAAACAAATGGATACTCATCCCCAGCATTAAGTTCCATCACTACACCACAACCTCAATTTGGCCAATTTTTAGGTCAACCAAATCAACAATTTGCATCAGGACCTCAACAATATGTTCCTCAAACTTATTCACCAATGCCGCTGCAATATAATGGCCTACAATATACTGCTCCCCAAGGCCAAGCTGCTCCCCAAGGCCAAGCTCATTTCCAAGGTCCACAAATCCAGCAAAGCCAGTTAACAGGATATAATTTGACCCAACCAACCTCCTCTCCTACTCCAGGAGGCTTTGGGGCATAATTCTTTATATAGGTTCTAATTTCATGATATCTTCATTTAACAGTATTGTAGTAAATCAACCCTTGCCACATGATAAGCGAGTACGAAATATGCAATAGCCAATAGGAACACTTCGTGTCACAGATGACTAAGCTCACCAGCCGTAATTGCTTCATATTCTATACGACGAGATGCTTATAGAATTACGCGTTTACTACTTCAAAACCACCTGATCTTATGATTTCATGGCAGTTTCTGGTGCTATAACCTAATCACCTAACTTTATTCCCTACTAATCAACCCATTCGTGGTTACCAACCATACATTAGTTGACGTGTAGATTGCAAAATTATTTAAAGGACAGATGTGAAATTTTTCAAAAATCGATGGTTCGATATGACAAAACAACCAATTTGAAGATTTTGGTGCGTATTGGAACTAACAAAATAAAAAATAATAAAAAAAAAAACGTTTCTTCTCAGTTTTTCAGTATTTCGATCCAGAATAGAATAAATTCAAGATTCCATTTTTATTAAATCGTCTACAGTTTCATAAAGTATATGGTAAAACTGAAAGAAGACTCGTGGTTCCCAGAGAGATAGAGATAATTAGACACACATTCGCTAAATCCAAGGTTCATCAAGAATAGAGAGCCAATTTTTTTCGACTTTTCCTATAATAAAATTAAACATTGAATAAAAGATGTCAGGCGATATCACCCATAGGAAGCTGAATGAAACTTATACGTTCAATACCCCACCTGCAGATGCTCCCATCGAAGTCTTAAATGAGTTTTACTGGACAAAAGATCTCGAACCTCATGTTAAGAGGAGGAAATTAATCTTAGCAAAATATCCAGAAGTTAGAAAGTTAACAGGATATGAAACTAAAACCAAATGGTATGTTATGGGGGTTGTTGCATTACAAGTGGCAGTAGCATATTACTTAAGAAACGTTCATCCTTTTACTTTTAAATTCATAGCTTTAGCCTACGTTATTGGTGCAACTGCAAATCAAGCCATTTTTTTGGCAATTCACGAACTTTCCCATAACTTACTCTTTAAAAAACCAATTCATAACAAGTTATTTGCAATCTTTACTAACATTCCAATCGGAATCCCTTACTCTGCCTCATTTCAACCTTATCATCAATTGCATCATAAATTTATGGGAGATGAGAACTTAGACACTGATTTACCAACAAAATTTGAAGGTATAATATTATCAAACTTATTGGGTAAAGTATTCTTTGCTTGTTGCCAAATTTTCTTTTATGCCTTGAGACCAATGTTTATTACTCAAATCAGATTCACCTATATCCATTTACTTAACATCATCTTCCAAGTCTTTATAGATATCATTTTAGTTAAAAACTTTGGTTGGTATTCTTTCTTCTATTTCGTTATGTCATCGTTCTTAGCAGGTTCTTTACATCCATGTGCTGGTCACTTCATAGCCGAACATTATGTTTTGAATGAGAACAATAAGCCAAGACAGAGTAACGATAAAGATGGTAACATTTCTCCAGATTTATTACCACCTGAAACTTATTCCTATTACGGATCTTTGAATTTAGTCACTTGGAATGTTGGATATCATAATGAACACCATGACTTTCCTTATATTGCTTGGACTAAATTACCTGAGTTGAGAAAAATTGCAGCCTGAATTTTATGATCCTTTACCTCAAGTTAATTCTTGGTGTGGAGTCATTTGGTGGTTTATATTTAATGATATAAATACTTTATGGAATAGAGTGAAAAGAACCGGAAAGGAAAAGCATGGTCATAAAATTGATAATTTGGATCAAAATCAAAATTGAAATTTAAAGAAAAATATAAAAAAGAATTGTATGTTATATAAATTTTTATAGATTATGTTAAGTATACCACACGTATGAGATTATTTGAATGTCAATGTATAAAAGTATATTCTATAGAAACGGTATTTACAAATTATTTAAAGTTGATTATAAGTTTTGTAACAAACGAGTGATTTCATCTAAACCATCTCTATTCAACAGAGATAACTTACCTTCGACAGATTTAACAAGGTCTTCAACCTTAACAAGATCACCTTCATCACTATCATCACCTTGACCTAAAACTTTAACCCTAACTTGACCTTGAGGATATTCTTCTTTACCTAAAATAACTGCAACTTGAGAGCCAGATTTATCAGCAGCATCAAACTGCTTACGAATATTTGGTTTGGCTTTATATAAAAATTCAGAGTTAATCCCTGCAGACCATAATTTATTAGTGACTTCCATTCTTTCTTTTAAGAAACCGTTCCAACCTTCACCACCACCAAAGGCCATAACGAAAACTTGAGTTTGTGACGAACTTAATTTTTCTAATTGTTTTGCAGCTCTTGCTTTAATAATAGAGAAAATTCTTTCGACACCAAATGAAATACCAACACATGGAATGGATTTACCATTGGAGAACATACCAACTAAGTTATCATAACGACCACCAGCAGCGATTGAACCAACACCAACGTATTCAGAGGCGTCTTCAACTTCCTTGGTTTCTTTTTTAGCTTTTTCTTTTAATTCACTAGCATTAGTTGGTGGAGCAGAAGCAGCAGTAACGGCTTCATAGATTAAACCAGTATAATAATCTAAACCTCTTGCTAATGATAAATCAAAAGAAAGATGTTTTTCAATACCAAATGCTTCAACATAGTCAGCTAAAATTGTCATTTCTTCAATACCTTTTTGGGCTGATTCGTTTGATTTTAAGATTTCAGCATTAGTTAAAAAAGTTAAGACATCACGAATAGTACCGTTAACTTTAACAAACTCACCAATTTTATCGGCAACTTCTTCTGGTTGGTTTTTTTCAACAACCATTTCCTTTTTAACAGCTTCCCAAGGAGATTTATCTAATTTATCAACAGCGGAGGAGATTTTTCTGACATCATCATCTTTAACACCACATGCTTGGAAAATACCATCCAAAATCTTTCTGTGATTTAATTTAATTTTGAAATCATTAATACCCAAACCAGTTAAACCTTCGGTGGTGATTTTTAAAATTTCTGAATCTGGAACCATAGTATCATAATTACCAGCTATATCGAAATCACATTGGTAAAATTCTCTCATTCTACCTTTAGTCATTGCTGGTTGATCTCTTCTATAAACCTTAGCAATATGAAATCTTTTAATGTTACTGATTGAATTACATGCGACGAATCTGGCAAAAGGAACAGTCAAATCGTATCTTAAAGAGGTTAATTCACCCCCTTGATCTTCTAAATTATAAATTAATTTAGAATCTTCACCATATTTACCAGTTAAAATTTCTCTTAATTCAAAAACTGGAGTATCAATAGTAACCCCACCGTGTCTTTTGAAAAGTGAACTCAATGAACCAAAGACAGCTTCTCTGATAATCATATCCTTATCAGCCCAATCCTTGGTACCTTTTGGAGTCTTTAATAAGAATTGTTGATCTTGTTTCTTGGATTTCTTACTTTGTTTCTTGGATTGAGCTGGGGCAGCTTTTTCAACCGGGGTTGAGGCAGCAGCAGCAGCAGCAGCAGCAGCAGCTTGTGTAGCTTGTTCGGAGGACATCTTATAAGTTCTTCTTAATAACGGAATGGTCTTGCTTAAAGGGCTAGTCAACCTTTGCAACATAAACTTTACTAGAAGTGACGAATGTCTGAGATAAGTGATATTGGATGAGTTCAATTTTTTTTCTCACTGAAAAATTTGATTGAAAAGATGATTCATTTTTTCTCTTGACAATTTGCAATCTTATGATGATTGAACTACAGCTTATATTTTCCATTGAAGTCATTATAGTATAAAAATCTATGAACAGGGAAAAATCAAAATCAAAAAAAAAAAAGGTTAAAAAAAAAGTCAGATCTATGCAACAAAATGGTAGTAACTAAAAGAAGAAAGAAAGAATTGAATTCAAGATATCATTACTCATAAACTTAATTGAGTGGTTAATCTTCATTGATGGCGTTTGGTCTAGAATACTTCAATCTCATGACCCCATCACTAAGGATTCTTTTACCCCAGTTACCAGCCGCAGGATCACCAGTTTCATCTCTACATTGTTTTAAGAAAGGTAATAAAGAAGTACCACCAGTACCTTTTTCTTCGACCCCTTTCTTTTTAGATTTAGCCAAACCAGATCTTAATGTAGAAGACGAACCCAATTTACTTGACTTTTTAGCTTGAAGAACAACATAACGAGTAACGATTTGAATATGTTTATCTCTAAAAGCTTTCAACATTGCTAAACAAGCATCATAACTTAAGATCAAGTCAGGGTTTTCATCTTGATTTTTTAAAACGTAATCACGAACATTGGAAATTTTTTCCAATTTGGCGAGAAAGTCTTGATGTTTACCAGGCATATAAAGTTTCATTTCATTCATAAAACTATTTTCAGTAGGTTTATTCAAATTCTGTTGTTCATGAGGAGCAGGTCTTTCACCGGTTGAGAAATGTTTAACATTTAATAAGATATCTAAAAATTGAATTAAAGAAGATTGTGCATTGGAACCACCAGCATAACTTCTTGGAGTTGATTCATCACCATAATATATACCATTTTTATCCAAACCAACGTCAGCCATGCCTTTCCAACCAGCAAGATAAGGTCTGATTCTAAAATAAAAAACGTGGGGGTCACACATTTCTTCCATTTTCATCAAGACTGAACCTAAATTATCAATACATTCAGCTAATTTTTGTAAATTGGTTACTAATAGTTCAATATTATCTTGCTCAATGTTTTTTAAAACTTCCATACCAAGTTTGATGGCAAACGATCCTTTATATTCAAAATAAACACTCACCAAGTAAAACCAACTTTCATCAATAGAACCAGTGAAAGTATTTATTGTAGTCAAATTATCAAGATCAAATTTACCCTCATTGTCTGAAGTCTCCGAAGGCAAGATTTCTTTAAAATTCCAAAGACATAATCCAGAGTAAGTGGCCAAAGGAGGTAATCTAAGATATTCTGAAACTTTTAATAACGGGTTTGCTATTTGCTTAGGTAATTTGTCAGTGGGTTCATTAACACCCCATATATAAGCATGGGTTAAGAATGTTAATACCTGGTAGGCTCTTCTATACTGAGCATCATCTTCAAGCAATCCGGTCTCTAATTCTGGCATCTTGTCAACCAAACTTCTTATTCTTTTAGTCAATATTAAAGATGGTAGGTTATTCACCAAGTCTTCCCATGGCTTATAATAATCCTGAGGTAACCTAACTAACGGGAACTTATTTGGCAAAAACCCCGAGGTAGGAAACACATCAAAGTCTTCCATACGCAATGTATCACTCATTTGTTCTTCTGGTGTTGTTCCTCTGGTGTTGTTCCAGTGAAGAAAATGATGGATTTGATAATGGTTATATACTTCCGCAGTTTTGAAAATGGCGTCATAAAGAAAATTTTTACCACCAAAAAGAAAAGTGCGGTCTCCGGTACCGACTTCTCCATTACTGCAAATTAGCAACTGCTATACTGGAGTATAGTTTATGGAGTGTGTTAGAGCTATTGGAGCTTATTAGGGTAATATGAGCTCATTAGTGCTATTGGAGCTCATCAAAGTTTACTGAAGTATACCAGGTGTACTAGATGATCTAAGACATATATTATATAGATTCTTATAGATTTACATAAAGTTATGTTGGCAAAAGGACATTTCCCCCGGAATCTCTTTCAATACCCAATTCCAATAGTTTGCCGAAGACAATACAGAAATCCTTAAAGAAGAGTGATTGGTTATAAGCGTATACTCTAACCCACTTTGCAAAATGTTTATCTCTGATTAACTCCAAATCGGTGTTTAGCATCATTAGAGATTTATCCCCATTATAGTATTGGGACCTACCGGTTTCAGGAACAATTCCAAGCTGCCAATGTTCTTCTAAAAGGACTTTATAAAACTGATTATCGAATTTTATTGGATCTTGGGTCCATTTACCGTCCCACCCACTATATTTTTTATGGCAGCGACCCAAGCCATGAGCCCCTAAGAGAAGCACCATTTCCTGGTCGTTGAATCCCATTCTTCCAAAAGTTGATCTAATATGAGAAGCTGCTTTATCACCAAATGGTAATCGACCATTTGGAGGTACTTTATCATTGGTTAGACAATCGACTCTACCACACTTCCAAGGTATGGTAGGACACCCCATTGATTCAAGGGCAATTTTGCCAGCCAAAGTCCATAAATCCGAATAACTAATACGGGGGTAATTTTGTTTAATTGGTTCAAGGGCATTTCTTGCAATTTCCAATCCAGTGTTACCTTCGTCGGTAATTTCTGGTAGAAATCTCATGGTTGCGCCATTTGAACCACCAGTTTTGGTTTGTACATCATAAGTTGCACAACAATGCCATGCCAATCTGAGTACGATGGGTGCTAAACTGCCGTCGTCATAGTTAGGCTGAGGTAATATTGACTTAATTTCATTCGATACTAAGTTAATATAATTGGTTTCATTAACCCCAATTGACCGGATAAACTTTGAAGGCTTGGGAGCGACTTTCAATCTAAGTTTATGTGTTTTATTACCGTTTTGAATTTGTAATTCCACAAAATTCGAATTGGTTCGGGGAGCTTCTTGTACCGCTGGTGAGAATAGCTGAGGTGGAGATTCTGACTTCCCCAAATTGAGCAATTCATTTGGGTTCAGACGGTAGGCCAATTCTTGCTTCAATCTTAAATAATCCTGAAACCCATCTTTTTTGGTCAATTGAATTCCTTTGAATGTATAACCAGGCTTTACACCTGTATTAAGACCTGGAAGCTTATTGATAACACACACTGGGCTATGTAGAAGATACCGATCAAAGATGTAGTCTGCATTTAATGATAAACAACCTAATTTTTGTAAATTTTCTCTGTTCAACTCATTAAAATCATGCCATTCTTCAGCAAAATGCGTGAAGAGTTTCAGTCTTGCCATATATTTATAGTAAAATAAATGGAGCCTTTGCATCAAAGTCAATCTCTCATTCTTCTTATGCTGTAACAAGATTTGGTACTCGACATGGTCATCAAAAGGTGAGACTGGGGGTGAGCTATACAAATGGAATATTCTGGCTAACATGCGAGGGGGATTAACCACTCTCTTGACAAACCTAAGCAACGAAAGACTAATAAATATCATTATCTGGTAGTACCAAACAATACCTAATTGTGAAAATAACCAGGGAAGGAGAAGATACTTGAAAATTGCACCCAAAACTCCGGTCGCCTGTTGCACTGCTCTGCGCCTGAAGCTCGCTCTGCTTCTCAGGGAAGCCTTACCCAACTTGGCCCTGGGGTTAAGATCGTTGTTATAGTTTACCGGCATTGTCAGATCTAACGTATTAGTTTGTGGTTGCAACCATTTACTCTGATATATATATGGATCAATACACCCGTACACCAATAAAAAGGGGAATGGGTCTTTCTGTTTGCTTTAATTCGGGGGATTCACACGACAAGAATTCAAAATACCATAGTAGATAAGACGGTATTCGAAAATGGGTACTAGTACGCGAAAGCTAGCATAGTCAATTGTGTGGTGGGCATGTAGTCACAATATTGTATGTAGAGGAAAACCCTGAGTACGGAATTTTAGGGTCATGAAATTAGCACCGGTGGAAGAAGAACAAAAAAAAAAAAAAAAACTATGAGCGAAAAACCGTAAAATCGTAAATTATCAAAACGTATCCATAATTGCACGAGAGAAGAGGATAGGAAGTCAATTAATCAAATAAGTCAAGATGTCATTCAAAGGGTTTAAGAAGTCAATAGTGAGGGCCCCCCAGAATTTTCGTCAAAAGATGAATATGGGAGAAGTCACCAGTGATGCCGTTTATCAAGATGCAGAAAGGAGATTTAAAGAGATGGAGAGTGAAACCAAGAAGTTGAGTAGTGAATCCCAGCGTTATTTTAAGTCGGTGAATGGGATGTTGGATTATCAAATTGATTTCAGTAAAGCCATTGAAGAGATTTATAAGCCAATTAGTGGTCGATTAAGTGATCCAAGTTCTACAGTTCCCGAAGATAATCCGGAGGGGATTCAAGCCTCAGAACAATATAGAGCAGTAGTCAATGAATTAAAGGAAACATTGAAACCGGATTTAGAATTGATTGAAAAAAGAATTGTGCAACCAGCACAAGAGTTATTAAAAGTGATTCAATCGATTCGTAAAATGGCTACCAAAAGAGATCATAAACAAGTTGATTTAGATAGACGTAATAGAACATTTAAAAAATATGAAGAGAAGAAGGAAAGAACTCCTAAAGATGAAGAAAAAATGTATAGTGCTGAAGCAGAAGTCCAAGTTGCACAACAAGAATATGATTATTATAATGAATTATTGAAAAATGAATTACCAATATTATTTCAAATGCAAAGTGATTTTATTAAACCATTATTTGTGAGTTTCTATTATATGCAATTAAACATTTTCTATACCTTATATCAAAGAATGGAAGAATTGAAAATTCCTTATTTTGATTTACAAAGTGATATCGTGGAAGCTTATCATTTTAAAAAGGGTAACGTCGAAGAACAAACCGATGCAATTGGTGTTACTCACTTCAAAGTTGGCCACGCTAAAAATAAATTAGAAGCTACTAAAAGAAGACAACAATTAATGGCTAACCATAACGCCGGTACCAACACCAGTGCCACCACCACCGGCACTGGCCCTGGTGAGCAATTACCAGCTTACACTTCAGGTCAATACTCTGGATACCAACCAGATCAAAAGGCCACCTACCAACCTCCCCAATACGGTACCCAGTCTGCTTCAGCCTCAACGGTGACTAGCCCAGTAACTGGGTACTCTTCTCCGTTGAGTGCACCGGCAATCCCAGCCTACGGTGCTAGCCAAACGTGTACTGCATTATACGACTACACTGCCCAAGCCCAAGGTGATTTAACGTTTACTGCGGGCTCAGTAATTGAAATCATTGATCGCACCAGTGACGCCAATGGTTGGTGGACCGGTAAGTACAATGGTCAAACTGGGGTTTTCCCAGGTAATTACGTTCAATTAAATTAATAAACCCAGTAACCCAGTATTAAACAATTCACGGTTTAATGCTTAGCTGATACTTAAACGTTAATACTCTTATTTAAATTTAGATAGTTTGCTTAATATACTTTAGTTTGTTTAGTACCGCAATTTACGAGTCGACATGAAATTGCATGTTCTAGAAGTATAAATGGACCCAACCCCGTCAGTCATCTCCAAGTCCACCATCGCCAATCGACCATCAGTAATCTACTTACGAATGGCTATCCTCATCGATTGATCTACTTATAAAATCGATAGTCTTGACCCTGTTCTATTTTTGTAAACAACAAATCATCAATAGCAAAAAGACCCGACCCCCGCGCACGACCCTTTTTTGGAGCCCACCCCCCGGTCTTCATCAACAACAGAAAAACACCCAAACACAAATTTTACCAGTTACAGTCACAACCGCCGATTGACAACTACAATTAACAACCAACAAGCAAATAATCAATTAGCCCAGTTACATTCGCTTACTTTCATCAACAAGTTTAGTGGAAACAACGTCATTCAAATATCATCATAGAGAAGGAAAGAAAGCGAAGGATTGCCCCTGCATTTTATTTGAGTATCATCACCCTTCCCATTAGATACTTATTAAGCCTTGTCTATTTATATTACTTATATATTAGATCTTATATTATTGAAGAAAGCGAAAGAACGGGATACCGAAAAGGAAATCATACCAGTTTTGAATCATGAGTCATTCCCTGTCTCCAAATAATCGAAATTCAATATTTGGATGGATGAAGAATCTAAAACGTGGAAGTTTAATGTCAAATGAAAGTGTTAATGAAATTACTTCTGATAATGACTTATTAATCTCTGATTCAAAATCTCCTTCCAAATCATTACTTTCATCTAATTCAAATAATCAACTACAACCAATACCGTTCCCTCAGCAACATCAAAATGAACATCAACAACAGCAACAACAGCAGCAACAACAACAACAACAACAACAATCAAATATATTCAGCTCAAACTCACCTCATCAAGAATTCTTACGACCTTTACTTCATCATAAATCAAGATCAACCAATAACGTTAATCGGGTTCGTTCAAATTCCTTAAATCAATCAGAAAAATCTTCCAGTATAAGACAACATCGAGATTCTTTTTTACAACATAATCCTTTGGTTGATGAAAATAGTAAATATTTTGGAGTAAGTTTAGAAGATGCAATTAATCAAGCTGCTGCTAAAATATCAATTCTTACTAATGAAGATACTTCAAATGATCAAGTTTTACAATATGGTAAAATTCCAATTGTAGTTGCTAAATGTGGTGTTTATTTGAAAAAAAATGGTTTAAGTATCGAAGGTATATTTAGAGTTGGTGGTCTGTCAAAACGTTTAAAAGATTTACAATTAATTTTTAATACTCCTCCAGATTTCGGTAAAAAATTGAATTGGGATGGTTATACTGTTCATGATGCTGCTTCCATTTTAAGAAGATATTTAAATGCTTTACCAGAACCTTTAATTCCTTTAGAACTTTATGAAGAATTTAGAGATCCTTTAAGAAAACGTCCAAGAATTATTAATTATATGAAATATAAAGCCGAATACCCAAACAAATCTTTAAAATCACAAAAACAACCAACTGATTCAAGTGAAACTGAACCAAAATTACCTTTTTCAGTGAAATCAAATACTCCAATCAATAATTCAAATTCAAATTTAATAGATTCTGAACCTTTAACCGAAGCAAATATTGGTCGTCTTAATAGTACAAATTCCTCAGTTAATAATTTAAAAATTAATCATTCAAATTCAGATTTATCAAATTTAAAATCGGATAATGAAGCTGATATTGAACAAGATGATTTAAATAATAATGATGATGCAAAACATGAAATTAAAAAGAAAAAATCAAAAAATTATAAAAAATTAACTCGTAACGTTCATGAAGCAATTAATGAATATAAATCAATGGTTGATGAATTACCAATGTTATCTAAACAATTATTATTTTATATTCTTGATTTATTAGCAATGGTTCAAAATCATTCTTCTGAAAATTTAATGAGTTCTAGAAATTTGGCAGCAATTTTTCAACCTTCTATCTTATCCCATCCAAATCATGATATGGATCCTGTTGAATATGCATTATCTCAATCAGTAGTTGAATTTTTAATTCAATATGCTTATAAATTATTACCAAATCAAAATCCTGATGATAATACTACCAATAATAATAATAGTGATAATTCAAATATAAACGAAAAAAAATCAAAATCATCTTCGCCCAATACTGAAAACGATGATCCATCAAATGATTTGAAACCTCCTCAACCGGTTTTCAAACGTAAACATAGTAAATCATTATCTTCTACTAATAATAATGATGATTTAATTGGTTATCAATCTTCTCCTTCTAAAAAATTAGTTGATACTTCAGATAATGACTTTGATATCACCGATGTTACCGATAATGAAGATTCAAATGTTGATGATACAACTAATTCAGATTTAGATGATGTTAACTTTCATAGCCTCAATATTGATCATAATAATAACAATAATAATAATAATAACTACCCTCAAACAGATATTGATTCCGGATCAGAGTTCAATTTTGGTCATGACCATGATCATGAAGATAATTTTAATTTCAATCACGATAACCCTGGTATTTTAAATAAATTAATCAATCAAGAAGAGAAAAATGATGCCGAAAGTGATTCATTAAGTAACCCTCCGAATTCAAATGTGGCAATAATTGTATCCACTCCATCATCTTCTTCAGTACCTAAAATGAAGTGATTCTATTTATTTATTTTACCAACGTTTTCTTTTTTTGTATTTATTTATTATTATTACTCTTGTTCTTCTTTGCTACATATATATCTCTTTGTATTCTTTTCTTTTCTCTAATATTGTGTTTATATAAGCTTTTGATTTAACTTTTCGTTTAATCTCATTCTATTTTTACTACATTTCCTTCTGTTTTATATTGTCATATTACTTTAATTATAGAAATTCTTTGAAGTTAAACTCGTAAATTCTTTTGTGAAGTAGAAATTTGTTGGTGCACGGGTTGTACATGTGTGAGTGTCAACAAAAAGTCGATAAAAAAAAAAAAAAAAATAGAATAAGTGAAAAACACCAGCTTTGACTTCACCAATAAACCACAATGTCAGATGACGAAAGAATTAAAAGTGATAATGAAAATAAGGAAGATTTAGAGGAAGAGGTGGATGACTTGTTCGGTGATGATGAGGAGCAAAATGACCAACAAGATAATAGGCAATCGAATGAAGACGATTCTGAAAATTCTCAAGATGAAGACGAAGAAGCTGAATTAAAGACTATTGATATATCTTTACCACGTCATGCCGTCACCAGCAAGGCCGAAGAGGACACTTATATTATCAAAGTTCCAGTTTTTCTCAATATTGAAGCCCATCCATTTGATCCAAATGAATTTAAAGAACAAGTTCATCAAAATGCAATTAATAGAAATAAAAGTACAATGAGTGAAAAACAAATGAAAAATGATTTAGTTGCTGAAAAACTATTAAATGAAAATAGTATAAGATGGAGATATTCTAATAGTGGAGATGATGAAATTATTAAACAATCAAATGCTCATTTTGTTGAATGGGATGATGGATCAATTTCGTTAAAAGTTGGTAATGAATTATTTGATTTTAAAACTTTACCTTTATTTGATAACTTTTTAGTTAAAACCCATGATACTTACGAAATCTTACAAAATGATTCCATATTGAATAAATCTGCTAATTTATTACCATCCTCAACTTTCACTTCAACCCATCGTAAATTAACTGAAGCTTTAAAATACACCCAAAAGAAAGATACTATTTTAAATACTATAACTGAAAAAGATCCAGAATTGAAACAAAGATTGGCTGATGAAAACGAAAGAAAAACTATGAAATTGAAAAGACAAATTGAACAAAGAAGAAGATTACAAGAAGAAAAATTGGGTAAATCTTCTAGTCCTGCTCCTGGTGGAAGAAATAATTATGAATCAGCTTATGAAAGATTTGAGAGAACTTATGCAAATGAAGATTACGATGATGAAGATGATTTTGTAGCAAATGATGATGATGAAGTTGAAGAAGAAGAAGATGGTGAAGACTTTGATGACGAAGAAGACGAATTTGATAAAGGTGCCGAAAGATTGAAAAAATTAAAAGATGACGGTGAAGCCAAATATAAAAAGAAGTCTTCTTCCCCCTCCGATGATGAAGGTGCTACTCAAAGGAAAAGAAGAAGAATCATTGATAGTGATGAAGATGATGATTAACTTTGAAAAGGTCTTCAATGCATAATAAAAAAAAAAAATAAGTCAATTCCATTAATGTATTAATAGTTATATATCATTTATAAATATTTTATTTCTTTTATCCGTACCTTCTTTTATTTGTATCTTATGGACTTAAGACACTGTAGTGGTTTATTCATTTAAAGGTACTAACAAAAAGTTTAATTTTTCACCGGGAAAATGGAGAGCGAGGAAAATTAGTCGGTCGGACTTCACAACTTTTCAAAATCATTAAAATTTCACTTGATAAAGTTTCCCATTAACTTTCAACATCTAAACTATCGATATGTCAATGTTACGGCCATTGAGATTATTACTACTCGGGGCTCCTGGATCGGGCAAAGGTACTCAAACTTCAAAATTATTGAAGCTGTTCCCACATATTCATTCTTTGTCCTCGGGAGACGTCTTACGATCCCAAATCAGTCAAGGTACTAAAATAAGCAAGACTGCCTCAGAGTATATAAAAGAAGGTAAATTAGTTCCAGATGATGTTATGGTTGGGTTGATCTCGAGCCATTTCAAGCAGCACAACTGGTTAAACTCAGAAACCAGCTGGTTATTGGATGGTTTCCCTCGAACTGCAAATCAAGCCGTGGAGTTAGATAATTGGTTATCGGAAACGCAGAATAATATTAACTTGGTGGTTGAATTGGATGTTGATCAAAAAGTTATCTTGGATAGAATTGAAGCAAGATGGGTTCATATACCCAGTGGTAGAGTCTATAGTTTAGATTATAATCCTCCGAAAGTCCCTTTCAAAGATGATGTTACAGGTGAACCATTGAGTAAAAGAGACGATGACACAGCAGCAGTCTTCCAGAAAAGATTAGATCTGTACAACAAACTTTTGGGACCTTTGAAAGATTTCTACTCCAAGAAAGGTGTTCTTCATACTGTCAGTGGTGATACTTCTGATATAATATTTCCTAAATTAGAAAGCTTAATAAAAGACAAATTTCAGAAATAGAATCTTCAATCTCTTCAACCTGTTTAAATAGTTCAGATATGTGTAAATACTACGATTCATCTGCTTTTAAGTACCTGTAGTCAAAACTTATTAAGTGTGGGTGTATGGGTGTGCTTTTGGGAAGCTGACAAAAAGTCAGACAGAAAAAGCAAAAGTATTCCATTGATTAGAGCCTTTTTTTAAAAAAACCATCAAGTTTTATATAGGCTCTAAAGATAATTATCTTTGGCTGCTGGACTACTTCTTCGACCTTCCTCCCCATACATTACACTACGGCATCCTTTATTTGGTTTGTCGTAATAATTTTATTCTTGCATTACGACTGTCGAGCTTACAAGTGAAACAGTGACTTATTTATTTTCATCTTGCAAATATGAAGTTTTATATTGATGATTTGCCTGTGCTATTCCCATATCCTAGGATATATCCTGAACAATATGCATATATGTGTGATATTAAAAAGACCCTTGATGTAGGTGGGAATTGTATACTAGAAATGCCTTCAGGTACTGGTAAGACCATTTCCTTGTTATCATTAACTGTTGCATACCAAATGCATTATCCAGAACATAGAAAAATTGTTTACTGTTCTCGTACTATGTCAGAAATCGAAAAGGCTTTAATTGAATTGCATAAATTGATGGAGTTTAGAGCAAATGAGCTCGGCTTTGTTGAAGATTTCAGAGGGTTGGGATTGACCAGTAGAAAAAACTTGTGCTTACATCCAACAATCTCAAAGGAAAGAAAGGGTAATGTTGTTGATGAAAAATGTAGAAGAGTTACAAACGGTCAGTTAAAGAAAAAAATAGAGGACGGGGCAATAGACCAAGATACTCAATCAAACAGTCCAGAAACTAACCAATTATGTTCCTATCACGAAAAGCTTTATGACTACGAACAACATAATCTAATACCTGCTGGTGTCTACTCTTTTGATGCATTAATGAAATATTGTAAATATGAAGGTACCTGTCCATATTTCACAGTAAGAAGAATGATTCCATTTTGTAATATTATTATTTATTCATATCATTATTTATTAGATCCTAAAATTGCGGATCGTGTGTCTAAAGAGTTATCAAAAGACAGTATTGTTATTTTTGATGAAGCTCACAATATTGATAACGTTTGTATTGAATCTTTATCACTAGACTTAACTGATGATACTTTGAAAAAAGCCACAAGAGGTGCTAACAAATTAAGTGATGCAGTGGATCAAATGAAGTCACAGGATAGTGCAAAGTTACAAGATGAATACGAAAAATTGGTGGAAGGTTTGAGACAAGCTGAAATTGCAAGAGAAGAAGAGTTATTCATGGCTAACCCAACATTACCAAAAGATTTGTTGGATGAAGCAATTCCAGGTAATATTCGTAAGGCTGAACATTTCATTTCTTTCCTCAGGCGATTTATCGAATATTTAAAGACAAGAATGAAAGTGCTACATGTCATCAGTGAAACACCAAGTAGTTTTTTGAAACATTTGAAAGAGTTAACATTTATTGACCGTAAGCCCCTAAGATTCTGCTCAGAAAGATTGTCTTTATTAGTGAGAACTTTGGAGCTAACAGAAATTGAAGATTTTAATGCTTTGAAGGATATTGCCACTTTTGCCACATTGGTTTCAACTTATGATACAGGATTTCAATTGATTTTAGAACCATTCGAGGCTGAAGGTTCGACCGTTCCAAATCCAATTTTATACTTTACTTGTTTAGATGCATCCATTGCAATCAAGCCAGTTTTTGATCGATTTTCATCTGTTATTATCACTTCTGGTACGATCTCACCTTTAGACATGTACCCAAAAATGTTGGATTTTGAAACTGTTATTCAAGAGTCTTATTCCATGACATTAGCAAGACGATCATTTTTACCCATGATTGTTACAAAAGGATCAGATCAAGTTTCTATATCCTCAAGATTTGAAATTCGTAATGATCCTTCAGTTGTTAGAAATTATGGTTCTCTCTTGGTTGAGTTTTCTAAGGCCACACCAGATGGTATGGTGGTTTTCTTCCCATCGTATCTTTATATGGAGTCCATTATCTCAATGTGGCAGAGTATGGGTGTGTTAGATGAAGTGTGGAAGTACAAGCTTATTTTAGTTGAAACTCCGGATGCTCAAGAAACCTCCTTAGCCTTAGAAACTTATAGAAAAGCTTGTTCGAATGGAAGGGGAGCGGTTTTACTATCTGTCGCTCGTGGTAAAGTCTCCGAAGGGATTGATTTTGATCATCATTACGGAAGAACAGTACTTATGATTGGTATCCCATTCCAATATACCGAGTCAAGAATCTTGAAAGCACGTTTAGAATTCATGAGAGATCACTTTCAAATTAGAGAAAATGATTTCTTGTCTTTCGATGCCATGCGACATGCTGCTCAATGTTTAGGTCGAGTCTTAAGGGGTAAAGATGATTATGGTATTATGGTTCTAGCCGATCGTCGATTTTCTAAGAAGAAAAATCAATTACCTAAATGGATTGCACAGGCATTAAATGATTCCGATACCAACTTATCTACGGATATGGCATTAGCAACAGCCAGAAAATTTTTGAGAAGTTTGGCTCAACCAAGCAATCCAAAGGATCAAGAAGGGGTATCAGTTTGGAATCTTGAACAACTTGAAGATTATCAAAAGAATCATCAATACAATGGACCTCAAGCTATTGAAGGCGAGGTCAAGATTAATGAACACCAAAATGGCGAGGGCGACAATGATAATGATGACTTCATGGATATGGACGATGAAGATTTCGACTTACTTTAGTATTTATCGATTTGTGTGTATATATCTACGTTTATATCGAGAAATAATGTGCATTATATATTTATTTTTAAGATCATTTAATCTACGCGTAGGCCATTTTTTTTCATACTCGATGTATTGAAAATGAAAATATTATGAATGATTAGTTATTATTACTGATAAGCTTACTATGTCAATTGAGTACTATCCATTGATATTTGATCTTGGTTCAAGGTTCACCAGATCAGGTTTCGTGGGCGATTCACAACCTGCTATCACTCTACCTATAGCGAAGCCATCAATAGTCAAATCCAGTTCAAATTGCACTAATGATGAGTCTACACTAATTAACACTCCACCGTATCTAGATGTGAGTAACAAGTCGTTAACAGAAGATTTATCAAGCAAGCTTTTACTGGGCTTGAAGGATCATCCAGTTTTTGGAAAGTTATGTCAAATATATCAAAATGATCTTCAAGAAGCGAGGTGGATAGATTTTCAAACAGAACTACTTCAAGATAACAATCATTTATTTCAAAATCTTAAACTTCTTATTAATGAAAAACTACTAGTGCAGCCTAAAAAGATCAAATTGATATTAATTGATAATTCCCAAGCGGTTTTAATAAATTATATATTATCGAAGTTTTTATTATTCGAGTTGAAAGTGAAGTCGATAATTTTCCTACCTGAATCCATAATGACAATGGTTGGAGCCAACATACGAGATGGATTGAACATTGACATAAGCTGGAAGAAGTGCACAATAAATTATATTTATGATTTGAGAATATTACAAGAATTCAATTATGAATCATTTCAAAAATTTAACGGGAACACTTTACATTATAAGATCATTGAAAAATTGATTGACTTGAACGATGAAACTCTTAATAATGAGTTACTTTCGAAAGAAAACTTGTTCGATATAGTCGAGCTGTTCATTGGAAATGCCGTTTACGTTAAAGATATAAATGATGACAACTTGGATGAGAGAAAGTTTGAAATAATCCCCGGTATCCATATACCCAGTAGGATAAGACATGAAGTTATTGAGGCTGTTTTTTTCAGCAAGGGACATGACTTACAAGCAGGTGAAGGGCATTTACCTTCTATTATTAAAGAATGTATCAATAGGGTTCCATTGGATATAAGATCACAATTGATTAAAAACATAGTATTCAGTGGTGGTCTTAGTAAGATTCCCGGCTTTAAGTCAAGATTTTTAGAAGAACTAAGGGCACTTGACGTACCAGCTAAGGGCAAAATCACACTAGGCTCATGGACTGGGTGTTCAATGTATTGCTCGACATCTTTATTGAGACAAAGTCAAAAAATAGTTAAAAATCATGAAATTACACGAGATGTTATGAACGACTTAGAAATCAAAGATAAAGGTATTAATCTAACTGCATTCCCAAATAACTGGAACTCTCTATATAATTAATCTATATTAATCTTGTTCACTGTCATCGTAGCTTTCATCTCCCTCTTCTTTCTCCTCCTCTTCCCCTTCTTCTGATTCATCCTCGTGGAAGAATTTTGCCCAAGGATATTTTTCGAAATATTCATCATCTGACATTCCAAAAATCATACAACGTAAGTTATAATAACTTAAATTAATGAAATCCAACCAACTGAAAGCTTTAGGTTCTTCCTCAGAGTTTTCTATTTCCAATTGTAAAACATTCAATAATTTCATTTCATCTTTCTTCATTGAGGTCACTGAAAGGAGCGTATGCAACCAAGGGGTCAAGAAGCAACTCTGAATCATGAATATCAAATTTCAAGTCAATTGATTGAGGTAAAGGCTTAGTCATGTGAGGGTCAATATAAACTTTGACGGCAGGTTTTAGTGTCTCTGATAATAAAGTTGGGTAATACTCGCTATCTGAAGAAACGGGATGAAGCTGATCATTAAGTAGAACAGGAGAACTTTCATAGAATACCTCGTTATCGTCTTCACTTTCATAGCTACCAACAGCGTCTTGATTTTCACTTATTTCATTGAGATGATTTTTAGCAAAACTTAACTCTTTATTTATAGGAGAATCAGTGAGTCTTGAATCATCATTTGCCGCGTCACTTAAAGGTTTCTTGATTGAATCTGCAATCAAGAATTGATCATATTTCAAAAAGGAAGGAACATTTGAATGGTTGTGAGGATTCAATTGCTTCAAAGGGGTGATGTGGTGGTAGGATTTTTGCACTTTTAATGGAATTGTATTCAAAGTCGGCAACTGACCAACAAAATCGCCAGGGTGCTATGTAATTGTTTTCGTCGGTCATGCTGGTGTATTGATGAACGTTCAAAGTGGGTAAGGATAAATTTGATCAAACTAGTAAAATTTGTGGAGATGTCCACAAAATCAAAAAGACAAAAATAGTCAGAATCGACTTCACCGACTACTTCTTGATATCATTGCTATTCATCAACGTTCCAATATACTCCTTCAAGTACGAGTTTTCATTATTGTATTTATCACATAACTTGGAAGTATCTCTGATGTTATTGATTAGCAAGTTAATTTTAAACTTCAAATCGAGAATTTGGTTGATTTTATCTGATTGATCCGGGTCTTTATCATCTGACATGTCTCCGTTTCTTTGTACTTCCCCGGAGGCATGTACTTGTGCATCTCCGGATGCAATAACTTGTGCTCCTTCAGTAGCATTATCACCATTGGAGTGCTCTTCATTGGAGATATGTTCTTTAGTTTCGCCATTATCCTTGGTGACGTTTATGCTTGGGGCTGCATTGGCATCAATGGTACTTTCCTTCTCGATATCAGACATTGTAAAGCAGTAGGACTAATCAGCCGTATAAGATGTATAACCAATGAGCTGTTCAATGAGAGGTTTTGATATTGTTTAATCGAATAAATACGGTGGAGGTTTCTGAACACTGACACACGACTACAATTAGGCCACCAAAAACTAAAAAAAAAAAAAAATAAAGAAAGAAGAAAGGGTCACCTAAAAAAAAAAATATAGAGATAGTTTCACATTGACCATTTGGTACTTTGAAGAATCCAAAGAGTTCATTACAAAGAACACCAATTGACAATCCGGTAATAGTTACGTCTTGAAAATGTCCTGGGAAGGGTTTAAAAAAGCAGTCAGTAGGGCGGGAGCCTCGGTAGCCGTTAAGGATGTTGATAAGACCATTGATAAAGATTTTGATGTTGAAGAAAGAAGATATAAAACATTGAAGACCAACGGACTTAGTATCCAAACTGCCACCAAGGGATATTTGGATTCCGTGAGAGCAGTTACTGCATCCCAAGTTACCATTGCGGAGATTGTATCCAATTTGTATGAAGAGGCCAAACAAGGAGCCAGTGTATATTCGGACGTCGGAGGATACTATTTACAAGCAGTCCGGGACTTTGACGAAGAGACGGTTAAACAAATAGATGGGCCATTCAGAGAAACCATATTGGATCCCGTTACTAAATTCAGTGGATATTTTAACGAAATTGATGATGCTATCAAAAAGAGAAGTCATAAAAAAATTGATTATGATCTGTGTAAAGCCAAAGTACGTAAGTTAATTGATAAACCAGCAAAAGATGCCGGTAAATTACCTAGGGCCGAAAAAGAATTAGCGGTTGCCAAAGATATTTTTGAAGATTTAAATGAACAATTAAAAGCCGAATTACCAGAATTAATTAAATTAAGAGTACCATATTATGATCCATCATTTGAGGCCTTAGTTAAAATTCAAATGAAATTTTGTACCGAAGGTTATTCAAGATTAGCACAAGTCCAACAATTTTTAGAACAAAGTTCAAGAGATGAATACGCAAACGGTTTACTAGACGGCAAAATTGATGATCTTTTGGTGCAAATGAATGGTTTGAGCATTGCAACTTTAGGTCATAAGTAATTGTTTTTCATCACCCTACTAATATATCTATTTAATAATTTCACTTGTAGTATCACGTTTCATCAAAATAATCATGTTACCAATACTCTTCTGTATGGAAAAAGTCTGATGATCTACTTCTGGGTCTTTCCAGTGTCCTCTTATCACCGGGACATGCGGTCTCGGTCTCGGCCATTCACTGGCATATCGACGTAGTATATAAACCCCCCTGCTGGGGTTTGATTACATTTTTAAATCATTTTAGACATTTAAACGTTCGTAAATCCGTTTTCTTTCTGCTGAGGGAGTGTCTTTTTTTTAACCGAAGAAAATTAACGTGTGAATTTAATTAGTGTTTTTTTTGTCAAAATCTGAGAATTGGGCTTTTTTTTTTTTTTTAAAGCTTCTGTTAGCTTTTTTTTGCGATTGGATCAATCACTTTCTTTGCTTTAGATACTTCTTCTTTTTGTCAAAGAAGCTTTGGTGATTGGTGTTGGATACGGTGGTTTGTCACTGTTAGTACGTGTTACCTTTTATTTTAACTTTGCCTTTAGGTGCTGCTAGATCTTATAAGTTTATTCCAGTTACAGTGCGCTAAAAGACAATTTAGCCGCTGACTACAATTAGATACTTTTGTCGGTTGTTCCAACCCACCTGCTTGGTTTTTGCAATTTGTTGGACATAGGCTGCCCTTGTGTACGTGGCTGCTTGTTCCGGAAAGACCCATTGGTGTTCGTATCAAGTTGAATTCTTTTGAGTAGTGGGTCTACGGTGTTTGGTACACTTTGTTAGCTCGGATTTGATTGGACTTTTTGGGCCGTACCTCTCGGTGCTTTTTATTTTTATTTTTATTTTTTTTTGCTTTTTGTTCTTTTTGTTTTTTTCAGCTCTCATATATTTATTGGGAACAATCAAAACGAACAAAGAGCAGAAAAGTCTATCTATTGTGTGCTTTTGGTTTAGTTAAGCGGGTGTGAATTTTTTTGTGCTGCTTTTCGAAAACTAAATTTGTAAGAGTCTGGTCTTAATTTTTTTTTTTGCTTTCTACTTTTTGTTACTTGTCAATTCTCTTTGGGTTGTTGATTTACCGCTCTTCGAAACTTCTGGTTACTGTCTTGCCTGGTATTGAAGAAACCTTTCTTTTCAATCTACTCTACCTGGCTTGTTTTTTGTCTTTTCCCCTTTTTATTGGATCTTCTTTTTTGTTTTTTTTTTTTTTTTTTGACTATTATTTTTTTTTTTTTTCATTTCTTTGTCTGATATTCTTCACCTACGTTTTTGATCGCATTTCATATTCAATCCATATAAACCAATTGGTACATTAAGCCAATTATTTTTTTCAGTCATTTTGTCATAAAAAAGAAAGAAAAACAGAACGACCATATTAGTCGATTTGTCATTTTAAAGATACCCAATATGAAGGTTCCGTTTCTGGATAGATTTTCACAGTCTAAGCCAAATTCGAAAGACTTTTATCAAAATATAAGTTCAAAACCGTATCCCAAATTAATTATCAAATTTATCACCTTCTACTAACTCACCCAAAAACAATAATACTGATTCCTGCCTTATTGGTGTTTATCCTTTCGTATAACGTGGTTTATGATTTTACGGTAAAAAAAATTAATGGTGAGTTTGCTAACTACTTTGGTGATTTTTCAATAAATCCTTTAATTGATCATCATCTATATAATAATCAGTTATATCAAAATAGTCTATCTTCAACTTTATCAAATATTAATCATGGAGTCACTGATTTATCCAATATATCATTATCAAAAGTCGTATTAGCAAGTAACGATCTTCACGACTTCAACGTCTTGGGATTTGAGTTTTTGAATAAAACAAATTACTTAACTCATAATTTATCGAATTCAATACCGAATAATCCTATAATAATCTCCCCAATTTCGTTAGCCAATATTAACTTTAATTCATTATCCAACATTACTCTAAATGATTTTCAAAAATCAAAAATTGAAAGATATTTTTTAAAATATTTAATTTTAATCAAAACAGTCAGTTCATTTCCTTGTTTTTCGATAACATATTTAAGTATAATCACTTTATCGAAAAGTCTCAATTATTAAATCTCTATATCATTCATGATTCAAATATTGATGTACATCAGTACATCCCTTCATTATCCTTGGATTCATTAAATTCGTCGATCTATCATCCACCTCTTCATCATTGAGTGTAAAAGATTTTGTCCAATATTATCTCATCCAAAATAATTTACATACTTCAGCAAAAATATTTATGAAATTTGTTAATGGTTTACAAATTTCTGCTATAATTGTCTTTATCGGCTACATATTTTTATCAATATCAAATCAACATAAAATAAGATCGAATTTTGGTCTTGTATTTGGTTGGTTACTAGAAATTCTCATAAGTGCAACTGCTTCAATCAACTTGATAAGCTATATCCATAATTATAAATCTTGGAGACTAATATTTGATCCTTCAACTTTTTTCACTAAAGCTGGCTTTATTTTTAGTATCATGGTTTTAAGTTCGAGAACTTTAACTAGAATAATTAACGATATAGCAGGTGATAACTCTTTTGAATCAAATAATGATATCCACAAAAGATTATTCAAATTTTATATTGGTATTAATACTAGTACGAAGAAATTCCACCAAAATATTACAAATATTTGATTGTGTTTTCAGAATTATAGGTATTGATTTATACAAATTTTACATCCCAAATATTTCGAAAGTTTTATGCTTTAATTTAGTTGGAATTATGTCAATTAATTTCATTGGAACTATCCTTTTCCAAGTTTATTTTGACGGTAATTTCATGCAATATTTATCTATGAGACTATTTAGATTTGTGGAAGCAGTTGTTTTCGCCTTATTTATCGATCATTTTCTACAATTGACTTATCTTGTGGGTATTATAACTGTTGATTTAAATCGTTATGAACTAAAAGATTTATTAGATCAACAAACAAATGAATCAGATGAATCTTTGCCAATTGCTCATGAAGTGAACTTTTTCTCATCGCTATTACTAAAATTGTCCAGTCCAATAAATTCAAGACCTGACAGGTCTTCCATTAGATATAGATTAGGTCAATATTTACTCAAAGTTAGACCTTCTAGCTCAATCACTTTCTGGTTTATACTATTCCCGTTATTCCAATTACTTCATTTTCTAGTAATCATTACAAATTGGGTAATTCTAATTCCGTATAACTTGATCAATGATCCAAATTCAATTATTCATATTGGTTTCAGAAATATAATTGTTAATAAAACTGATATCCTTTATTACCTGGAACTACTCTCAATTGTTTTGCTCATAATAGCGATTTCTCAATTGATTTTCAAATTAGCACATTATAAGTATAATGATGAATTGACAAAGTTAGATGATAACAAAAAATTAAAATCAAACTCTCGTGAAAGTTTAACAAACTCTGATTTTGAATTGAATGATGAAACTAAATATTTCAAATCAATCGATTTGAAAAATGGTCATGATCTTGATGTTTTGAAAATCAATACTAATTCTGTTACTTCCTTTTTGGCCTCAATTGGCTTGGATCATAAAATCTTGATTTGGAGTCCCTTAAGTAAATCCGATGATTCAAAACCAATCAATTTATCATCAACAAATAATGATGGTAAAGAACTTTGGCCTATAAATCACCTTAATATAAGTAACGATGGGAACTTTATTGTTTTGATTAACTTCAAATATGGTATGATAAAATGTTTTGAAAGAGACGCATTAAAGTTCATTTGGGAACATAAATTACCCAATGATATACTATCCAAATTTAAAGATAACAAACTAAAGATTTTAGAATCTTTTTTTAGAAAGAAAACTGTTCCAGGTTTTTTAACTAGAAAAATCCTACAAAAGAAAAAAGCATTACAAAAAAGTCAAGGTTTACTTGGTAGGAGTAGAAGAGGGAGTGATGCTTCAATAATTTCATTTGGATCCACCATAAATGCTAACTTCCCTCCACCATTAACATCTTTGAACAAAACACAAGATGAGAATATCAGCAAAGAGATTCAAGAGCTAGAAAAATCCCTTAATAAAGAAGAATATACTATTGTTCTCTCCACTGGAGAATTAATCACTTTTTCGTGTGTGGATGGTTCCATGAATACATCAAATATCATTGAAGATATATATGGTGATGCTGAAAATTTATTTATCAATTCTGCTACAAAGATATCTACTTCGAGAGTCAGTGATCGAATTGTTTGCAATTTAAGCAACTTTGATATTTGTGTGGCTACCGTCATCAATAATACCTGGAAATTTAGAAAATTACCAGTTCAAGATGATTTTTATAACAAAGGTTTGAAAGTTGCAACCCCGTTAACATTATCATTAAATACGATTGATAACCATGAATTCAAGTCTAAATACGATGAAAGGGAGCAACAAAAAACACAACCAGAACCAGAACAAAGTACAGTAAAGGAGAAGAAGTACCAACAAATCAATAGACCGGTTATTCTTCCTATTGAGTTTGTTGGTATGTTTTTAAGAGTAATTGATTTGACAGCTCAATTAATTGACGCTCAAACCGGGGTGATTTTGAAAACATTTGATATTGGTCATTTCAAGCCATCTTCGTTGAAAGTATCACATTCAGAGCCTACTCATTGTAAATTTTGTGGTTGTGCTTCAATTCAATCATTTTCCATAGTTTACGAAGATTTTTACGATAAAACAATTATCATTCATAGTTTCAGGCTCAAGGCTAAGAGATCGAAGAACAACATTTGTCTTAGGGTTGAGAGAGATCCGAGAGAAATTAGATGTTTGGGTTTCAATGCAGTAACTGAAACTCAATATTGGTATGAAAACATTGAGTCATGGGCTTTAACCGATGTTAACTTAATAGTTGCATTCAGAAGAAAGAATGAAGATCCAACTAGTGATAGTGAAGAAGATATTGAAACTTTGGATGACAATTTGTCTACCGCTTCTAAACCAAATATCACAAGTTTGATAGAAAATAGTGGTTTGAGTTCATTACGTTCTAGAAAAACTGGATTCAGCAGTCGTGAATTATTTTCAAAGTCTTTCAAGTCAATTCTGGAAGAAAATAAAAATAAAACGTCCAAGTCATTGAATGATATTTGGGAAAGTTTTGTTATAACTGTTGCAAACGGGAACGTTATTAATTATAAGATTCCAGAACTCAGTAAGGATAATAGTCAATTGATTACCAATAGAATCAATTCCATCTCAAAGTATGGTTTCAAAGCAGTTGCTGTCAGTTTTGGTAACCTTATTAAGATCCTTTATCTTGGTAATGATAAGTTGATTGAAAATGAATTGTATTATTCTGGAACTAACACCACTATGGGGGATGTCTTTAACGATCGGTCTGCAAACGAGAAATCCGACAACAATTTATCGGTCACCTCCAATCCTGCTGCTACAAACATGAACGAGTTGCTATTCATTAATAAGAGGCGTAGAATGAGAGAGAAACATCTGAAACATACGACCGTAACGAAAGAATAATTAATGTGTCAACTAACATGTCATTTGTATAAATAAATATTTATCATTTAGCTTTGAATATGTAGACAATCGTTTCTTTTTGCGGCCTTTTCTTCTTTGCTACCGCTCGCTTTTTGGCGCGGATATTGTCGTATTTCTAAACCGGTAGTGTACGGGTGGGTACGGATGAGGTCACTATGACGGGGTTTGAAACTCATCTCTAAGAGTATATAAGTAAAGGCATATTCTCTGAATGCACCAAAATTTGATTCCAATTACTATTATTTACCTTATTATATTAAGTTTACACTAACACTATTTCAAAATGAAAATTATTGACGAAGAAGAGAAAAATGCCTCCATTAACAACATGCTTATTGAAGCAGCCAAAGGTATCACCGTTGGTTTAGGTGTTAGTTACGGTCTTTATAGATTTATTCGTTATAGATACCCTGTTGGATATACCAAGTTCAGTACTTCAGTCAAAGCATCTATCTGGGCAATGCCTACCATTTCCTTGGGTGCTTTCTTTGCTGATGAAGGTACTGTCAAATTTTCCGAAAAAAATACCCGATCGGATTATTTGGAAAGATTAGAAAAAGAAAAGTTGGAATCTTATAAGAACTTATCAACTACTGACCAAGTATTATCCAAATTAAATGAGCATAAATATAAAATCATTGTTGGTTCCTGGGCAGCATCATTATGGGGATCATGGAAAATTGTTAATAAGGATAAGTACATGACTACAGCACAAAAAGCTGTTCAAGCAAGAGTTTACGCCCAAGCAATTACTGTGGTCTTACTTTTAGGTACCATTTTACTTTCAATGCATGAAGAAAAAATCAATAAAGGAAAACCTGCTCCAGTTCCCGAATGGAAGAGGTTCCTTGATGAACAAGAAGCTAAAAAGAAACAAGACCAACAAATACAGCATTAGATCTGCTATAGACACTTACACAGCATTCATGATAGATATGACCTATTTTTTATTACGTATAACTGATTTACATAAAGGGGACTAATATAAACTTTTAATTTGATTCATTTGTAATTGTATAGTGTTAAATGTTGCAAAAAAAAAACAGTACATATGAGGGTCCCAACAAATTTAATTTTTCAAACCCCTGGTGCGAAAATCATGCCATACTAAACTTTTTTTGCAATAATTCAAAGCACAAGCAATGTTTAGCGATTTTACTACATGGTTGGGAAGTATAAGAGTACACACATTGATAATATTAAGCACATATTCTAGTGGAAAATGATAATAATTAGAAGAAAACTATACGACGATAAAGGGAACAAAGCTAGTCAAACCCATCTTTGATTTCAAAAGCACCAAGTCTAAATGTAGCATTCTCCCTTTTCAAATAGTCTTTACGATCATGATAGTCTTTTACACGGCCCCTCACATAATCAGTTCCACTGACAGGATCGATATCTTCGTATAACCCTAATTTTTTGAGTAAAGGAGAAGGGGCTATACTGATATCGACATCACCAGGTCTAACAAAATAAAAAGTTCCTATACGAGGAGCATTTATTTGATCATTAGGGGGACGAATGACACGATGGATTGTCAGTTTGAAGTATCCACCACTCCAAAACAGAAGAGTGTCACCGATATTACAAATCAAACCTTGATCCACGGGTTTAACGTATTTCCAGCTACCATCGGATAATCTAATTTGAAGTCCTGCCACAACTTGATTATATAATAATGTCAAACTCCCAAAGTCAGTATGGCCTCTAGCCCAGATCCTTTCGACTTGCTCGTCATCTTCTATAGAGCGAGGATGATACCTCATATAACGAAGGTGGTCGTCGCTTGGTAAGTCATAAGCATGGAGATCAGCAAAATAATTCTCTGGTAATTCAAGGATAATGGCAAACAACACGAGTAATTTTCTAGCAACTTCAAAGGCTTTTTTAGATAATATTTCCAACTCCTCACGATGCTCTTGAATGAATGGTTGCTTGAAGTACTGATCGTATTTATGGTCACTTGTAAATTTGGCAATATTTAAGGTCTCGACATTATCTCTTACATCAGTATCAAAAACTTTTTTATTTCCTTTGATTTTATAACCAAAATAATTGCCTTGCTCAAATTGAACTTCCTGTGCTTTTTTCTCTTCCAATGTATAATCTTCAAAGAAATGTTGACCTAAAGCATACTGGTGGTTAAATTCTTCCTTACTTATTCCATGGCCAACAACTGCCCAAAACCCATCTTTTTCAACCGCTTGCTTTAATTCATTGGCAAGCTCTTGCTTACCACCTGGCTGGTCAAACTTACTGATATCAACTGTTGTCAATTCTGCCCAATCCAAATCTTCTTGGGTCTCTTGTGGTGCAACCCATTCTTTAGGTTGTGGTCTTATCGTAGCAACCGTCATTTTTGATTAGTTAAGTTTTTGGCAGTCTATTCGACAATTAATCAACTTTTATATTAATTATGAACCTTTTTCCAGTAAAGCTCAACATTCATCCCTTGAATTTGCAATACCATTCAATGGCTCGGCTCGGAGAAGTCTCCGTTATCATTAATAAAGTACTGTAGTCTAAATCAGTCCAACATGATCTCCGAAACTGTGGTGGCTTCGGTTTAATGTACCCGTTTCCCTTTTTGGAACTAATTGCGAAAAACTAAAAGATCCACCGAATTTGCAATGTTGCTGAAATTTAGTGATAATGGACAGTAAAGATCTATTTGTCAGTTGTTTTGATGTAACAAGATGCCACAACACTTTTCCTGTGGGACAGAAGTCAAGTCAAGTTGTAAAACAAAATTCTTGGAATGAAAATGTATTACAGTTTATAAATTCCCACAGATGATATTATATAATAACCTAAACTCCTCTATTTCAACTTGAATTGATTCTTTTAGGTTTGGGTTTAAATATGAGCTCAAACAGTCTAAGCGGTAGGGACGACTCCGTAGGGACAAACGATCCTAAGTCTGATACTTCATTGAAAAAAGATCAAAATGTCACTGTTAACCTTGAAGAAAATGATTGGGAATCCGAAACAGAAGAGCAAGAGGAAGAGTATCACAAAATTCTTAGAAAAGTTGATTTAAGGCTTCTTGTCCCGTATTCATTTGCATATGTGTTCACTCAAATTAATAAGAACAATATTTCCAATGTTGCAATTCTAAATCAGGAAAGTGGAAATAATATCAGAGACGAGTTGGGAGATTTGACATCTGAACAGTGGGCATGGTGTATTAGTATTTTTTATTATCCATATCTTTTCTTTGAAGCTATTTTAACCCTTTGTATGAAATTGGTTGGACCTAGACCATGGCAATCGAGAATCATGCTTACTTGGGGTGGTTTTTCAATGTTACAGGCAGCAACAAAACCAAAAGCTTCCGAGCTTCCTAATACAAATAAAGGATACGGTCTGTTATTAGCTGTTCGTTTTTTCTTGGGGTTATCTGAAGCTCTGTTTTTCACTTCCGTCCTTTATCACTATAGCTATTGGGTTCCAGCAAGATTATTAAACCAAAGAACCGCAATATTTTATTCTTGGGGGATGCTAAGTGGAGCAGTTAGTGGGATTTTGGCGTATGGTATATCATTCTTGAATCAAAAGGGAGTCGCTGGACATGAATTGAGCGGTTGGCAATACGTTTTCTTATTTGAAGGAATACCAACGATTCTAATTGGTATTTATCTGAGTTTTTTCTTGCCAAATTATATCCCCGAATCGAAATTTTTAACTGGAGACCAAAAACAATTATTATTGAAAAAACTTCAGAAAACGGCTCCTAAAAAAGATGATAAGACTTTTTCATGGAACGATATTAAACTGCTTTTGAAACAATCCCATTTTTACTCATTCACAGGGATTTGGCTATTCCAGGGAATTGGAGGTTGGGGAATTAGTTATTCCTTACCTACTGTTATCTATGACTTAGGCTTTACTGGTACTGCTGAAACCCAATTGCTTAGTATGCCTCCTTCCATTGCAGGATTCATACTATTGAATATATTAGGGTTCTTGCTTCAAAGACAGTATCTCAAAGTTTTTCCAGTAGCCTTTGTTATGACTGTTTTGCAAGTTGCTTGTTATATCGTTTTGATCAGTACTAAAAATAATGCTGCCAAATACAGTATGCTTATTATTGCAACCGCAATTTCAAATTCTTTATACCCAGTTCTCTGGCCTGATAGAATAAGAGTTGCGAAAGGAGCTAGTTCAGGAACTGGATTAGCTATTGGATTCACCAATTCTATTACACAACTCAGTGGAATCTTAGGAGGCCAGATTTATCAGTCTAAGTTTGGACCTTTATATAGAGTAAGTTATGCGATTTCCATTGTCTTTTGTGTTTTGTCTTGTCTATCAGTTGCCTTAACGTGGTACTTGGTTGTAAGAGATGGTTTATTAGAGACAGAAGGAGCAGAAAGGGATGAAGAAGTGGCAGTAAAGAGTGGTTAAAGGGGACGTGGGTTTCTAATGTATATGTCAAAATGACTGGGATATTCTTCTCTCTTGTGTAATTTTAATAGTTATGTACAAATAAATTTTTAGTTGAGTTTAGTTGGAATTTTGGCGTGAAATCGACAAATATCTACCAAAATTAACTTGGATGTATTTCCTTCAAGAATTTGATATATTTCAAGCATTAGTTTATACAACAGGGGCCTTGGTTCTGACTATCCTCTTGCTAAATATCGAAATATTCAATTTTGAGTTTTTGAACACTTTAAATCCAATATGTGCTCTGTGTTTTGACAAAAATCTCGAGTATTTTCGAGTTCATCTGAAGGCAGCTTGTCCGAGTGGTTAAGGAGAAAGATTAGAAATCTTTTGGGCTTTGCCCGCGCAGGTTCGAATCCTGCAGCTGTCGTTATATCTTTGCTTATGCTCTTGTAGCCATGTTAATGGTGGGTCAAAGCGGGAGTGTTTTTTTGTAACTGGAAGTATCGTGTAAAAATGGTTCAATGCCAAAGATCTTAGTGTAATTGTGGGGAGAAGGTCAATTTTCTTTCAGGTTCGCATTTTTACACTCTCTAATTGAGAAGCCATCCGCCCCCTCGTTTCTTTGGCTTGGTCTACATAGACAGGATTAGTGGATGGATTAATAGAATAAAGGGGAATGAAAATAAAATGATTGCAAAATCTACCACTGTAAAGAGCGCATTTGATGGATTTTTTTTTTTTGTTTTGTGAGAATTTTTTTTTTTTTTTTTTTTTTTTTTTTTTCATAAATAATCTTCTCATCTCTCATCGCACCCAAAGTGAAAAAAAAAAGAGACATTGATTTTAAAGTCTTTCCAATATATCTTCTTTATCACGTTAGATAATATACCACCATGCAGTTAGCTGTTCACCAGGACGATGCCAACATTTTGTTGAAGGAAAGAAACAATTTGACCGAGTCGACCTTAGATAAATACAGAACTGCCGGACAAATTGCCCAAACTGGATTAAAATATGTTATTTCATTAATTAATGATTCATATCATTTAGGAAAAGTCGATAGACCATACAGTGTACAAGAGTTATGTATTTTAGGGGATTCCATGATACATAAGTTATTGAGTAAAGTTTATGCAAATACTGAAAAAGTTAGAGAAAAAGGGATTGCGATGCCGGTTAATATTGATGTCAATGAATTTGTTAATGGCTTTTCACCAGAACTTGATGATACTAATGATTATACATTTAAGCAAGGAGACACTGTTACTATTACCTTGGGAGTTCAAATCGATGGGTACACTGCCAATATATCACATACTATTGTGATTTATCCACCAGGGGTTGAGATTGAAGGAGAATTAAAACCAAGTGGACCATTATTAGGACCAGAGGCCGATTCTATGATTGCCAGTAATATTGCCAACGAAGCTGTTGTTGCGTTATTAGGATTAAGTTTAACTCCAGAAAAATTAAGTAATTTACCATTACAAGCCATTGGAGGAAATGACAAGGTGATTAGTGGAAAAATGATAAGAAATTTAGTTAATTCAATTGCTGAGTCATTTAATTGTGTTGTTGTACCCGGATCCAAGGTTAGAAGAGTGCGTAGATTTTTAGCAGGACAAGCTGAAGGGATAGTTGCCGAAACTGATTTTAAAGGGGTTGTTTGGGATGAATCTGATCAAGAAACCAATTTAATGAAGAGAAGTTCGAATAATACTGAATTAATTACTCAAGAAGATGCCCGTAAAAGTGGGAACATTAGTAATAATTCCAGTGCAATTCCAAGTGATGAATTTATTATAAGTGCTGATGAAGTTTATAATATTGATATTAAAATGACTTCAATTAATAAATTTGAAAAAGAAGTTGGGTTAATTACATTGAAAGAAATCGATGAATTTAGTGGGAAAAACAATCAAAAGGATGAATTTATTAGTAAATCCACAATTTTCATAAGAGATTTTGCTATTACTCATCAATTAAAATTGAAAAGTTCTCGTAAATTATTAGGTCATATCGATAAAACATATTCAGTTTATCCTTTCAAATTATCTCATACCTGTGAATCCTTCCCAATTAAATTCAATGATAATATTTTCCAACAATTAGATAAAATAAAGAAAGAATTGAAAACCAATAAATTAGGTTTAAGTGAATTAAACAATAGATATTTAGTTAGAGGTAAACCAATTCAAACCACCCAATTTTTACCTTTAGAAATCATTTTGAAAAGTGCTAACCCAACCGGTAGACACGGTATTGATTCAAATAAACCAGTGTTACCAGGTATGGAAATCCCCTTACCTCAATTAGGAGTCTCTTCCTTAAAATTGAAATCTTTATTGAAACATTCCAAACCAGTTGGCGGTGTTTCCCGAGAATCCACCACCGTGGTTTTAAATTCAAATAATCAAGAAGTCATTAGATTAACCGGTGGTAATAAAACCGTTAATCCAAGTTGGACTCATTCTAATTTCCAATTGAATGACTCCATTAGTCAATTTGTCAATCAATTGAGTGATTTAACCCAAGACTCAAGATTCGGTATCAAAATCAAAGAAGTCCAGCCTTTGAAAATCAATAACGAAGTCTTGAAAATTGAAGACTCAATGCAATTAGATTAGTCTGCAAAATAATAATATATATCTCTCTCTCTTTGTATCCCCGGTAAGTGTAGCGGTACGGAGGCAGGCAGGACGGGCGGGAGGTACGGATGGGTGTCGGGCGGGATTTCCCGATTTGCCACCAGCGCAGTGTTCCTCCCGACACGGGCGCCGTGTCTGAGCTTTGTTCTTTTTGTCTGAATGACAGACAATAAAACTATTGCTGAACATTAACAGTTCACCCGATTCCGCTAATAAAGAAAAACCCACTAACTAAAACAAACACTCAATTTTTTTTTTTTTTCAGTTTTATTTTGTTAGCGTTTTTCGCTGTCTTTTTTTTCTGTTGTTTTCTTTTCAATTACGCTCTTGTTACTTTGTTAGCCTGAATTTTTTTAACAACTTAATATATAGTTCTTTTGTATTCCTACTTTTTCCCTTTTTTTTTCCCTTTATTTTAGAAATTGATTTTTTTATCTTTTTTTAATTTATACCTTTCCTTATACTAAACGTATGTATTCCATGAATTGATTGATGGCTGAAGTTGATTCAGGTTCGGAAAGTGGTTGATTCGACACTTGATTTTCATTTTATTTTATTTTTATTTCATTTTATTTTTTTTTTTGACTTTTCACCGTTCTCTAGTTCTCTTTGAAAGAATCCGTTGTTTGACTGTTATTGAAAGGATTGATTGATTATCCATCCATGATATGTTCTCGGGTTGACGTGTTTGTGGGTGATTTTCCCGTGCCACCATCAATTGACTGCACCAACACTTCTGAGGTGTACTTGTTTACTGATCACTTGTTTACTGTTTGATACTTGTTTACCTGAATAATTATATGATGTTTTACTGATTACTTGATTGATATTTACCTTTTGATGAATCGATTGATGTTTACTTTGATGAATCGATTGGTGGTGGCAAGGGTTTGATTCGACACCACCATAAAAGACAAGAAGAAGTACAAGAAGAAGTACAAGAAGAAGTACAAGAGGAAGTACAAGAGGAAGTACAAGAGGAAGTACAAGAGGAAGTAAGAGGAAGTACAAGACGCATACAAGGTACCCAGGACCAGCTACAATGGTTAAATGTACCGGGTACAAGGTGATGCAAGGTGCTGATAGCATACAATGGCCAAATGTTTGGGTGTTTAAGGGTGGTGAGAACAAATGTACTTTTTCTTTTAAATTTGCTTTTTTACTCTAAGTGTTTTTTTTTTTTTTTTTTTTTTTTTTTCGTTTTGCTAAATCTGAGAACTTGAATCAATTACATCAATTTTTTTTTTTTTTTTCAATTTTTCTTTTCTTGTTCAATTACTAACTAATCAATCTAGTATACATATACAATGCCTGCCTCTCGTGAAGATTCTGTCTATCTTGCCAAATTAGCTGAACAAGCTGAACGTTATGAAGAAATGGTTGAAAATATGAAGGTTGTTGCTTCTTCCGGTCAAGAATTATCGGTTGAAGAACGTAATTTATTATCAGTTGCTTATAAGAATGTGATTGGTGCCAGACGTGCTTCTTGGAGAATTGTTTCTTCAATTGAACAAAAAGAAGAAGCTAAAGGTAATGAACAACAAGTTAGTTTAATCCGTGATTATCGTTCTAAAATTGAAGCTGAATTATCTAAAATCTGTGAAGATATTTTATCAGTTTTAACCGATCATTTAATTTCTTCTGCTCAAACTGGTGAATCAAAAGTTTTCTATTATAAAATGAAGGGTGATTACCATCGTTATTTAGCTGAATTTGCCATTAGTGAAAAACGTAAAGATGCTGCTGATTTATCATTAGAAGCTTATAAAGCTGCTTCTGATGTTGCAGTCACCGAATTACCTCCAACCCATCCAATTAGATTAGGTTTAGCCTTAAATTTCTCTGTCTTTTACTACGAAATTTTAAATTCTCCTGATAGAGCTTGTCATTTAGCTAAACAAGCTTTTGATGATGCAGTTGCTGATTTAGAAACTTTATCTGAAGATTCTTATAAAGATTCTACATTAATCATGCAATTATTAAGAGATAACTTAACTTTATGGACTGATTTATCTGAAGCTCCAGCTCAATCTGAAGAACAACCAGCTGAATCAAAACAAGATGAAGAATAGATTAATCATTAACCTTGCCCTCCAATCCCGCCTACAAGTCCTTATATCATATTGTTTTATTCCTTTTTCCTTTTTCACTAGCCAGTTTTATCTTTTTTTTTTTTTTTTCTTTAGTATATTATTTGTGTTGATTAAATAAAATGTTTTTTATTATTGTTCAAATTTACCAAAGTATATATAAAATTGGCAATATACTAAAGGGAAGAAAAAAAATCAAATGTCTATGTATTATTTATTTTTTTTCTCTACTTAATAAGAATTGAGAATTGAACTAATAATCCGAGTATTTATCCACTGTAAAACCCGACACTGTATTTTTTTCCCTTCTAATCTAGCGTATTCTTTTCCCAAATTATTATCTTGTATCTTCTATCGCTATTCAATCTAATATTACTAATGGGAGTAAGGGATAAATGGTCAGACATTCCCCCATTTCCAGCAACCAGACACCAGACACAAACCCGGGGTGACCTCACCAGACAAAAAAGGAGCCACCGCGCGCCGACACGACACCCGCAAAAGGGACAGACATTTTGCTGGTGTCGGGTCGCTTATGTAGGCCCCCGATAGTTTTTACGTGGTGCGCGCACGCCCGGTTTCTTTCCCTTTTTTTTTTTTTGTTCTGTTTTTTTTGTTTTTTTGTTTTTTGTTTTTTTCGCGCGCGTTTATTTTTTTTTTTTGATTTTTGGTTTTTGGTTTTTCGTTTCAATTGGCAATTAAGGGACACGTACACCAGGAACCCATCCACTCATGTTTATTGTCTGTTGTGTGGTTGGTGCTGGTGTAGCTGTATTGATGTAGTGTAGATATATATATTGATATATGTATTGATATATGTATTGATATTGGTGTATTGATGTGTTGGTGTATTGATGTATTGATACAAGGGTATGATACAAGGGTATGTACTATGTATTGAGTATGTAGTTAGTGTAGGTGGTGTAGAGTTGTTATTTTGTTGATTGGTCGTCGCTTGTTTTTTTTTTGTTGTTTTTTTTCAGCTGTCTTTTTCCTTCGTCGTCTTCGACTATTTCTGATCTACAACTTTTCAATACAAGTTTTCGTGTTATCTCTAAGGATACGTCTTTTTCTTTCCTGATACTTTGAATACGTTTGATCAATACAGAATGCCCGAACCTGTTGGAATTGCCAATTTACCAAATCAAAGGTATGTATTAACAAGATATAAGAGAAGGTTTTTCATTTGTTTACAATACTAATTATTCAATTATAGATATAAAATTATATCTGATCAAGGTGCTACCTTCACCTTTAATGGTGGCTGGTGAAAGCGGATTAGGTAAAACCACATTTATCAATACTTTATTTCAATCATCATTAAAAATCCATCAAGATCCAAATGAAAGACATAATAAATTTTCAAATCCTCATCAAACAGTTGATATTGATATTGTTAGAGCTATTTTAGAAGAGAAAAATTTTAAAATTAGATTGAATATTATCGATACTCCCGGTTTTGGTAATAATGTTAATAATCATGATTCTTGGACTCCAATTATCGATTTTATCGATGATCAACATGAATCTTTTATGAAACAAGAACAACAACCTTTTAGAACTGATAAAAAGGATTTGAGAGTTCATGCTTGTATCTATTTCATTAGACCTACTGGTCATTCTTTAAAACCTTTAGATATTGAAATCATGAAAAGATTATCAACTAGAGTTAATTTAATTCCAGTCATTGCCAAACTGGATACTTTATCACCAAATGAATTGGATATCTTCAAAACAAGAATAAGAGATATCATCGAAGCTCAAGATATTAATATCTATACTCCTCCTTTGGAAATTGAAGATCCGGCTAGTGCTGAACATTCAAAACAATTAATTGAAGCAATGCCTTTTGCTATAATTGGTAGTGAAGATGAATATGAAATAAGTCCTGGTAACTTCGTTAGAGGTAGAAAATATCCTTGGGGGTTAGTTGAAGTTGAAAATGATAAACATTGTGATTTTAAAAAATTAAGATCTTTATTATTAAGAACTAATATGTTGGATCTTGTTTTATCCACTAATGAAATACATTTTGAAACTTATAGATCAATCAAATTGGGTGGGGGCTCCAATAACGAGGATGATGATTCAAATAATCAAAATAATGATGAAAATAATGAAAATGGTGATCAAACTAAAAAACAAGCTCCTAAAAAACCTAGAAGATTACATAACCCTAAATTTAAAGAAGAAGAAGATGCTTTGAAAAAATTCTTCACTGAACAAGTTAAAGCCGAAGAACAAAGATTTAGACAATGGGAAACTAATATCGTTAATGAAAGAAATAGATTAAATCAAGATTTAGAAGAAATGCAAACTAAATTAAAATCTTTAGAAGATCAAGTTAAAAAATTACAAATAACAAAACGTTAATCTAATTGCCTGTTTTTTTGTTTTTTGGACCCATCATCTCTGTACAATAATTTATCTTCTTTCTGGTTTTTAACCTGTGTTTTGTTTTTTTTTTTTTAGCAATTTTTACTTCATCAAAGTTCATCTTTATCTAATTACATAGAATTATTTTCTCTTTCTCCCCACATGCCTGTTCTCCTACTTATAGCTTAATCAGGTTTGTGCTGGTTATTTGTTATCTTGATAATTTTAATCCTTTTGAAAATTTTACTTTACAGTGTAATTCTGATTTTTTTTTTTTTTTTTTTTTTGCAATCTAATCGTGGGTCGGCACGGATGTTTTATAATCACGTGAGAGTCACATGACTATCACGTGACGTATTTCATAGTTTTTTCTATTTCTCGTTGTACTACTACTCTTTCCTACATGTTATTATTCTTTACATGCTTTGAGCTTATACCATAAACTGCTGCACCCCGTTTCATTATCCCAAAGAATGGCCGATAGCGAGTTGATAATAGGGGACAGAATTAAGAAAATTCTGGAGTTGAATCAACTTACTAAAGATCCTCTTTTATCAAATTTATTCGACCAAGACGATGAAAAATATAAGCAAGAACTCGATGATATTTTGAGTGATAACGACATTAATAAACAAACTCTTTTCAATCATGATTCAATACCTTCACTTGAACACGAATCAGACTTTAAAGGTCAGATCTTACAAAATATCAAACCCCAATTGTTCCATCCTCCTGCAAGTTCAAACATTCCAGAAATTAAAATTGTTGAATCAACTTCTCCTTCAAAAACCTCAGTTAAATCACTACAGAAAGATGTGCCGTCTCCTTCTTGCCAACCTATGAGAAACTTCATTCCTGCTAATGCAGCTCAACATACTTTGAAAAGACGTCATGACCATGATTCAAGGTTTGATCATAGATATACAAAAATTCCAAGAAACTTATTACCTTCAACAAGACTAATCACAAATCGTATACCAAAACCAAAATCAAATATTAAGTCCTTAAAATCCCAGGAAGAAGTAATTGATGAAAACTTGAAAGAATATTTATCGAAAAGTATTTCCGATCTTGAAATCATTTCCACTCCTGAAAATTATCCAACTGAAACTCATAGTGTTTCATCATTAGCTGAGCTTTATTACTTAACCCAAACCTTACCCTTGATTAAATTGTTACCCGGTTGTCATAAGACTTTAATGACTGATAATTTTGAACTGGCTTTATTTGAAGGTAAAATCGCTGTTTTATATTCGAGAATTGAAGAATTGAAAAGACAAAGTAAATGGTCTTTACGTCAACCCATTCGTCATTATGATCCTTTTCTTTACAATAAGAAAAATAAAAGAGTCAAGAGTTATCATACAGATCATTTATTGAATGAAGGTAATTGGATGGCTGCTGATTTTAAAGAGTCTTCAAAATTCAAAAAGTCTTGCTGTTTCAATATGGCTCAATCTATCATGGATTATTGGACTTATGGTAAGATAATGTGCATTAAAAGAAAACCCATAAAACATCTCGATGGTACTTATGAATTGAATGGGGAGCCAATTGACAAATCTTTAATTGAACCTGAACCAATGGAAGTTGATGATGAACTTAACTCCAATAAAGAAACTGTTAAGCAAGACGATGTAGAAAACAATGACCAAACTGATAAATTCGAAGGCGAGATTAATCAAACTCATGAAATTAAAGATGGAAATGAAGCATTAGATTCAAAGATGGATCCAGAAAATATAAAAGAAGATGTGCTTCCAGAACCTGATTCTAAAGACGATGAAAAAATTGATGAAATCCAAAGTAAGGAATTGTCAGACAAAGAGTCAATTTCAGCTATCGATGTCAAATTGTTGTTATCAAGACCAAACCCCAGGGATGAGATTGTTCCACCAAAATTACCAAAAGTTACCGAAGAGGATTTACAAAGATTGGGTAAGAATAGAGAGAAGAATGGTATTTTCAAACTAAATGCAGATATCAATGATATGAAGAAGATTGATCAATCCATTATAAAGAACTTACCAAAATTCACCGCATTTGATGATGATGATACCACACAGATTTCAGGATCGCCTTTCATATCAGAAGTCTCACCAATGGTTTCAATTTCTCGATTATTACATCCCTTCGAAGATAATGATGATTGGTACAAAATCGTCTTAAAAGATTCTAAGAGCAGTAATGCCAAAAATAGTTCCCAAGGCCCACCTGAATATCAAAAGGGCCTTTTTGGTTTTCAATCGCATCGTCGTTTTAATTATTTGAAGCCTCCTAAACCACCTTTGATTAAAAATATCGAATACAGGTCGCCAACTATTTGGTTACCCCAAGATGATAAATTTTTAATCCATTACGTTGCAGAATTTGCATTCAATTGGGACTTGATTTCAGAACATTTACTGAATACCTCTTCAACTTTGAAAAAATATGAATCCAACATTGAAAGAAGAAATCCTTGGCAATGTTTTGAAAGGTATATTCAATTGAATGAAAAGTTTCAATTTTCTGATATGAAGGGGCTTTATGCATATCATGCTCAGCAGTGGTTGGAACAGGCACACAGAGCTCAATTGACTACTAAAAGAAGGATCTCACCATTAGGTGTTGGTAATGAATCAATTCAAAGAGGTCACCGTAGATTGAGATGGGCTTCGATGTTTGATGCAATGAGAAAGAGCATGAGAAAGAGAGAAACCCAGGCTGCAAAAATCGCCCAGCGTAGATCTACCAATAATGACACTGGAGCTTCCAATGCCAACCCTAATACTAACGTCAATTCTAATGGCAATCCTAGTAATTCTGCCGCTTCCCCTAGCAGTGGAAGTAGTAACAGTGATGGCGCTAATAGTGAAATGAGTAATAACGGAGCCAAACGCGGTTCAGATAGAGTTCCTACTCCCGCTGAATTATCTCGCTTGAAATTTGAAAGAGATAAGTCTATACAAGAGGCCTATATGAATCAACAGGCGACAAGATCTAGAATGATGGCCGCAGTTGCCCAGCAGCAAAGACAACAACAGCAACAACAGCAACAACAAAGGCAACAACAACAGCAGCAAAGGCAGTCGCAACAACAGATTCCACCGAATGCTCCTGTGCCCGCTCCAAACCAACAGATCTCTCCTCAATTACAGCAACAACTGACTCATCAGCAACAAGTCCAACGCCAACAATTGCAAAACAGAGTTGTCCAGAATTATCAACAAAGGCCTCCTCAACATACTGGGCAACCCACATCTCAACAACCTTTAAATCCACAACAAAGACAATCGCCGCCATTGAATCCAAGTGTTCCATCTCAAGGAAGTGGTTTATCTCAACAACCGGTTATTCCACAGACTGCCGCTAACCTTACCCCCCAACAAAGAGCTGCTATCTTTAGTCAACAAAGAGCCAACACTGGTAGCCCAGCACCATTAGCTGGAACTGGGCACCCTAGTCCAACTTTGACCAGTGACCCATTGGGGCAGGCTCAAAGGGTACTTCGTCCTTCGTCAGGTCAAATTGCTGGTGGGTCTCCTTCGCCTCAGTTACAACAATCTCAGCAGCAACTTAATGTACAACAACAAAAGCAGCAACAGATGAGACAACAGGCATTCGCTCAAGGTTTGGCCAAGCGCCCAACCACTCCGAATGGAACCCCTTATACACCAGAACAGATCCAGCAGTTATTGCAAATCCAAAAACAAAGAAGGCTCATGCAACAACAACAGAACCAAGCTGCTAAAACTGCTACTTCAGCTCAAGGGAATACTAACTTGAATATGCAAAATCAATATCAGAACAAGAGGCCGGTAAGTGCTAATACTTCGCTCGGTCAACCAGGTAACCAATCCCAAAGCATACGTACCAATTCTCAATCACAGGGACAAACATCACCACCTCCAAATTCATCATCCATGTCGGGGGCTGCTAATCAACAAGGACAACAAAGAGCAAGTGGTCAGCCTTCCAAACCACGAATTCAATTCGCTCCTGCTCAAGTCTCAGCTATCATCAATTCTATCCAGACCAAAAATCCTAATTTAACCAAGGAACAAGTTACTAGACTAGCCGCGACTTATTTGGCCAATTATCAGCAACAACAACAGAATAGGATGAATCAGCAACAACAACAACAACAACAACAAAACCGATTACCGCAACATTCTGGATCCAATCAACAAGGAAGTACTCCCCAACCACAGCGTTTGTCTCCAAATTCACAAGCTATAAATCAACAGAGACAACAGCAGCTTGCATCCTTAACTCCTCAAGAGAGAAACCAACTTCAAATGTTGACTGCTGCCAAAAAAGCACAACAGCAAGCTCTTCAACAACGCCTGCAACCTCAACAACAATCAATCAATCGCAACCAATCACCCCAATTCCAAGGTCAAAATCTTGTTCAAAATTCCCCTGATTCTCCTATGATATCTAATTCCCCAGGTATAAGCTCCCCTCTTGATGCTCAAAGTCTATCCAAACTACAATATGAAGAGAGGAAAAAGCTTTTGATACAAAAACAGCAGCAGCAGCAGCAGAGAATGAATAATACTATGTCCCCAACAGTCAACTCAAACGCTTCATCTCCTGCTTTGTCAAATGCTAGCCTCAATCTTCACCATGGAAATCTGGACAACAACCCTAATTCTGACAATTCTATGAACTGATCAGTGTACTGTAGTCTTAATGTATTTTAGTGTATTTTATTATTAATATATATTTATGTCTTTCATAATTCGAGCTAGATCATGTAATATGAAGTTTTTTTTTTTTTGCAATCGTCTCACTGTTTTTGTTTTTCTGCTTTTCGTACTGTTTTCATACTGGTAAAAAAAAAAAAAATTGAGAAAATCATCTACCAAGTTAGACCGTTTGGAGTAAACTCATAAGAAGTATCTATCTACCGGAATATATTTTAATTTCGTCGAATCTCCAACGGTATTATATCCATTTGCAGCTCTATGAGTTTCGAATCTTATATATGACAATCACTAATATAGACCGCTTTTAATCATGAGTACAGGACAACTACATGATCAACAAGGGTTTAGCTCGAGTCTTCATCCTCGACCCGAGATATCTACAATCATGTCAAGGGGTTCCAGTATGGGAATATCGCTGACTCCTGGAATGAGTGTTGAAAATAAAAACTTTCAAATGTCTAGATACATAGATGATTATACCCAACCGAATCCGAGAGAAAACTTTATATCGCTTCGTTTACCTCAAAGAGTGTTTATCTGGCTATATTCAATTTCATTATTTTTCTTTACTGTTTTAACAATTGGTTTTGTTGCAGTGACACCTATTGATGTTATCAAGCAAACTTTGGGGACTTCTTCATCAGGTATAAAGTTATTTATTGTCATTATTATTTGTATTGTGTTTTTGGTTGCTTCTCTTTTCTTATACTTTCTGAGATTGTATCAAAATAGGATATCTCTTAATGATATTCCATCGAAGTCAGTTTATATTCCTTTTTATGGGGACTTGTCCAAAGATGTATGTGCATACATTGATAAAAAGCTAGTTGAGTGTCTAACAGATATCAAGGTGAAGGCTGGTCCTTTGCATAATCATGATGTTGTGATTAATCATCCAGGAATGGCTCCTCCAGAATACATTCAGAAAAGAAACAAGAGCCCAAGCGGTGATGGTACTTTGTTACCACCCAACAGTTGCTACGAAGATGTCATAAGAAGTTTGGGTGATAGATTTAGCGTTGATGGTCGTATATTGACCCAAATAGATATTCCGAAATCTTATTCTTTCAGAGAAATGATAATATCATTAACGAAACTCGTAAAAGCGGGAGAAAATCCTCCTAATTTTCCTGATGTTAAAAAAATGATTGAACTCTATGAAGAATTTAAATTCAGCGGAGAACTTATTAATGAACGAGATCTACTCGTATTTATGGTGGAATTTGATAAATTAGCTTTCTTTTTTCAAGGTTCTTTTGATACTAAAGATAAATCAATGGATCAGTCTAAACCCAGAAAAAGTTTTAATTCTACAAAATATAGCACTGAAAATGGATACGATGATTTATTACTAACCAACTCGAATAATAAATGGTATTCTAGCATATCAGAACTGGCGCAATATCCCAGTCAAATGTTTTATAGTACCAGTGATCTAGACGATTATCCAGTTAAACCAGGCAAGAATCATGATAATAAAGCTACGTCATTTTCACCTTATATGCAATTAGCTTCATCAGATTCTAATACATCAGTAATCAACCAAACTAAAATGAAAAATGAGAAATATTCAAATTTATCATCTGATGAAAATGAATCTCCGGGTCCTGAAGAACCTATTAAGTTTTGGTCTGGTACTTCTCTTGACCGTTTCAAGCAGAGAAACTATAGTGCATCAAGTAGCACTGGATCAGTTGTCAAGAGGAAGTTAGCTCTTAGCAGCCCGCAATCCGATTCATGTTCGGTTCGTAGACCAAGTAGCGGCTATCTTACGGATTATGAAGATGAAGAATCACAGAATGGAGGTGAAGTTGGTCAAGAAGTAAGTTCAAGTATACCTGGACTACATTATCTTCATACAGGAGTTGATGCAACCCATGATGATAAATTAGACAAGAGAGATTATAAAAGGGGTAGAAAATCTTCAGAAGAGGGAGTCCGATATAGTAATGATTTTGAAGATTATAATATCAATAGGTTCCCGTATGAAAGAAGGTCTGGGGTCGGACAAAGGCCAAATCCTAGTATGAAATTAACTGACGTGGACATCAAGAGACTGAGACTGAAATCACCAGAAAAATTGATCTCTGAAAAATTTCGAAGATCAGATAGATGATGGTTCTATCATGCTTTTATATATATGGTTGTGTATTATTTATTAGATATTATGTTCTTTAATATATAATTATGGTAAATGCAAATCGTTTAAATCATTAATTTTGGCGTGGTTTGACAACACCATCATGGATAAAATAATATACTACCGTTCCATCATCGTTGACTAATCCTATGGTAACTCTTTTAGGTCGACTGTTATTACTTTCTACTAAATCAGATATACTAACAAACCAAGAGTTGATTTCTTTCAAAGTTAAATTTGCCTTATGGGACATGAGCTTGGGAATAATCCATTCCCTTTGATTCTCAATGTCATTACTATCCAATTTACTTGGGGGAATTCCTGATAGAATCTCAAGACTCAAATCTTTGATCGGGTGTTCCTGGACGTCAGTCCAAAGATTGTAATGTGACAAATTGGTCTTCACTTGTTCTGAAAGACTAGAATCGCTGGACATTTGTGGTAAAGATCAAAGGAACCTCCAGTATGCAATTTGGAACCCTTAGGTCTTCTCAGTAGTGGTACTGAACAATAAAAAAAAAGTCACGTGAAGCTCTTTCTAGGACCAAAAAGGGAAAAATAAAATTTTTCATCTTATGAAACCAATCCGTCAGATCATGATTAATGAAACTTGCTAAGATAGATCAGTACAATACTATTTTCTGGTCTAGAATAATGGTAGAGATAGGTACATCTTTGTAGTGTTTCGTTTCAAAGACCCGTTCTCTTGATAAATACGAACAAAATTTATTTCTTCGATGACAGTATGAAAATCATATACTGCCAGTCGTCGAAGTAAAGTATTTTCCGTCGTTGAAACTGTATTCAAACTCCTATAAGCAATAATATGAGGTGCTACTGCAGTAGAAGGTATTAATGCTGTTGTAGCCCTTCACGGAACTTTTTGAGGCGCTAGATACCTTCTATTTCCTATATTATTTGACCAATTGCAGCAATACAAAAACAAGGTTCAGTGTGTACTGGTGACGAGGTTTGTAAAGGGACAACTCTATTCTAGAACTGCTTGTGGTTGCAATTTTTATTTTATTTTTTTTTTTTTTTTCTTTGTTCTTGTGAGGTCAAATCTCTAGATTTAGTAAAATGTATAGCCTCTGCTAACTCCTAGAAATAGGGAATATGCCATGCATGTTCGGCAGGAAGGTACCGACAGCAGGACTGTTGACTGTTGTTGCTGTATGGCCTTTTTCCTTAGTAATGTAGTGAGATCTTGGGGACAAATTAGACTTTAAGTGCTGATACAAGCGATGCAAGTCACCTGTGAGGCTCGGTTTTCAATAATGGGTGTTTTGATAGTTGGTGTTCATCTTATTACCTGATCAATCAAGCTAGAGTGAAATTGGCCATCCGTCACCTCACAACATGTTCAGATCAGAGTAAATAAACAAATCTCGAAGTGGTTTCAGAACTAGTTCGACCTACTAATAGATTGCAAAAAAGAAAAAAATGAGTACGTTGGCACTAACCTAGATTAACCAATCTCTTGCACCAACTACTAATTCAATCAAGGGTTTGAACTAATCACAAGAAGGGATACCTTTACCCCAGGATCTTTCGGTGGCAAAAGGTTTGAAAGTTTGTGTTCGCTCTAACTTCTAGACCCTAAGTATATGTATTGACAGAAAGCCATTAAAAATGACAGAAAAAGAAAAGCGGGTTGCCGGCTGCTTTCCTGTATCGGAGTTTTTTCGATCCAAAGTGAAAATTTTTTGCAAAGGCTTTTTGCTAAGGTCAAATCAAGATTCTTCAACCATAGCAATACTTAGAGAAGGTCAACGACGTTTACTCTGTTGCATATAGCTTTTTCGAGATTGAGCAATGTTGTAGCACTCAACTACTTTACTGACATAGTTTCGTAGGCTGAGATGCGTAGTAAAAATATGATTTTTCAACCAACTTTATTTGCGACTACAGTAAAGTATAAACTTCTAAGAAAAGAAAAAACTAAACCTTCTTTTAATGGCGAAACAAGCCGCTTGTAAAAATAGGAGTATTGTTTTAAAGAGGTAAAAATGAAGACCTTGCAACTTTTCTTTTCTAAAGATTACGAGTCATAGTTTTATAGACCTTTCGATTAATCCCGATACCTTATTCATCGATACTTCGAATGTGTATAGAGGATAACGTCTTTTTTTTTCTTTTGGTTTGCATAGTAAGGAGGTTTCTTTTTCCTGAAACTGACCTTGTCGGCTTATAAGGTGAAAGGTTTTTTGTGTAAGTCTATTCCCCATACATGAAGGATTCGATTTGATTCTAAAAGAACTTTGGAAACGCTACTACTACTTTGCGGCAGTACTAAAACTTGAATATCTATTGACATAATAAATTTTTTTTTTCTCTTTTGGTGGGTTTTTTCTTCTTTTTGTTTTTTTGCAACATCCAAATCTAGATTCGTTTTGAGGTTTAGTTTCAAAGCCTTTTCTTTTTCTCTAGCTACGTTTAATGTAAGATGTAGGCAATTAATGTATTTAATTTAAGTATTTTTTAGCCAAAAGTATGTCAAAAATGGTTCCGACTATAGTATTTCATAAGACTTTGAAAAGTATATAAATCAAGTTAGATCCACCCCAGAATTACTTCTTGAAACATCTAGATAGTAACCAATACATTCTTTACAACACTATATTACCATTCTCATTCACCTATACATTCCTTTCGTTGGTGACAATTCTTAACTAGATTCATTCATTAATCAATAGTTAAACATTCATTTTATCCGAAGTCAAATTTTTCCGCTCACTCAAAGTTTTTTTTTTTGCAATAATTCCAAATGTTGTTCACTAACTTTTTAGTCTATGCTACTATTGCAGTCACTGCTAGTGCCGCTCCTTTCAACTCTACTCTTGGTAAAAGAGATGGTAATACCTGTCAATTTCCAAAAGGTAAAGGTTTAATTGCCATTACTTCTGATAAAGATAATGGTGGTTGGGCCATGTCACCAGATCAAAAATGTACTTCTGGTAACTATTGTCCTTACGCTTGTCCATCAGGTAAATTGATGGCCCAATGGGATACCAAGGCTACCAGTTATAAGTATCCAGAATCTCAAAATGGTGGTTTAAAATGTAACAGTGATGGTACTGTTTCTAAACCATTTTCCGATAAAGATTATTGTGTTGATGGTGAAGGCACTGTTAAAGCTAAAAACAGTGCTAAAGATCAAGTTGCCTTTTGTCAAACTGTCTTACCAGGTAATGAAGACATGTTAATCCCAACTAAAGTTGGTGGTGGTTCTCTGGAAGATTTAGCAGTTCCTGGTCCTGATTATTATGCTGGTACTGCCGCCCATTACTATGTTAACCCACCAGGTGTTTCTACTGATGATGCTTGTTCTTGGGGTTCTAAAGACAAGAGTCAAGGTAACTGGTCTCCTTATGTTGCCGGTGCTAATATGGATGACAATGGACAAACTTTCGTTAAAATTGGTTGGAATCCAAAATATGTTGAAGATTTCGATAACAAGAAACCAGATTTTGGTATCAGAGTTACTTGTGATGATGAAGGTGATTGCAATGGTTTAGATTGTGAAATTGATCCTTCAAGTACTGGTTTCAATGGTGTTAAAGGTTCCGACTCTGGTAAGCAACAAGGTGCCTCTTACTGTATTGTCACTGCTAAAAACAAAGCTTCTGCTAAAATTGAAGTCTTCAGTAAAGGTAACTAATAATTGTTTTCAGGGTAACTGTACATATATTAAAAAATCGGTTTGGTTATAGAGTTTGTATATATTAAAATTTTAAAAAAAAAGTTGTTTTATTACTTGTACAGTGTAGTGAACCATTTTAACCTCTAAATAGATAATTAAAGGCTTACATTAAGCTTCTTTGGCTCAACTTATACTTGAATTAGGCTTGAGTTAGGCTTAACGGAGCAGGGAAAGTCGAGAAACACTCCGATGATCCCTTAATTTTTTTGCAACGCTCGCGCTTTAGACGCTCAAACTTAATTTATCAACTACTTCTTCTTCCTTTACATCACAATCACTTGCCCACATCCATTGGTACTCCAATTCAGTGACCAGTTTCCAGACTTCCCGGAGATTGAATAACAGTATCATCTACTCATATCGTCACCGGGTATTTGCTTCGTTACCCCCAGAGTATGCTATAACACTAAAGGATAATATTTGCTTATTAATATATGAAAGGTTGCTGGACTCGGTGATTCATTATTGATTCCTCAGTCATAACTGAATCTATTGCTGTTACCAAATTTTTGTTATTGGGTTTTACGTCTTTTTGTTGATTTTCTGAACTTCTGCGGACTTTTTTTGAGCTTTTTTGAGATTAGTCTTTTGTTAGAGCTTTTGTCGTTTTGTCTGTCTTTTTTTTTTTTATCGTTGCAGTTATCCGTCTGTTTGACGTTTTTTTCGGTTGGTGCGTTAGCCTCTTTCAAAGGCTCCTTCCAGCACTGAGATTAGATCGAGCAAAAAAAGTCGAATTCATCAAAAAATTTACAGACTCCGTTTATCTTGCAAAGATCGTGGAGTCCGAATAAGTTATATCCGTCTCCGTTTGTGTTCCCCGTTCACAGGCTAGCGGATTTTTTTTTGTTTTTTTAGCCTTTTTTTTTCCCTACCCCTACAATTCATAAATTAGTTGCTACTTTGTGGGTTTCATAAAGACAGAAGCGACTTACAACAGCCTGGGTTCATCCTGATCAAGAACTTCTCATCGGCTTTACATCAAGCGATCATTGTCGTTTTCATTTGTTTTCGTCTGCACCTGAAATTTTTTTGGGTATTCTTTCCTGAAATTCTTAATTGGTAATTTTTTTAGGTCGTTCTTTGTCGTTATTTTTTTTTTTTTTTTTTTTTTTAGGTTTTGCACTAGGAAGAATTCTAACGTTCTTTGACATTGTCGATCTCTATTGAAAATCTAATTACATCTAGATGTTTCTTTCTCGTGTTATTTTTCTAACAAATTAAAAGAAGAAACATCAGCAATCAATCATCTCACTTTCACGATGGCTGGTATCGAGAAACCAAAGCCTCTAAAGGTCTTTGGAAGAACTCATTATGCATGTACTAGATGCAAATTATCCAAGATTCGTTGTTCAGGTGAAAAACCGGCTTGTGCCAATTGCAAGAGTGTTAATAAGGAAAATGCTTGTGTATATCCTAATAGAGATCGAAAAATCGTGATTATGGAAAGTGACTTGAATAAACTTCATGATCGAGTGGGGTATTTAGAATCGTTGGTGAAAAGTAATAATTTACCAATTCAGTCACAATCAGAAAGTAATAGTGTTAATACAGAATCGCCTTCTAACGAAGTATTAAATAAGGCCTTCACAATCTTATAACTTTAATCAAGTGCCTCTTCATGATCCTTCAATTCTTAAACAGCCAGTTGGTTTCACTGCTGATAAATTTAATCCATCTAATGCATCAAAAAATGATAATGATTTTATTCAGGATCGATTAATCGATAATATATTTCCTAGTGAACCTGATTTATTAAATCCTTACACTGAAGAGAATTATCTCTTACCTGACATCGAAAATGATTATCTTCAATTTAAGTTATTAGCTTTATGTTGTCATCGCTTACCCGAAAAAGAGTATGCTCTATGCCTTATAAATAAAGTATATAATACTTATTCCTCAGAATTCTACTTAATCGAACTTTCAGGGATTCTGAACTTAGTTGAAGATATTTACACAATTTTTGATTTGCGTGATAAAATTGAAGAAAAAAAATGGCTTTCAATGTTATCCGAAAAAAATTCCTCGGTTTCTTTATGTTACTTGTTTATAATTTTTGCATTTGGTGAACAATTATTAAATGTTAGTTCCACGTCTCCAAATTCTCCAAGACTAATCGATAATACTTCAAATGCAACGAAAATCAAAGCAAAAGATTCCCGGTATTGATTACTATTTGTTGGCTGCTCAATTATTTAGATTGACTCAAGAAGAAATCACCTATCAATTCATTCAAAGTGCTCTTCTATTGGCTTTATATTCAGCTAACCTTAATAGGTATAATACGGTCTATAATTACTTTGGGGTTGCTGTTCGATCTGCTGTTGCAAATGGTTTCCATCGGCAACGAGAATCTCCTGCTTTCGAGGATGAATACTCTAAACTGTTACAAAGAATCAATGATGAAAAAGCAAAAAGACTTTGGTGGTCAATTTTTGTTATTGATACTGTTTGGGCTTCCAAAATGAATATGCCAGTTCACATAGAATATACTGATACAGATGTTGACCTTCCAATTGAAAATGGCGTGGTGGATTTGGGTGACGGCTTTAATAGTGAAATATTAGAAGTTAATGTTCATCTTACAAAATATATTGCAAAATTCATTAAGATTATTTATGGCCCAAATATAAGAACATTCTCCATTAATTATATCAATACCGATCAATTCAATCAAAAATTGTTAATAAAAAATATCCTTCAATGTCTTGATGACCTAATTGACTCCTTTGAAGTTCCTGTTCTTACTCCTTACAAATCATATAATGTCATTGAACCTCATGACAGAAATATTGGAAATTTATTTCTTCGATTCCATCAGCTAATGATCATAATTACGAAACCACTTCTATCCCTTGTATTCAATGCTAATTCAGCAATCTTGATTGAGAATAAACAAGAAATTGAATTGGCTAATGCCAGAGGTTTGCAAGCTGCAACATCTACCATAGAAATCATCTTGAAATTTTACGAATTTGATAAATTGTTTGTTCTTGGATTTTGGGATAGTCAACACTTATTTGTTGCATTGTCATTTTGCATCATGGTTCATTGTGCGAAGGCGACAAATGAAGAGTTAATTCAAAAAGCTATCGCCTTATTGGGGTTTATGTCAAGAAACAATAACATAAATGCCCAAAATTGTATGAAAAAACTAAACCTAATTTATCAAGTATTAAACGGTATTCCCGAAATGAGTTTTCCATACGACTTGAATGCTGATATCACAGAATTTATAACTAAAAAGGTTGATCCTGGTTCTAATCAAGTTATTGATGAGGTTTTCAATCCCTTTATGGATAAGCCTCAACCATCGGAATCTATAACACCGGTTGGATTGTTTGAAAATTCTCGCATTAGTGTACTCAGTAATGAGTCGCGAAATTTGTTGTCTTCCTTAATCAATACCATACAAAGTTGGGATAATTTTAAAGGTTTGCCTATTCATATTTATGGTACTGCAAGGACAAGTAACACTATCAAAAATCTGGTTTAATATACGATTTTACGAACATTTAGCATATCAATTACAATTTAAATCCCAAATCCATGATTTAGGTATTTCTTTAATTCGTTCTTTTAATTCTTCTTGTATTTTTATATAATTTTTCCTCATATCGGCCAGATAATCTACTATAATAAAAATTTACTTTAAAGTCGTTTAATCATTTACATAACTGATGAGATGCTATGAAAGAGCATCTTCGAAATTGAATTGCACATCGGAATTCAAATGTTGTTCAATCATTTCGGTCCATGGCCCAACAAAGTCTAAACCAATATTTCTATTATTTGTAAACCAGTCGATTACTTGACTATCACTAATCAGGCTATTCAAAGTGTTACCGAGATCAGGTTCTAAAGAAGAGTCATTTTTTATTTGATTTTCCTCTTCGGGACCTATTTCAGTCTCTTGAGCTGATTCAGGTTTGCAAGTTAGTAAAATGGGGGTTCATGTTACTCTTTGGGAATTGGAATGAAGAATCTTGATTGATCGATGAAGCATATTTTGAGCTCTCGTCATGTTGGAAATTTTGATTGATGGTATCCTCTTGTTGATCATAATTTGAATAGTCACGTTTCGAATTATCTTGTTCTTGATCATTTCTTTCATCACGATCTTCGAATATCGATTTCCCTCCTTTGTTATAATTGGAGGATTTAGAACTTCCAAAATTTTCATCGTAATTGTTATTTTTAGCTTTAGATTTCATTTCAGAGCATAAGTACATTAAGACATTAGAGTATCTAGTACACAAATGTAATTCGTCTGGGGAACAATCACGTAAAGTAATTGCAGCTCTCTGTATACTCTGTACAATTTCATCTATGGAAATCAATGATAATGAAAGGATGGTCGAATCAAATGTGTCAAAACTAGAATTAGCCTTGATATTGGCTTCTGTTGCAGACGATGATTTGTGAGCAGTAATTGTTAGATAACATTTAACTATGAATGCAACAGCTCTAACAATTCGAGTAAGCCATCTAATTGGCATGAATCTCAAAAGCTTAAGCTTATGTACCCTGTGTGCTACCAATAACATTTCATTTGCTGCATTGAAGGCCTGTTCAATATACTTTGCACTCCTGGATAATTCGTCTAATTTCAAATTAATTTTTCGGTATTTTAAATCTTTCAAAACTCTTGGAGAAGGACTCAATGCCAATGAGTAAATGTATAATTTGGTGTAATTATACTCAAAAATGAATGATTCATTTTCCACTTGATTTCCTAGTTCTTTCGAGATCCTTGAGCTCTTGTTTTCTAAATGCTCTTGTAAATTATTCACATTTCTCAAAATCCTGCTATTTGAAGGAATCAAGAAGCTTTTATATTTATTCTTCCAACCATTTATCAATGGACTAATAATGTTCAAAACGGAAAGATTTTGACGTTGTGAGAGGCTACCTAGTTGAGCCTTATAACCATACAATGCTTCATGTCCGAGGGAAATTATCTGCAATAATTCAATTTTAGCTTTCTGAACTCTGGTAAATTTCAAAATGTTTTCACAAGAAAGTTCTTTCAAATCCTCTTCACTCAAGCTAAGAAATTTATAGTCATCATCTTCACCCTCTTCCAAGTCTTCTTGAGTGATTTCATCTTCATCTAAATCGACTTCAGATAAAGAAGATGCAAGCATCGAGCGACGGCTAATATTCATGACACTATTTATCTCTGCAATATGAGTAGCCAAGAAAGTGTTAGAGCTAATTTCCATGAATCCAATGTCCTGGGCTAATCGTACTGCAGAACCAATAAGCATCCATGACATTCTATAAGATCTTCTCATTGCACCCAAGCCAGTTGGTTCATCAGAAACGTTGTTCGGGCCTTGACCCAAGCTGTCATCTGCTCTATTTGCATAATCATCCCACCTCCAATGAATCGCTCTTGGGTTCCATTCTGTGAAGAGTAAGAATGCGAAGACAGTTGCAATAGATCTGGTACTAGCTTCAGCCCATACTGTTTGCGAGATAAGCCTTTGAACATATAACCATAATCTATCATGGACTTCAATATTTCGGGGAACTCCATGAGGCCCACCCAACGTACTAGCGTTATTCTCAAAAGGATAATAACGAGCTGAAATGGTAAGAATGGCACATAAAAGAATTGGATAACCACTTAAAACCTTCGGTGAATGTAAAAACTTGGGAACATAAGGAAAAAATGGATGCATTGTGGAGAAGAATAAATTAATCAATTTTTCAGCTTCAGCTACTGAGAGAATACTGTTTGGACCCCCAATATAATCTATATCTGATAAGTTGGTGGTCCCTTTGGGCCTAACCAGCTCACCATTTTCTAAAGCGGGCATTCTCATTCTCTTGTTTTTTGTTTTTTTAATGTAAGCAGGTATTGAAGATGCAACCGAGATTGGAGGTTTGGATGACCCTATATTTTGAGCAGATGGAGATAGGATACTCGGTAAGTCGAAAGAGCTATCATTAGCATTGATCGAAGAGGCCATTTGCTTTCCTTCTGAAATCAACCGTCTATCTTCATTATCTTCTGTTTGTTCGTTTTGAAGCTTGGCTTCTAATTGTTCATGTCTTTTTCTAGCATCTATGCGATCTCTTTCATCTGCTTGTGCAATAGTTCCGGCAGCATTAGCAAGAAACACTAATGCCCCTTCCATAGTGGAAAAATGGTTATTTTCGGAGTTACCAGAAGTAGCAGATCGGCTAAGATTATTAGGCTTTTGGGAATCATTAGAAAATGAGTTTTGGGTAGTATCCAGGGCTACGTTTGGCATTAGATCTGGAGATTTATCCGCCAAAGGAGGGGAGTTGAATCTATTAAAAGTATTATCCTGGCCGTTATTCAATTCCTGGTTTTCGGCATATAGTTGAGTTGTTCTTGAGCTGGATAATACATCATTATTATCAATTAAGTTTTTGACTGGAGGTAATTTGGGTAGTTGAGAAGAAGCTAATGCTGGAGGGACTCGGTTATTTTGGAGAGGTAAATTAGGATCCGACGTGATAAGTGGAGGTGATGAAGATTCTGATCCAGAGAGATCTCCATTTTGTCTTCTCTTTTTACCGTTTATAACATTAGTAGATCCTCCTCTTTTCGATTTCACAAATGTACAATCCTTTCTCTCTCGTAAACATCGGGCACATTTACCATCTCTAGGGTTATCGACTGAGCCCAAATCACATTTCACCTTTCGGAGCCGGCAGTTTAAACAGGCTCTGTAGTTCCTCTTAAACTTGGTTTTCGGGGTCTCTGACCTAGATGGTCCAGATGAATTAGACTCTTGAGTCATATTTTGCAAGTTATCTTCATTCTTTGTTTCGGAGTTCTCTACCGATCTTGATCCGGACCTGGTACTTGGTCCACTCATTGTTACTTGTGACAAGCCGGTTAAGAATACTAAAGCAATAATTCGATTACACTAACAAGATCAAGCTTTAAGTAGAGACCTAATTTTGAAGTCAAAGCTAGCAAAAAAAAATTCAAGCCTAATTGAAGTGTCTCCGTCCACAACCGCACTTTTTTTTTTTAAGCTTTAACGAGAAAATTGATTTTTTTAAACTATGCTCGAAATATTCAACCGATCTATTAATTATAACTGACACATGCGGTCCTAGATGGTCGTCTTAATCAAAAAAGAAGCAAAAAAGAATGCGATTTCTGTGGATCGAACACAGGACCTTCAGATTAACTGGACTGAAGTTTTCTTCAGTCTGACGCTCTCCCAACTGAGCTAAAACCGCTTGTAAGATTCGAACTAAAGACGAATCGAAACTTCTCACATGCTTCTCGGCTGGGCCAAGCGCACGATTTGTGAAAAATTCAAATATTTTTATGATTGCTCGAATCAAATTCTTTTGCTTTGAAAACTTGGGTATAAAAACAAATTTTCAAACTGTAGCTTTACAGCCACCAGGGTGATTCCCAACACTCTATACTTAGTCATATAAACTCAATACTCATTATTTCTCATTTAAAGTGTCCATAAACTTAATTTTTCTGTAATACTGCAGCTATAATCTGCGTCAAATTCTACCTGCTGGAGAATGGACTTTAAAATTCAAGAGTATCAGGGAGCTTCTATTGGTACTTCGAATCATTTCGATATCCATAAAATCGTTGGCGGTATAAAGGGCTCTGGGAGATTGCACAGACATGAGTCGGAAAGACTTGCTGTGCTACGCAAATCGGCTGCGAAAAAATTGGCATCTTATTATATTTCGGCTCTCAATCAATAACCTAAATTAAGCAACTCCTCGGGAATTTACTCTATCAGCATTTCTACTGCTAGTTACACCTCCTGCGCTTCCTTCTCTGTTTAGTCTTTCCCAACTCAGGTATATATTAGTATATAAAAATTAAGTATATATTCTTAAATGTGGAGAAAAAAATTGTAGTCGATGACTTAAAGTAAGGTGAAACTCTTGCTCAATTACTATTTGAGTGACTGCTGGCTTCATTTTGTGAAAAGTAGATTTGTTTCAAAATTGTGTTCAAATTGGCCTTCAAATCCGTCGGGAGTATAATATGCCACAGATGAAAAACATCTACGCTCCAAGTTTGATAATAAGTTTTGATTTAAAAACAGGATCCAAGGTTATATATGGATGACGTTTATTTTTTCTCCCTTGGTTTGTTTTTTGGACCAGGCCATTTAAATCAAGCAAAGCACGAGAAGCTCATCTGATAAACAGAACTTGTTAAGTAAAGTCAATTCATGCTTGCCTTTAAATAACATGATTTTACTAGTCTATTTTCTCAATATTTGTAAATTGTAATAAATTAAAAGAAAAACTATATATCCTCCGATCTTAACTTTTGTCTATAATCTAATTGTAGATGACTTAATTTTTGCAAAAACCAATATTTAATATTCAAAACTTTTTCATCCAGAGAAATTTCATGATCTAGTTTAACCACACCTTCTTTGTTTTTTAGTAAAGAATTATTATTATTGATCGTGGTGGCGAATAATTCTTTGTAATCGACATCCCCTGTTTCTTGGCTTTCTATTTCGGTAGCTAATTCAGCTATAATAGAAGCACCTCTAGCTCCAAATACTCCGGTTGGAATTTTGTCTTTTTCACTTCCTATGGTAATGATATCTTTTTTGGGGTTTACCAATTTGATCATTTTAGTCATTCTTTTATTTTTGCTTTGCGATCCACTTATCTTAATACACTCAATTTTGATACCTCCTTTATCTTCTATTATATCGATGATTTGTTTCATCTGCAAAACCAAAAACTCTATTGTAAGATAATATTGAATCACCAATTCAGTTAAAGGGTCTTTCTTCAAAGAATCCCCATTCATCATAATTTCTCTCATATCGAACTCATTGAAAGGGCTTCTATTTCCATATTTATCACCATAATAAAAATAGTCTTTTAGTAATTGAATGAAACTTTTACCCTTTGATTCTTCCTGTTTTTGTATTTCCAGTTCTACATATTCAAAGAAATCGTGCTTTTTTGTCAAGTTCGTATACTTTTGAGAGAGTTCTTCAAATAGCTTTCCTGTAGCTGGTTGGCCAAATTCATAGAGCGATTTAAAACTGTCTTGGTATAATAATTGATTAAAAGGTCCCCATATACCTTGTATTGTATTTCTCTTTTCACTTGCTAGTAGAAAACAAGTTGAAGTACCCGCAATCATCGATAACTCTGCATTATTATTTCCATCATTTGAAATCAATGATTTAGGGTCGGTCAATGAAGATATCCAACCAGAGTAGCAATCAATGCATCCATGACCTACTACAAAGTTTTCGATTGGCTTAAAGCTAGCTGAGACTTTGCCAACCGGTTGTCCTATTGGGGGAAAGCTCAAGCCGGTACCATTGGAAGCAGTCCCGCCAACTTCGATATTATCGGCAACTTTAAGTTCATTTCTCAAAAATGAAGAGCTCCAACCTTTTATTGAGCCATCCATTGCGTAATTAGACTTAATATGCAATGAATTTTCGTTCAAAAGCACGCCTTGGCTAGTCAGGTTCGATAATGCATAACTAAACCAATCGTACATTTCAAATACCACCAATTTTTTCTCAATCTTATGAAAAGAGACCCAGTCGCTTAACCATTTTAGTTTAGCTATTCCCATTTCCGGTATAACTCGACCACCCATCGTTGCTAGTATTTCTGTGGGTAGCGACTTATTGAGATCATCTGCTTGTTTAGAAGCACGATTATCCATCCATAAAATGATATCTTGTCTTGAATTTTCATTGAATTCACCTTCAAAATCAAAATCCACTGGGAAGGGACATAAATAATTGGTATTATTTATATTTTTTACCTCTCTCACTACCATAGAGCAAGTAGCACCAACAGCGATACTATTTCTTTCCTCGTGTGTCACTTCGGATGGTATAGTTTCTATCAATTGCTGGAGAATCTCTGCCGAAGATTGGGTTATAACCCGGGGATTCGAATCTAAATAGTTTGAAGCAATCGGCAAGACCTTTGTTATTGGTTCTCTATTCCGCGATCTGATATACGACCGCACTGATCCCGTCCCAATATCGATACCGATGAACGTCATGATCGCTATGGTACTCCAAAAAGAGAGATATACTATTCATTTCTCGAGATAGTTTAAAGATTTTTGCTGGAGACAAGGTTTTTGGTGAGTACACGTCTAAGGTGATTTTGCAACCCTATTGATAAGTGTTTTGAATAGTAGCAACTTCATGGATTACTTAGCTGGAAAAGTAGTCATAAACGACAAAACACTGGTTATTAAATTAAATACTTAGAGCTGAGTAGCGTGTTCACAAATGCTTTTTCCTCTTTTGAGGGGGGGGTTGAAAGGAGCCATACTCATTTAGTTGGCAAAATCCAAAGCAAATTTACTTCTTGCTAATCGAGCCATGCAGCTTAATGAATGGGTTTGGCACCGAACCAACATAATCAAAGTAATTCCAGTTTGAGTTCAGTGATTTCACTGAATTTTCAACCAATTTCGTCAAAATCGACTACAAATCTCAAAAAACTCAAAGTGGATACCCCCAGCCCACCGAAGACACACATGATAAGGATTCATACTAATATATATTCAAAAATATTGAAATTGTATCAAATGCATCAAATTTTGCAGCTTTGAATATAGGGTTGGATATTTTTACCGGAACACACGACCTTCGATTTCAATCATAACCCCCCGCGTAACGAAAACTAAAGGTGTGACTTACAATAAACGACATCTGTTATTAGAGAATCAATTCATAATTGAAATAGACTTAATTGAATAGATACAATGAGTTTTGACTCCTTAAGTGGTCTGGATTTGAATGGGGCCTTTAAAATCGCCAATTTCTCTGTCGCAGGTTTGACGGTATGTACATGTAAACGAGTTCGCTTTGTTTGATACAAGATACTAACTTATGATAGGTGATTTCTGGTATATCTCAATTATTCAGTGGATTGTGAGTATTTATCAATTGAATCGATTATTGGATCACTCATTAGATCTTTTATTAACAAAAATTATTTCTAGTCATTCAGTATGTTAATTTTTATTTAGATTATTCGTGGAGAATACTAACAGTAATAAAGTTTCTTTCTGGTTTTTATATTATAGCATTTGGTTTAGGTATTGGATTCCTTGGTATGTTTTTTTTCACAGCTGAATAAAGTTTATTCTATTGATACTAACGAATTTTCCATTAGAATTTAGAGTACCTTCAGAAGCGTACACGTACGCTTCTTTCTTGTTTTCATTCATTGGTCGTGGTATATGTATGTTTCTTTTTCATTCTTATATTAACAAGGCGTAGTTACTAACAAATCAAATAGTCTATACTTTTCTAGGAATTAGCATTAATCTGTCTAGTATCTTTAGAATCTTGGCTGCACTTTTGATTTTCATTATTGGGGTCGTTTATATCGGACTCGAAGCAGTTCCAAGCATTTCTCCTCCCCAAAACATGAATGCTGAAGGAATTGCTATAAATGATGAAGATATCATTTGAACAGACTGCCTGCTTCTCATTCTCAATTAGCAAAGCAATCCCACTTTTTCAGCCTCTAAGTAAGACATCCCAATAAACTTTCGAGTCACTTGTTCAGTTTAGAAATCTGTTTCTTGTAGAAGTTGCAAACGAACAATTATAGCCCTTAAAATAGAATTGATAAATTAGATTGTGCGCTAACTGTCATTTTTTTGCTGTTGCATTTGTAAAAGCCAAAAAAACAAAATTAAAGTCTAATACTCTTAACTGAAGCTTTAATCCTTTCCTTAAACTTATATACGATTTATATAACTTTGCATATCGAAGCAATGCCAAATAGTGTGATTACTGAGAGTTATACATGTCAATTTCATCTCTAGCAGGTCCTTTGGATGCGCCAGAAATACGGCTACCCAAGTCAAGCTTCGTTTCATTTAGATTAAGTTATTCGGATTCAAAAACTATATCAGAAAATGCTAAGACCATCTTTCTAGGAAAAGTCCCTGCGTTTTTGCTGGATGAAAAACATCATAGCTTCCTTTCCAAATCAACTCATAGGGCAAGGTCAAAGGTTCAAAAGAAGTTTAAGTCCACGGTTAGTACAATTCATAGTTCGGTCCGAGGTTCTTCTATGCATAAAGGTAATGACGACCTGAATTACAATGAGAAGTTCAATCGAAGATTGAAAAACCAAGTGAAAACTGAATTAAGGGCTCTAAAAAAGCAAAGTAAACATTTATCTGCCTCTAACTTACCTAGTCTTCATAGGTTATCAACTGAACTGAACGGCCAAACAATTATTGATAGCGAGCAAATTAATGACTCGGAAGGGGCTTCCTTTCTTCTGTTTACCGATGCCCGGGAGCAGGACTCAACAGAAGCCTCTACTTATTCATTTGACAATTATAATCCCCATGAAGATGTCAAGTCTCCGGTAAAAGATTTTTTCTCTCAAAAAGAAGAGACCCCTGCTACCATTCCAATTGTAATTGATCCCGCAGAATTTCTAGATATTTCAGATAATTATTTGGAGTGCCATAACGAATCTTTTATCGACAATACTGGCTCAGTCTTGAGTAAAGAAAAACTATCGCCCACAGAAACTGCCCCAGAAAGTTTCTTGAATTTGCAATCGACAACTACACCTAATTCCAAACCCAAAGTTAAATTTGATGACTCTTCTAAACAAAAGAAAGGCGGGTCCAGAATCAGTATAGCTCTACCTGAACCACAAGATCCAACTGAGGATACTTTTGTGAAAGCAGCTAAAGAACACGAACGATTTCGTAAGAAAATCAAGAATTTAGCTAAGGTTTCCAAAGGTAAAGCCAAGGTAAAAAATCATGATATTAGAAATAAGATTTTGAACTCCCTTTTGAAAAATTATCAAGCTGGAGAGATTATTCGATCTGAGAAGGTACTTCTATTGGTAAAAGAATCTTTTCAAGTTCTGCATGCAGAAACATTTAATGAAACAGAACCGTTTGACACAAGGGTTTATGAACGGTGGCATGAATCAGTGATGATTTTTAGAAAATCTAGGGATATTACTAGGCCATTCGTGATTCAATTTTACGATTCTCGTAATTTAGATAATTCTAAAAAGAAACCAAATTTTCAAATCTTTCTTAGTTATTCTACCAAGGCTCAATTCTACAGCTGTCTTGATAAATCCATTTGCTTGACTGTTCCTAATGATGATGGTTTAATGATATACATTTTCAAGAGCCATTTTCAACAAGACTCATTGAGATGGTTATCATTGATCAAGCAGGTTACTTCTGATGATTTGACTCAACCCTTTGACGTTCATATTCCTGAATTAGACCTTGCAATCAACTTTAATGTTTCTCAAGATTTTTTGAGTAAGTTCATGGATGAAGAAAAATTTATCACATTCAATAAGTTAGACAATGGATATCAGATCAGACATAGTCATATATTCGAATATTTGATCAAAGCAGTTAATCAACAGTTACAAGAATTGAGTAACGATAAGCCAAGCGTTAAACTGTTTTTGGATAAAACCACCAATCCTTGGTTATGTTATAAATATTATGATAGATTAGAATGGGTTCAACAAAATGCGGAGACTTTTTATCTTCAAAATCAGCTTTTATCCAATACTTTCCATTTGGAGTTTCGTCAACCTATGCAAGATCCCAGAGAAATACAAGTTGAAAATACGTGCTTGATCGAACCATACCCTATCGAAGGTTATCTTGCTAGATTAACCAACACTTTAGGTAAAGAAGTATCGTTTCTTAGAACGTTTCATAAAATTTCATATTTCTATACTAGCAATAATATTTTATTTTTCACCAAATATTATAGAGGCACACCCCCATCTCCAAATAACCAACTTTTAAAAGATGATGTACTTGGACTTTTGAATAAAGAAATCCCAGAAATATTTTTGAAGTCTCCCTTTGAACTAGATGAGCATAACCATATAGCTTGGCTCGATTCTCTTGAATTTGAAAAGTATGATGAAATAGCATTATCAGATTTTGAAAGAAGAACACAACAAATTGCAAAAGCGGAAGGGTTGTTAGACCTAACTCTTGTGAAAAGTATCAAAGCGATTCCATCTGACGAGATACATAAGACCCATAAGTTGTTACAATGTGTCCTATGGTATTCGGTAAATAATCCAAGCTACTTGGAAAATGAAGATATTGTTGATTCTGCATTCCTAATCGAATTACTAAATGGAAGTAAAATCAAATTACAAGCACCAAATAGAATGATCAGAGATGAATGGGTACACCGCCTTAATTCTTTATCAGTATATTGGAAAGCAAGAACTAGTTTCCAACTAAAACGAATTAATGAAGTCCGTAAAAAAAATCAAGATTTGCTCAGAATTAACGAATACATTGACTCAAATATCGTTCAAGAATCCGAATATATTGAATTTAAGCATTCGTATGCTGACACAATGATACATAATATCGGAAGTTTGTCAATGTCTAGGTGTGTATCAATGAGTGGAATTCTTTATCAGAAACAAAAAAAACATTCGAACTTCAATCAATACTATGTTGTACTTTGCCCGGGCTTTCTTCTTTTGTTCACTCTATATAGACGTTCTAAGGCTACTGGTGCCTGGAAAAAATCTTCATTCTTCGAACACTATATGACCATTCCTATAGCTGAATCTTATGTCTATTCAGGAAATCTCACGGCAAATGATCTTCTTGACATAAATACGGGTACCCATTCAAATAATCCAGCACAACATTCATTACCAAGACTATATGCCGATGGTTGGAAATCAGCAGAAGAAGAGCCAATGTGCTGTTTCACCTTATGGTTTGGAAGAAAGAGACAAATTGCTGGCCGTGATAAGTCTGTCATTAGACAAGAGGTGTTAGAGGATATAACAGAACACGAGAAAAATAATAGTAGACCCAAGAACCCTGGTATTATCAATATGATTAGAAAGCTGGGATTTACAGGTAAAAGTGTTGTATTTCGTACCAGATCAAGACAGGAAAGGGAAATGTGGGTTTCCAGAATTCATAACGAAATAGATCGGTTTTCCAGAACCTAGCCGGCTATATATATATTGTCATTTAGAATAGTCATATATCAAATACATCACATATCATAAATTAATATACATTTTTATTATTTAAGCTACATTATGCATTAATGCATCATCAACATAAGACTGAAGACTGGTCCAGCCATTTTCATTTTTTGGATCCTTGAAATTATTCAAGGCTTCATCAATTAATTCTGCATCAGAATCAATGTCGCTATCACTGACTGCACTGCTATCTTCGTTTTCAATACGAAGAGTTGAGAATCGGACTTTTTGAGATGCAAAAGCACAAACTATTGGATCTGTTCGCTCAACAAATAACCTATCAATGGCAGACTTGTTAACAGACAGTTTAATTTCAAAATTGTCCATTATTTCTCCAATGGTTTCATTATCCAGATCTGAATCACTGTCGTCATTAATAACGAGGTTCTTTTGTTTGCTTATTGGAGATTGAAGGGATGTGTCCTTAGTTTCAGTAAATTCAGTGATTTCAATTCTAGTTTCTGGGTAGTCCACCACTTCTTCGGTCGAAGTCTCACTACCGCTTGATGATTCATCTGACTCTAAAGTTATAGCAGAATTTTTAGTTGGTTTAGTAATATTGAGGAATTGTGGTGTATTAATGAGAGGGGTTTTAATAGATTCTTCATAATAGTCAAGTTCATCAGTTTGTATTGTCGGAGCAGGATATTCAACTCCTTCATTTTCGTTGAATGTTGCTAAGCCAGGCAATATGATTGTAGATGTTAGAAGTTCGGGAGGAAAGATAAACAGTATATCACAAATTGCAGCCACCCATTTTTCAATAATGGAGGCAATATTGGAATGTAACCAAATGTTCAAATCTTCAGTGGTGGATATTTTGAGAACAGAAGACTCTGGGGTCTCAACTGTTGATCTATTCAAATCAAGTGGGAAGAATAATGGAGATTGATTATTATCTGACCGGGCTACCAAGTAATTTGTGAAAAGATAACAAGTTTTGGGTTGAAAATCAGCGGGCCCATTAATACTAATCAAGAGTCTGTCTACCAATCTTAAAGGTCCAAGGTTTAAAAGCGATGTTAGAGTTATTTGAGGACAATTATCAATCAAATCTTTAATGAAGTGATCTTTCAAAGTATTTATAGGAACATCTTTGTAATCATTTATACGAACACTTACAGTGTTCGATGTTGAAATACTTTGGCAAGGTGACAGACAATTACTTCTTAAAGATAAGAAGTTAGTATCGGTGCTGACAGTTGTTTTAATTGTATTCAGAGGTTGAAGACCTTGACGTTGGCGGGGGGATTTATCGAAGACCTCACCAAAAGAAGAGGAGATTGGTGTAATTAGAGGAGGATCTGGTGCCCAAAGTGATTTATCAGGTATTTGGGGCTTGGGCAGTTTGATGATTGAATAATCGGTTGAGATAGGTATATTTGAACCAGTAAAATCAAAAATAGAACGTGAATTATTACGATTAAGCAAAGTATCAGTAATAATCTTGCTAATAAAGTTTTGATCAACGGGTTTCATTCTGCAATTAGTTGTATTTGAAATACAAATTGAGCCATTGCAAGTAGGGAGATTATTTTCAATGAATAGATTTACCTCCATTGATTCGTGTTCCAGTTCCAAGAATATTTCGACAATACCATTGATGATGATAGATAAGCAATCTCCATGAATATAGTCACCACAAGTAAGCTCGATAACTTTTTCCAAGCCCAATTTTGTTTGGAGTGGTTCTTCACAGATGAAACATTTTCGCAGCCTCAAGGAATGATTCTTGGTGCGTTTTGGTTGATTAGTATGGGTGAAGATAAACGGCTGAATTTTGGGCCCCTTTGGTGGGAAAGGTGCCAGTAATAGAGGGTTAGACGTATCATGGGATACTTCGGAAGAGTTGACTTTAGAAAATGGACTTGGGCTTTCCAAGTCATTAACCAAAGGAGTGAAAAAAGGTTCATCACAGGGTTCTAAAGGAGTGAGTAAGTCAGAAGTTGAATTATTTGCATTGGTGCTTGAAAGTGAATGAATCTTTTTACCACGGAATGAAAACGGTTTTTTAGGGCTATTTGACAAGTATTTCTTAGATGAAGAGGGAGGAGTATTTAGTCCTAAGGGATTTTTCGAAGCAGCAGGTGGAGGAGTCAGAATTGTAAAAGGTTTTGCAGAGGAGGAAGAAAGAGAATGTTTCCGGTGATTGTTGGAACGACCAGGTGAAGACGAAAATACCGAAGTATACTGGGATTGGGGAGTAAGAGGAGTCATTAAACCAGAGCTATAAGAAGACCTTGAATCAAAGAGGCTTTGAGAAATAGAATTAGGAGAAGTATTCAGAAACGAGCTCGAACGAGAAAATGAAGGAGAAACAGAGAAGACCGAATCATTGAAAGATGAGTTAAAAGAAGTAGATTTCAATAACTTATTCCTCCAATCTTTTCTTCTATCAGAATGTGTGGAAGATGTTTGCAGCATGATTGAGAAAAGTTACAATTTAAAGTTACAAAAAGGAAAGAATACATCTGTCGAACATGGAGATTTGAACTAGTTATATACAAGTTTCAAATTAAACTTTTAAGATTGGGTTTTATTAGCAGTCAGCATAAAGCCATGCAAAAAGAGTTAAAAAGGGGAAGTCAGGAACAATATCCCCATGCAGCTTTATCAAGTAGGGAAGTACCAAAATAATTGAATCTGAAACGGAGAATCTAAGGAAGTGCTTAAGAATACCCACAGAAAATAAGCGAGATATTTTACGATATCCAAGGAATTATGCCCTCTTAGTTTAAATCTAGTACGAGATGCATGCAATCTCAACAATAGGAACTCGGGTGTTTAAGCAAATATGCTTTGATTGAAAACCCCAACTTTGACTAAATTATTATCGTCCCTCGTGGAAAAGTGTATTGTAGGTACTAAATTGAGATCTGGCTGTTTCCTTTATTTTCTGGGAGTTTATCTTGTTGTTTTAATATTTTCAAAGATCAGCTATTGTTGAAGCCATTTGTTGAAGCCTCAATTGTGAGTTCTCAATTGAAATGCCTTAACCTAACACCTGACTTTCTGCAAAGTAGTCATAGCACCTTCAAAACAGTCGTATTCAAGGAGCGTTCCTTCCAGCTCACAACAACCATAAGAACCAAGGGGAGGCCATTCCTCTTACTGACCTGCTCTTCTACTCGTGCTGTTTCGAAAACTATCACCTTCGTACTCTGTGCTTATCAGTACTACAACTGCAAAAAAAACTGCAAAAAAAAGGGATATGAGCCTTTGTGTATTGGGTTACGGGTCTTTATGTTTGGTGTACGGGCTAATCACGTGATGCTTTTCAAAGATTTTTTTTTTTCCGCTGTTTTTCACCTACTTTTTTTTCCTTGTTACGAAAAACAAAAAAAACCGGTGTTTTTAGGAGCAAAACTGTCCGAATCCTTTTTGTCGGGAGTATATTCCCGGAGAGCGCGCTATCTGAGCGGATTTCTTTGTCCCGTTGGTTTATCTACTCGTATGAGAATGCTCTCTATACTGACGGCTAGATGTTATGGAGTACGTACGTGGAGAGAGGTGCTCATTGATAGGGCCAGGCGCTAGTATGACCACACGTTTATGACAAGGGACAATTGTAGAGATATTCGTACTAGAGTTGTCCGGAATTGTATGATTTAATATCGCTATTTTAAAGGGAAAAAAAAAACCCAACTTCAGAATTTTTTTTTTTTTGTTTTGTTAGTGCGACTTCTGCTTGTTCTTCTCTCTTGATTTTTTTTCTAATTTATCAATACCAACTTTTCCTTCCTTCCTTTCTTTCTTTTTCTTTTCAATATCAAAGGTTTTATTTCTTTTATTCAATTCCTTTAAAAGAATAAAGTATAATGCTTCGTGCCTCTGTTGCTCGTCCTTTAACCAGGGCTTTCCCTACTGCCATGGCTAGAAGAACCATGGCCAGTTCTTCTAGTGATTTGGTTACTATTGAATTACCAGCTTCTTCATTTGAAGGTTATAATATTGATGTTCCTGAATTGAGTTTTGAAACCGAAAAATCGACTCTTTTACAAATGTATAAAGATATGATTATTGTTAGAAGAATGGAAATGGCTGCCGATGCCTTATATAAAGCCAAAAAAATTAGAGGTTTCTGTCATTTATCAATTGGTCAAGAAGCTGTTGCCGTTGGTATTGAAGGTGCCATTAATAATAAAGATACCGTCATTACTTCTTATAGATGTCATGGTTTTGCTTATATGAGAGGTTGTTCAGTTAAAGAAGTTTTGGGTGAATTGATGGGTAAAAGAAATGGTGCCTCTTATGGTAAAGGTGGTTCAATGCATATTTTCGCTCCAGGTTTTTATGGGGGTAATGGTATTGTTGGTGCTCAAGTTCCTTTAGGTGCTGGTTTAGCTTTTGCTCATAAATATAGAGGTGAAAAAAATGCTTGTTTCACTTTATATGGTGATGGTGCTTCTAATCAAGGTCAAGTTTTTGAATCTTATAACATGGCTAAATTATGGGATTTACCATGTATTTTCGCTTGTGAAAATAATAAATATGGTATGGGTACCGCTGCTTCTAGATCTTCTGCTATGGTTGAATACTATAAAAGAGGTCAATACATTCCAGGTTTAAAAGTTAATGGTATGGATATCTTAGCTTGTTACCAAGCTTCTAAATTTGCTAAAGACTGGTGTGCCAATGGTAACGGTCCTTTAGTTTTGGAATATGAAACTTATAGATATGGTGGTCACTCTATGTCTGATCCAGGTACTACTTATAGAACTAGAGAAGAAGTTCAACATATGAGATCTAGAAATGATCCAATTGCCGGTTTGAAAGCTGTCTTGATCGATTTAGACATTGCTTCTGAAGAAGAAATCAAATCTTACGATAAGGCTGCTAGAAAATACGTCGATGAACAAGTTGCTGAAGCTGAAGCCGACGCTCCTCCTGAAGCTAAAATGGATATCTTATTCGAAGATGTTTACGTTCCAGGTTCTGAAGTTAGAGAATTAAGAGGTAGAATTTCTGATGATTCTTGGAATTTCGAAACTGGTACTTTCACCAACAGAGTTTACTAAGCTCTTCAATTACGATGATATGTTTTTGTCTCAGTATATTCAAAAAGATTATATAAAGTTTCTTTTCTAATATCTAAACATTTTGAAAGAAAATATCAATAAAATAAATTTTGAAAAACAAGAAATAACCGTATCTTGTATACATATCCAACCCCCAATTTAATATATTCTTTCTTCTATATGATATCATTTTATACTTGTAGTTTATCACTTTGTTCTTGTACAAAATGATTCAGCGAAAAAAAAAAAAAAAAAAAAAAAAAAAGAACTAAAAAACCAAAAAAAAAAATAGAAAGCTACTTCTGCGCTGGGATGAGATATCGCCATCTTCTTATTCATAAATAAGTACATCACAACAGCCCATTGGTAATTGATCCATTCTTATATATAATGTCTGGTGCGAGAAATGGCTTAAATAGGCTGTCAAAGCAGGAACCAACTCAAAATAAAGTATTGCAACCAGATAGAAAGATGAAATCTAATGATGAGTCTGTTAACTCAAATCCTTCATCTCTAGCTGGTCAAATATCAGTGAAAGATATGGGTTCAAGAGTTTCAAAAGATCCTCCAGCGAAGTCATCATCTGAGAGCTCCTCGAGATCAAAGAACCAATCCACTAACCCTTCATCCTATAACTATTCATATTCTGGAACTTTTGAAGATATCTCGTATCAACCCACTAATCCTCAAACCTCGCATGTCTTTGAATTAATCATGTCCGAGATTTACCATTTTCTTCCTGACGTGAGTAATGGTGTCATCCTTTCAGCTGCAGATTTGCTCTTGGAAATCTTAAAACTGGAAGAAAAATCAATAACTTCAAAACGAAAAGAAATTAACGAGTTATTGGGAGCAAGTCTAGATGATTTACAATTTAACGAATTAGTAAGTTTGTCCAAACAAATTACAGATTATAATGTCAAAGAAGATATAGAGCAAGACGAGGATGAGGCAGGTGATGGGGTTGCAGTAATCTTTGATGATGTAGATAACGAAGATACTCTAGGTCAAGGATTGGTTGACTCAAATGACGAAGAAGATGATGACGATGTTAACGAAACACCTAATGTTCAAAATAACCTCGATGATGATCGTGCTCCAGAAGATTCTCTCGGAAATGAAGAAACTATTATTGACTCCAAAAGCAAACAGTCATCAAAATCAAATTTAGTTCCTTTTGATGAAATAGACCCACTTTTTCTTCATCGCAAACTTTCATCCATCCTTCTGGATACAGAACTGTCTACTATCAGCGATAAATCGAATGCATTTTTCCGTTATTTACTGGATCATAATCTACCTACTAGAGATTTAGAAAATGAATTGATGGAGTTGATGGAATATGATCATTTCGAATTTGTTAAATTATGCATTGAAAATCGTTGGAGAATTGTTTTTAAAATCAAATTGACAGCAGATCAAAGCGAAGAATCGATAAACAAAGTCTTCGATGAAATTAAAGATCTTGGTCTTGAAGAACTTTCAAATGAATTGAACACTTCCATATTTCCAAATAAAAGAAAAAGAAAGTTATCATCTGATGAAGAAGAAGAAGAAACAACCAAAAAAACTAAAGCCAAAGGTGAAAGAGTACCGAAAATAGTTGATTTGGATAACTTATCTTTTGACCAGGGTTCTCATCTCATGTCAAATACTAAAGTCAAATTACCTCAAGGTTCATATCAACAAAATAAAAAACTTTATGATATTATTAGTGTCCCACCACCTTCTCCGCCACCTTCTTTGGAAGAAGCCGATGAAAAGTTAGTATCCATACTGGAATTGCCGGAATGGGTAAGAGATGCTTTTCCTTTCTCAGAGACAGCTACATTAAACAGAATACAATCTAAAATTTACCCAGAAGCATTTAACTCTGATGAAAATCTTCTTTTGTGTGCCCCTACTGGTGCTGGTAAAACTAATGTTGCGATGCTTAGTGTATTAAGAACCATACACAATCACAGGGACCCTGAATCGGGCCATATCAATCTTAAAAATTTTAAAATCGTTTATATTGCCCCTTTGAAGGCATTGGTCCAGGAACAAATGAGAGAGTTCCAAAGAAGGTTAACTGCAAATTATGGGATAGTAGTTAACGAGCTTACAGGTGATTCAAGCTTAAACAAGGCAGAAATTGCTGAAACTCAAATGTTGATTACTACTCCTGAAAAATGGGATGTTATCACTAGAAAAATAGATGAAACTTCCTTCACAAATCTAGTTCGGTTAATAATTATCGATGAAATTCATTTACTACATGACGAGAGAGGGCCTGTCCTAGAAAGTATTGTGAGTAGAACGATAAGACAAACTGAAACTTCTGGCCAGCCGGTTAGATTGGTTGGGCTTTCGGCAACTTTGCCCAATTATGAGGATGTTGCCAGTTTCCTTAGGGTGGATTTCAAAAAGGGTTTGTTTTACTTCGATTCCTCATATAGACCTTGTCCTTTGCAGCAACAATTTATAGGAATCAAAGAAAAGAAGGCAATCAAGAAAATAAATGCAATGAATGAAGCATGTTACGACAAATTACTAGAATGTGCTCAGAATAAACATCAATTAATTATATTCGTGCATTCTAGAAAAGATACTTTCAAAACCGCTAAATGGCTCAAAGATAAATTAATAGAGGAAGGAAAACAACAGTTAATCCTCAAATCAGATGCTGGATCATCTGAAATATTAAAGCAGGAATCTCAAGACATGGATAATAAAGGATTAAAAGAGATTATTCCTGAAGGCTTCGGTATACATCATGCTGGTTTAAACAGGAAGGAAAGAAGTGTTGTTGAAGACTTATTTGCTCAGGGTCATGTCCAAGTTTTGATTTCGACAGCAACATTAGCATGGGGTGTTAACTTACCAGCACATACTGTCATTATTAAAGGTACTGAAACTTATTCCCCGGAAAAGGGTTCTTGGGTTCAGCTTTCCCCTCAAGATATTTTACAAATGTTGGGTAGAGCAGGTAGACCTAGATATGATAAAAGTGGTGAGGGGGTAATCATCACATCTCAAGATGAAATACAGTATTATTTGGCGGTATTGAATCAACAACTTCCGATCGAGTCCCAATTAATGAGTAAACTTGTTGATAATCTAAATGCTGAAATTGTATTAGGCTCAGTGAAGTCAAGGGACGATGCTGTTCGTTGGCTTGGATATACCTATTTATACATCAGAATGTTAAAATCACCCGCTTTATACCATGTTGGTGCAGAATATGAGAACGACGATTCTTTATTTTGGAAGAGAATGGACCTAGTGCATTCTGCTTTGACCATTCTTGATACCAACAAACTAGTAACTTATGATCCTGGTGATGGGCATTTAAAATCCACTGAATTGGGAAGAATTGCTTCATATTATTACATTAATTACCCAACCATAAATATGTATAACACTCAGTTAAAGCCATGGATGTCAGAAATAGATATTTTGAGAGTCTTTTCTTCCTCAGGCGAGTTTAAGTTTATTCCTGTGAGACAAGAAGAAAAATTGGAGGTGTCAAAATTACTTGAAAAATGTCCATTCCCAGTGAAAGAAAACCCTAATGAGCCACTTGCTAAAGTTAATCTATTATTGCAAGCTTATATTTCGAGGTTAACATTAGAGGGATTCGCGTTAATGGCTGATATGATTTATATCACTCAATCAGCCGGAAGACTCTTAAGAGCAATTCATGAAATTGTATTACGTAAAAATTGGTCATCATTAGCTAAGACTACTTTGAATCTCTGCATCATGACTGAAAGACGAATGTGGCTAACTAATTCTCCGTTTAGGCAATTTGACACTAAAGTTCCAAAGGAAGTCATCAAGGCTACTGAGAGCTCACATTTACCATGGGTCAGCTACTTCAATCTTAATGCAGCAGAATTGGCTGAAGCTATTAATTTTAAAGGTCATAGTCAAACTGCATACGAACTTTTACAGCATTTCCCAAAGGTCTCCTTAAGCTACTATTCTCAACCTATAACACCAACGATAATTCGGGTACAACTAGCTATCATCCCTGAATGGATTTGGAACTCCGACTACCACAGGCGTCTGGAACTGTTTTTACTTTTAGTAGAAGATTGTGATGGTGACAAAATTTTATACTCCGAATCTATCTTCATCTCTAAAGTACACTCAGAGCGAGAACTTTTAGTTGAGTTTACTGTTCCAATATCGGAACCTATACAACCAAATTACTATATCACTTTGATTAGTGAAAGATGGTTGCATTCTGAAACGAGAATTCCTTTGCTACTTTATGATACTAAGTTTCCAAAGAAGTTCCCAGCATTTACTGAATTATTTGATTTGCAAAGAAAATCTACTTCAGCTCTTAAATTACCAGAATTTATTAATTTTTTTGATTTTGAATATTTTAACAAAGCTCAAACGCAGGTATTTGACACTTTGTACGGCTCAAATGAAAATATATTCGTGGGACTAGCCAAAGGAAATGGAAAAACAGTTTGTTCTGAGTTAGCCATACTCAATCATTGGAGACAAAATAAAGGGAGGATTGTTTATATCCAACCATGTCAACGTATTATTGACAAACTCTACAAAATCTGGAATAAAAAATTTGCGTTTGTTTCTGAAGATAAAGTTATTAATAAGTTGACTGGAGATCGCACAGAAGATTTCTCATTAGTATCATCTAGTCATTTAATATTATCCACTCCGGAACAATTTGAGGCACTTTCGAGAAGGTGGAGACAAAGAAAGGCAATAAGGTCAATCGAACTTATAATAGCCGATGATTCACATATAATTGGAAATGGAATCCAAGGTGTGGCTTATGAAGCCCTATTAACCAGAATGCGCTTTATCTCCGATCAAGCACAAATGGAACTTAGGATCATCGCTTTATCGTCGCCATTGTCTAGTGCTAGAGACTTTGGTGAATGGATTGGGTGCGAAAAACTGAATATTTTCAATTTTAATCCTTCATATAGAGTTTCTCCCATAGAAGAAATAAGACTTCAGTCATTTAAGTCTTCAAGTGTCAGCACCATTGCTTTACAAGCTTTACCTTCATCTTATGAATTTGTGAAAAGTAATCATTTAACTGGAAACTCAATTCTCTATGTTGCTTCTAGGAAAGAATGTTTTGATATCGCGTGGAGATTTTTGATGAAAAGCTCAAATGATGAATGGAATTTGCTTGAAGTAGAAGTGGAGGATATTCAGCCCTATTTGAACAAGTTGCTGGACCCAAAGGTAAAGGAGTTGGTATCTGCTGGTATTGGGGTCTATTATGATAGCATGAGTGACATTGATAAATTAATTATTGAAAAGTTGTTCAATAGCAATATTTTAAAAATTTTGATCTCTTCCAACGAAACAGCCTTCTATCTGCCTGTCACCTCACATGTTGCAGTATTAGGAACTCAGGCATATGAAGGGAAAGAGGCACGTTACCTTGATTATTCGGTCAACCAGATTCTTGAAATGGTTGGTAATTGCCAAAATGAAAATGGGAAAGGTAAAGTATTAATTTCTACCAATACTTCAAAGCAATCTCATTACAGTAAATTCTTGAATGATGCTTTACCAATTGAAAGTGGTATGAATACCTTTATTCATGAACCATTTATCAATGAAATATCGAATGGTACTTTCAGGTCAAGACAAGATTGTGTTGACTGGATTACGTATACATATTTTTATAGAAGATTGCAGCAAAATCCAAGTTATTATGATGCCAAAGACACATCCCATTTAGGATTATCTGAATATTTGTCGGAGCTAGTTGAGGATACTTTGAAAGAATTGGCATCAGCAAATATGATTGAACTTGAAATCGATGATGATGACAATGAAGCTTATGAAGATGAAGATGACGTTGAAGAAATTTCGCCCTTGAATCCTTGTATAATCTCTTCTTATTATGATGTTTCTTTTATTACCATGAAGGAATTCAATAAGTTAGAAAACAAAACCAAATTGAAAGGAATAATGGAAATTCTTACATCTGCTTCGGAATTGGATGTTATACCAATTAGACCCGATGAAGAGTCTCAATTGAGTAAGATATACAGTAAGGTGCCGGTAAAAGCAACTTCTATTGATTATTACTCTCCTTACTTTAAGGCATTTGTCTTATTACAAGCCCATTTTTCTCGTATTACTTTACCCCATGATTTAGCCAATGACCAAAAGCTTTTACTAAAAATAATTTTGAGCTTGCTTGGTGCCTGTATTGATACTCTATCTAATGAAGGTTATTTAAACGCTATTAACGCTATGGATTTATCACAGATGATTGTTCAAGGTGTCTGGACCAGAGACAGCCCATTGAAACAAATTCCTTTTGTTACGGAAGAGATGTTGGCTAGAGCCAGAAAGTACAAAGTCGAAAATATTTACGACGTGATGTCTCTAGAAGATGACGAAAGGGACGATTTGTTACAATTACAAGGTGAAAAGTTAAACAAGGTTGCAGAGTTCGTCAACAAGTACCCTAACATTGATTTGAGCTACGAGCTTGATCTCTCGGATTCAGTCAGATCAAATGAACCGAAAGAAATATCGATTATTTTAGAAAGAGATGAAGATATAAACGATTTGGAAGTTGTTTCGGCTCAATATCCGTACCCGAAGACCGAAGGGTGGTGGATTGTTATTGGTGACAGTGCCTCCAGACAACTTTATGCTATCAAGAAAACTCAAATTAGTAAAGAATCTCAAAATGTGCGTATGGAGTTCACTGTTCCTACTACTGGTCATCACAAACTATCAATTTGGTGCATGTGTGATTCTTACGTTGACGCTGATAAAGAGATAGAATTCGAAATAGATGTGAAGCAAGGTGACACCGAAAACTAAGACATTCTGCTCTGTATTATATGTATATATCAATAGATTACTAGCTTATTTTGCATCCAGAGTACTAAGATTGACAAACGTTGATTTTCTGCGTAGTTTTTAATAATTTTTTTCGCTGATTTTTTTTTTTTTTTTAATCAAATTTTTACTTATTTCTTTATCTTCGGCGGACATCAATATAAATCTATTAAAGTAAAGAACCAGTCAAAACATGGCTTCCCAAAGCAAAAATGTGTTGACTCCGTATATAAAGTCACTTCTTTTGAATCCTCCTAATCTTTCCCCCGCCGACTTAGAAACTGTTTTGAGGTACATGTTCAAAGGTATTCCATCTACTGTTCAAATGGCCTCTTTTTTAACTGCATTACGATTAAGAGGTTTAGACCATGATCCTAAGTATATAGCTGCTGCTGCTCAAGTGTTGATTGAATTCGCATCTAAAGTAGACCCGGAATCACTTCATTTAGAAGGTTATATCGATATAGTGGGGACTGGGGGTGATGGTCAAAATACTTTTAATGTCTCGACATCATCAGCCATTGTTGCATCTGGTATGGGATTAAGAGTATGCAAACACGGTGGGAAGGCATCTACCTCTACATCGGGATCGGGAGATCTTTTGAAGTGTTTGGGTGTGGATCTTTCGTCTGTTAATTCTACTACAACCGCCGATATTGTGAAAAAGACTAACTTTTGCTTTTTGTTTGCTCCTTCATTTCACCCAGTAATGGGTAAGGTAGCCTCTATAAGAGCTGAATTGGGTATTCCTACCATCTTTAATATCTTGGGTCCTTTAATCAACCCTATGCCCTTAAGAGCAAGAATATTGGGGGTTTACAGTGAGAATATTGGTGAGTCATACGCACAAGCAGTATCGGAAATGGTCAAATCAAGCAAACACCATGAAAGAACAATGATTGTTCATGGTAAGATTGGATTGGATGAGATTTCACCAGTTGGTTTTACTAAGTGCTGGATAATCGATAAAGACGGGGATATAACCATAAATTATATTTCACCAAAAGATTTCGATTTACCAGACCACAACATTGACACGGTTAAATCGGGTACCCCCGAGGAAAACGCTAAAACTTTGCTTCACATTTTACGTCAAGATCATGAAGATTTCAAAATTAAAGATTCTGGTAATCATCCAATTGTTGACTACATTCTTTTAAATAGTGCAGCACTTGCAGTAGTCTCTGGTCTTTGCACTTCTTGGGTCGAAGGGGTTGAACTCGCTAAGGAATCCATACGAAGTGGTGCTGCAAATTCAGAATTGGAAAGTTTCAAAGCGGCCATTCTGGACTTGCCAGAGATTTAATAGACCTTCTGTATATAATGTAAATTAATATATATATTTAACTATTGTTATTGGTGTATGGATCTTTTCTGCTACAATTTGTGGTCGCGTCCGGTTTTGTTTTTATTTCAAAAGATATTTTGATAATGATGAGATTTAAAATATAAACAACAGTTCTTTAAATCTATTTCTTTTAGAGCAGTTTAGTTGAAGTTGTTTCAAGCCGGTCACAGCAGAGTGCATTATATCGATTTGAAATGTTCTCACTACAAAATCTAATAGGAACCCCACTGGGATCCAACAATAAAAGGAAGAATGGATATGAATTTACTCCCATTGGTAATAGATCGCGTAATCCTAACTCTAATCATCTTCAGACTAACGATAATGCTATGAATAGAGGGCAAGCACGTTATGAATCTCAAAATATGGCCCAGGACAAACTAGACGATCAAAGCATTATGGACTCAACATTTGATGACACCATTGATAATTTGAATAATACCACTCTTACAGGATTAGTCGCTCAAGCAAGATCCAAAGCTCCTCCATCATCCAAAAATGCAAACAGCTTCCCCAATGCGTTTGGACAGTCAAATCTTGTCGATGGTGGAATGCACTCAATCAAAGAACAGCAAAATGAAATGAACAGACTTCATACTGAAAACTATAATTTGAAAATAGAACTAGCGACTTTGAATAAGTTTTTAAAGCAAACACCAGAAGAACAACGAGAGTTGGCTACTCAAAATATCGATTTAAAGCAGCAAATGTTGGAAATTATAAGACAAAATAAAGAATTGCAATCAACCGTAAAGGAATATGAATTTCAGTCTAATAAGGAAAATGTTTCGGAAAGTGGTCAGAACGATTTTGTTAACTCTATTAAAATACAATATAAAGAAATAATACAGGAAAAAGATGATCAACTCACCCAATATGAAAACCAAATAGAAACTCTAAGACTACAATTAGAACAACAAACCAAAGATAAACGAATCCCAGATGAAATTCTTGAAAGGCTTGAATTTTTACAAGTTGATAACCAAAGCTTGAGAAGAAAAATCGATGATATTACCGCCGATCTGAAAAATATACCGCAGGATGTAATTATACGGCTAAATGAAGCCAATGAACAAAATCGTTCTTTGCAAAAGCAACTTGAAAACTTGAAGAAAAACAATGGAGGCGGTACTCTGGATTCAAACCAGTTACAAAAGGCTCAACAAAGAATCAGTGAGCTTGAATCGAAATTCAGCAATGCAAATAAGGAATTGCAAGACTTGGAATATGAACGTGATTCATTTGAGAGTTCTGTTAAGAATCTTCGTCTTCAATTACAAGATAAAATGTCAGAGTTGACCTCTACTGAGAACGAGCTTAAAAGATGGAAAGATAAATACCAGTCAATAAACGCTGAGTATGACGGATTTACTGCCTCCAGGAATGATAACTTATCCAAAGTAAGACACGAACTTAATGATTTGAAACAACAAAAAGACATGGAAGCCGAAAAGTTGAAAAGAGAAATGAAATATCTTCAGAAACAATTAGATGAAAAGACTCAAGAAGAATCTCATTTACGAACTGAATTGAAGCGTTTGATTGATTCAGGCAATTCTGCATCGAATAAATCTGCTGAAATCGAAGTCTATCAATCTCAAATCAATACTTTAAGGTCTAAGGAAGCAAGATTGTCTCTTGAGAATAAACAAATTAGAGATGAATTAGCAGAATTGCAGGATCAAGCATATCAAGTTAATGTGAATGCAAGTAGGCTTCATATGTTTCAGAAAGAGAATGAAGAACTCCATGATAGACTTAATTATTATGAAAAGGAATATGGAATGGCACAAGAAGCTTTGGAAAGTGCTGAACATGATCTTGAAAACTTTAATAGTAACAAATTAAGGTTGGAAACGAGACTTCATAGTTTGGAAAGAGATAACGAAGACCTTTTGAGTAGATTGAAAAATATGACTAAATCTTCAACTGATTCAGCCCTTCCAGAACTAAGAGACCATTCCAAAAAACGAGATGAACATGAAAAGCAAAGTTTAATTGAGGAAATTGATGATTTGAGATTTCAAGTCAAGAGACTACAAAAAGAATTGGATTTTGAAAAAACTAATAAGGACATACCAAATCCTAACGTTTCATATCTTGAAGTAGAATACCAAAAGATTTCGAAAGAGAAAAACCAATTAAGATTGTCAAATGATGAACAAGAAATTGAAATTCGGGAATTCAAGTCGAAATGTAACAAATTACAAGCAACAATAGAAGACAAAGAATCTCTTATTGAATCTCTTGAGTCTAGAGTCAGAGAACTCAATAAGCAGATGAAATTATCCACGCTTGATGGAAACGATAATAAAGATGAACTATTGAAATTGAAAAATCACTATGAGTCAAAATCAAGAGAATTAGAAGCAGAATTCGGAAGACTTGAAAATGATTATAGAGATCAAATAGCATATTATAAAGATAGAGTTAATTCAATGATAGATCAACAACTTGAAGGTGATTATCATAAAAGAAGCATGGAAGTTCCTTCTATTTCACCACTCACTACTTTATTGGAGCAGCAATTGGATCGTGCAAGAGATTTAAATAATGATCTTTCAAAGAAGTTATCTGAAGCCTTAAGTAAAGAAGAAACATTCTCAACACAAATTAAGGCATTAAACTCAAGTGTGGAAGAATTTACGCTGAGAAGTGAAAAATTACAAAAAGAGAAAGTCCAAACTCGAAGAATTAGTTTCAGAATTAAAGATTGACAGTCAAGCATTGGAAGCTGAAAATAACAGATTGGAGTTGAAGTCAAAAAACTTTGGCCAATGAGCTTAATACCTCTTTCAAGCATTGCACCAAATTGGCATCCAAGCTAAATGACCTTGATATTTATGGCAATAAAGCTTCTGCCATTAAGGAAGACGATATAATCAGGGCACAGAGGAAATAACGCTTATTTGAAAAAACAAATCGATCAACTTACTCAAAAAATGTCTTCAGCAAGTGTTTCCGCTACTTCAGCATCTAAATCGACCTTTATCAGACGAGCTCAAATTAGCAAAACATCAATTGCAGTTTTATAAAGCAGTTTTTCACGATATTAATCTTAAGTCTAATGATTTAAGTTTGATGAATGATTTCATGATGAAGTCTATCAAGAACTCGAATCAATCTATCAAAAATGAATTAGTTAAATTAGCACATTGTGGGATTTACCCTGATTACTCTTCTATAGAATTGCAAAGGTTGAAGAACGGTGGTAAGGTTTCTTTTAGAATCGTTGCTCAATTCGTATTGGCAATGGTAAAGATAAAGAGAAGAAGTGAAAAAGCGGAGCTTAGAAGAATGAAACTTGCTGAATTGAAGAATGAAATTGAAAAAGATAAAATCACCCTTCTTGCCAGTTAAAATGGACTTTTTACGATAACATTTTACGTTTGTATATTAATGTAAATACACAAATTAATTATTCTTAGGAAACACTATCTAACAATTCTTGTAATTGGTGTCTGTAGGTTCTTGTCGGTGGACAACTGTCTAGTTCGGCCCACTCGAGGAGTCTGTACCGAGTATATTGATTGTCCTTGTTGATAGTGAAACAGTTGATTGGCTCCGGGTTGTTGAGGAGTATGGTGAGACTGGACCTGAGCCTGGGAAGTAGATCCACCGGGTAAATTAGACTTAAGAATAAATGTATTGTTTCCTGGGCCCAAGTAATCAGAAGCAGATGTAATAGAAAGATCGCCTGCGTTTATACTATTACTTGTTATGTCTGATGGAGCCAACATATGATTAATTGCATTCTCGGTAGCATATCCGTTTGAAAGAAACTCATTCAACGCTAAAGTATCTGAAGTGGTCAACTCATCCATAGGATTTGTCAGCTTGGTGTTAATAGACTTTAAGATTGTTTTATCTGACTGTTTATGTAACGAGCTTGATTCCTTAATGAATTTATCATATATCCCTAAATCAGTCCACACTTTTTCTTTTAATAAACTTCTGTTCTTATAAACTTTTGCGCCAAAAGTTGATGAATTTATTGGAATACCACCATCCTCTTCATCTTCTAGTAGGAATTGGGGAAATAGACTCGAAGTGGCCTCGAACAAACCTTGTGTATCGATATCATCAAATGGTATTGGATCATCTTGCCATTTCTCCATATAAAGAACTTGATTAAGATCGTCCATATGAACGTAAGTAAATGTTGAGTCTCTATATGACATTATAGAGGACTCGTATTTGAGCTTTGTATCTGATAGTTGAATGTAATTCACTTCTAACTCAATCGTGCTGCTCGTTGTTGCTTCTTTTCATAGAATGGTTTTTTTTGTTTTTTTCGTTTTCACAAATCGGTGCACGCTGCTGCAAAATTACGAATTTTTAAACATATGACTTATTTATATTAATATTTACTATGATACCATTATTATACAATTATATATATTATGCAGCAGCTGAGACTTTACATAAGCCTTCAAACATAGTTGGTTTAGGTTTGAAACGATTCTTATCATAGTTTGAAGTCTTAACTAATTTGAATGCACCAGTACCAATACTCATGGTTTGACCTAAAATGATACATTCAGAAACACCTTCGATTTGATCCATCTTCATGTAGAAAGATGCATCGAATAAATGATCAGTGGTTTTTTCGAAAGATGCCAATTGTAATACAGAGTCCCTCATTTTACTTAAACCAAATCTTGTAATACCAAGAACTTCACCTTTATAAGTCATGACATCACCCAACAATTGAATATGACGAGGATCAACACTCATACCATGACCACTCATGGTGTTATCGATTTCTCTGACAATAGATGATCTAGCGGCCTCAATACCCAAAACTTCGTATATTTCAAGAACATGATTGGTAGTAGTTTGCTCTCCGACAATACCGTCGGTACACATAACATCTTTCAAGCCATAACCTTCAACTAACAATTCTCTCTTATTATCATCTTTGATATTAATAACTGCACGAGAAATATTTGGGAACCCCTTGATGACGATATCTGGCAATTGTCTCTTTAATTGTTGCATTCTGAAAAACAAGGAGTTATTTGCGTCAGAACTCTTATAATCAGATGATAAAGTCTTAGCCAAACTTTCACTCTTTGACTCACGAAGAGTTACCAAGACATTGATTTTATCTTTACCAGTAATAGAAACGTCACTTTGTGATATTTTCAATTTTGGTGCGTTTACAATGGCATGAGCAATACTATCAATTGAGAGCTCTAATTGTAATTTTTCAATTGTCTTCATATCAATCTTAAGAGATAAGTATGCCATTTCATTTTTATAAACATCTTCAATATAGTATGCAACATCTTTTAATGTGGTCTTCTCAACTCTACCCTTAACCACACGAGCAGCAATTTCATCTTCACTGTTAACTAAAACAGAATTGATAATTGGTGTCGAGATAACTTTAGAAGCATTGATAATTTCCTTAATACGAGGAACACCCAATGTAACATTCATAGAGGCAACACCGGCAAAATGGAAAGTCTTTAAAGTCATTTGAGTACCTGGCTCCCCAATAGAATGAGCACCAATAGCACCAACCGCAGTACCTGGTTCAACCTTAGCTTTAGAATATTTCAACATACATTGTTTCAAAAATGCTTCTATTGACTTTGATGAAATCTTCAAAAGTTGGTTGACAGCATTTACTTGTAGGTCTTCGTCATCGATTATCATGTTGTCTTCTGAAGGTTTTGTAAAGAATGGCTTCAAAAATTTACGTTCACGGATTTGAGCAAGTTGAGTAGCCTTCTTTGTGGTAAATTCCCTGATAGATTTATAGAATGAACGTTCTGCATCGTGCTGGTCAATATATTCAATTTTATCAGAGTCTTCTAAAGGTACAATCTTACCAACATTATCATATCTGACTAACGCTTCTTCCGAAGGAACTAAAATCGAATCTACCAATTCTATTATTTCATATGGTAAAAGACCAATTTCGTTTTTATCAAAAGTCACATTAAAAGCATGATCCCACTCACGGGCGAAATTAACAGGTTTTGCATCACCTTCCATATCGAAAGGATCTAAACCATCATCACCATAAGTGAATTGAACAATACCGTTTGAAGAATTACGAACAGTGTTATCATATTGGGCAGATAAATCTTCTAAGGACTTCATCAATCTTCTAGACATATAACCGGTCTCTGCTGTCTTAACGGCAGTATCAACTAAACCTTCTCTACCAGAAATAGCGTGGAACAAAAATTCTGGTGGGGTCAAACCACTGAAGAAAGAGTTACGAACAAAACCCTTTGATTGAGGAGTTTTAGAATTTTTAGTGAAATGAGGTAAAGATCTATCTTGGAAACCATCTGGAACTCTGTTCCCAGAAATAATTTGTTGACCAACGACAGCCACCATTTGTGAAACATTTAAAGTAGACCCTTTAGAACCACAGGTTGCCATAATCAATGGAGCATTTAAAGAGTCTAACTCTTTGATACACACATCCCCGACTTGCTCTCTAACCTTGGATAACAAACCACCGATTTTAGCTTCTAAAGTTTGTTCTTCATTACAACCAGGTTGAGTTTCTAATTTACCTCTATTATATAAATCAATCAATTCATCACACTTAAGATAAGCTGCTTCGACCATCAATTCTTTCTTCTTTTTTAAATCACTACCAGGAGTAACATCATTGATACCAATAGAAAACCCTCTATTACCGAGATATCTGGCACATAATTTGGCCATACGATTCATTGCAATGGCTGCTGCGTCAGGACCATAATCACGCAATATGGTATAGAATACTGAATGCTTTTTACCATCACCTAAAGTAGATTTATCCATGACACCACTTAAAATGTTTGAGCCTCGGATAATGACATAACCATCGTTAGGTGACATTTCATTTGGTAGCCCTTTTGGAGGAGGAATATAAGTTTTGTTTTTAGCGTCTAGATTAATAACGACGTTTGATTTCTTGTTTGGTTTAATTAATAAGGAGAATACTTGTTTACCAGTCCACAACATAACAGGTTTGAAGATGGTTGGAGGTGGTATGTCAAATTGAACATCAGCGTCAGACATCATGGACAACAATTGGACCAAACTAGCTCTGTCAAAAAAGGAGTCTTTATGGGAAATAAGATATGAACCAGTAATGAAATCTTGAGTAGCTGCAATAATTGGTTCACCAGATTTTGGGGTAAGCAAGTTATTTTTGACACCCATTAAATTGATAGCTTCAGCTCTTGCCTCTTCAGTTTGAGGAACATGCAAATTCATTTCGTCACCATCAAAATCAGCATTATATGGAGTACATACACATTCATTAAGACGAAAGGTTCTCCAAGGTCTGATCTTTGCATAATGTGATAAAATGGATAATCTATGTAAAGAGGGTTGTCTATTGAATAAAACGACATCACCATCTTCAATATGTCTTTCAACAACATCACCGATTTGTAAATTTTTGGATAATTTAGCACGATCACCAAATCTTAAATTTCTTTTAGCAACTTCATTCTGTCTCATAAGGTAATTAGCACCAGGATGAACATTGGGACCGTTTAAAATTAATTTTTGTAATTTTGACTTGTTGTAACGGGTACATTTCTCTGGATAAGTTAAAACTTTAGCGACACGATCTGGAACAGCCACTTCATCAATTCTTAAATTAGGGTCAGGAGAAATAACAGTTCTACCTGAAAAATCCACTCTTTTACCCGATAAATTACCTCTGAAACGACCTTGTTTACCTTTTAATCTTTGACAAAACCCTCTTATTGGTTTTGCAGCTTTGGAACCACCACCACCAGCACTTGGGAGTAGCGCGGGATTAGCTGAATCTGAATTTATATACATGGCGACCGATAATTGCAAATAATCCCACTGTTCCATTAAATTATTGATTGAAATACCCTTTTCGATACCGGCTTTAATCAAAGATGAAGTCCAGACAACTTCAGTTAATTTGACCGTTAAATCATCTTCATTGGATTGGGCATCCATCATAACTGATGGTCTGATACAAACAGGTGGAGCAGGTAAATATCTCCATATATATGTTTCAGGTCTACCACCTCTTGCCGGATCTATCCCGAATAATTCACAATCGGAGGGAGAAATTTGTTTGAAAAGGTTTAAAACTTTCAAAGGATTTAAATCATCATGAACTCTTTTAATAAATTTTTCCAATTCTGGATTTCTCAAAAACACTTCGTCAAATTCTTTATCCCAAAGTTCTTTTTCAGGAGTAGCCTTTTTACCAATCCAACGGAAAGTATCATGAACAATTTTAAGTGCAGCTGGACCTGCACCACTTGCCGCCTTTTTGACAACCCCATTCACATGATTACATTTCAAACATCTTCTTTGTTTTTTACATTGTTCCAATACTTTTTTCAATATCTTCATTCTTCTTAAATTATCAATATTTGGTCTTCTTAAATCATTTAAAAAGCTTCTCTTGGACTGTTCGTCCAAAAGAACTGCTGAACAACTCTTACAAATTGACTGAAGAACTTGAATGATGGCTTTAAAATATCCCACATGGAAAACAGGTAATGCAAGTCTTATATGACCAAAATGACCATGACAGGATGCCAAGTTCCCAAAACAAGTGGCACATTCTCCTGAATTAGAAGAAACACCCATTTTAGTATCCAAAGCACCACCAACTTTAGCCGATCTATTCTTCTCTAAATCATATAAATCTCTAGTTTGAACCTCCACTTCGGATTGTGCAACGATATCTTTAGCAGAAAGAGCCCCAAACTCGAGACCCTTGATGCACTTGGGAGCAACATCAACAACAACCTCTTTCATAGCGGCTTTGAAGGAGACAGTCAGACTTGATACCGAATTGATTTGATGATGTTTTAAAAGGAAAAAAAAAATCAAAAAAATCGATTTTGTGAATTAAATGAAAAAAAAAAAAAAGTTTTTGAGCAGAGCACCTTATACCTCCCGGTGTGGGTCACGTGTCGCGGTAGCAGCAGCTTCAATTGTCTCGTTGGAAAAAGAATTGAGATTATGAAAAGATAATCTTTTATGGTGGCAACAACTACTTTAACGGAAAGCCAATTTTACAATGTCCAGTCAACCAGGTGCTCAGCAGCCAACTGTTGAAGAATCAGAGAAAAAAGTTATTAAAACATTAGAGGAAGATGATGAATTTGAAGATTTCCCAGAAGATACTAAATGGACAAATGAGTCTAATCCCCAACTTTCGTCAGCCAATTTATGGGAAGAAGATTGGGATGATGATGATAATCAAGATGATTTCTCTAAGAAGTTGAGAGATGAATTAAAGAAATCACAAAAATTATCTAATTGAAAAATAGCTTTCAAAATAGTGTATATTAGTATTACAAAAGATAAATTGCATAAAAATTTCTACAAGAGATACATTAAATGTAGACGTGAATTTAAATTTTTTTTATTATACATGATATATTAAGCATAGAAGTTTACTGATTTTGATTTTCTAGCTTGAACTTCACCAATTGCTTCCACAAAATCTTCGTGTTTAATGATTGATTTACCATTTCTCAATGCAATCATACCACCCTCCACGGTGACCGCTTTTAATTGGGCACCATTGAATTCATCGGTAGATCTGGCCAATTCTCTCCAATTGATTGAGCTATTATCACAGTTTAATTGTCTGGCATGAATTTTTAAAACTGATTCTCTTGCTTCTTCTGAAGGTAATGGGAATTCAATTTTTCTATCTAATCTACCCGATCTCAATAATGCCGGATCTAAAGTATCAACTCTATTGGTGGCGGCCAAAACTTTAACACGATCATCAGAACCAAAACCATCCAATTGATTTAATAATTCCAACATAGTTCTTTGAACTTCACGATCCCCACTTTTATCAGAGTCAAATCTCTTAGTACCAATAGCATCTAATTCATCAATGAAAATAATGGTGGGGGCCTTTTCTTTGGCTAAGGCAAAAGCATCACGAACTAACTTAGCCCCGTCACCAATGAACATTTGCACTAATTGAGGTGCCGCTAATTTTAAGAAAGTTGCTCCTGATTGTGCTGCACAAGCTCTAGCTAATAAAGTTTTACCAGTACCTGGAGGACCGTACATTAATGCACCTTTTGGTGGTTTGATTCCTAAATTCTTAAATTTATCGGATTGTTTCATTGGTAATACAACTGCTTCAATCAATTCTTCAATTTGTTTATCTAATCCACCAATATCAGTATAATCTTCAGTTGGTTTTTCGTCAACCTCCATCGCTTTAACTCTTGAATCATACTCGGATGGTAAAGTATCCAAAATTAAATAAGAATCTTTATTAACCCCAATCAAATCATTTGGTTTTAAATTACTTGGATCAACTAATCCAATCAATGGAAGAAAAATAGTTTGTCTAGTAGAAGTCTTTATAACGGCCGATTTCCCTGATCTTGTTGCATCAACATCAACATTTGCCCCTTGTTCACTGGCCTCTTTCTCTGCTTCTAAATCTAATAATTCAACCACATTTCCCACTAAATATGGTAATTGCTTATTATTATTGATTTTTTCTTGATTATCTTTAATTCTTTCAGTCATGACGGATCTTTCGTGAGATAATCTCTGAGATTCGGATCTCATCACTTTGATATCATTATCCAATAGCTTTGTTCTGTTTATAATATCCGAAGTTGCTGAATTCAAAATTTCTTGATCTATCATATCATCTTGATTGTTTTCTAATTCCTCCAAAGTAGACATCCTGCTATATGATTATTTGTGTTCGTTCCCTCTGTCCAACCAGTCTTGGTATATAAGATAAATATGATGCAATTGTCAAAAGTAATTGGGTTCTATGAATTGATTCTATTCAGTGATAGTTGTCGCTCTCTTGCCACTCAAAAAAAATTATCTGAAAAAGAATTCATATAAAGTACTGCACTTTCCAGTGGAAAGTTGGCCTGGTACACGCACCCTTCAAACACGTATAGTAGTAGTTATCAGTGTTGATATTCTTCAAGTAAGCTCTTTTTCTACATTAACATTACATGTCTGCTACTCACAACCACGGACGCTCCCATTCGCATGCCCGGGGCCGCTCGGTCCAGCCAATGTTGGACGACGAGTATCTGTTCAACCAGTCTTTTTCATTTGGCTCCGGTCAAATGCAAAATGATCTTGAACCGTCCCATACCCATTCCCATTCCCACTCCCATACCGATAACCCTACGGATACCCATTCCCATTCCCATACGAACAGCCATTCACATACTCACGAGCCAATAAAGAATCCATTTGTAACCAATTCACTGATCAGCGACATATATGCGTCTTCTAAACAAGAAGTATTGGATTCAGATACCTCCAAAGTTAGCAAATTCTTAGGTACTCTACCTGTTCTATTGGCCTTCCCCAGTATAATATTGGCTGCAAGTCTAGCGTATACGCCTCTGACATATTCAACTTCCTCAATTATCAATTTGATAGCCTTACTGATTCTTTTATCAAGTTTATTTTTAGGATTAACTAAAACTTTACTACAATTTCATATAATCTCCTTACCTCAACAAGAGTCAGCTCACTCGTCATCAAATACTGTGTATCTACTTGTATCCATAGCAATGGTTTATTCGACTGCTCACTTACTTTCAGTTAATCGATTATCAGTGCTTTTCCTTGGTTTGTTTTTGAATCAATTTAATGTTTATACGGTTATTTCATTCATATTTGATTTTTATAATAACAAAACTATAATCCCTTTTATTGGGTATTTGGTGGTTGGAATCTCATTTAGACTTTTGTATAAAAAACTAGCTTTATCTTCCATCTCAAAAGCCTTAAACTTGGATTATCTGATTTTATTGATCACTGGGTTGATTTCCTCGGTTATCTTGGCTTTTGCTGAAAATTTAAGCTTGGTCATGATTGGTCTTAATGTTGCTGCATCCTTGGTTTTCATCATATCTTTACCCGATAGTTTTTTGAAATTAAGATCAAATCCAGTCATTTTATCATTATTTTCCACTTCTTTGGAGTTCATTGTTTTATCAAACTCATTGAGTCCATTTCACCTAATAGTAAATGTTGTCACTCCAATTGTTATAAAACCAGATCGTTCAATCTTGGTCCATGTGGACGATTCAGTAGTTTCAAGTAATTCAGGTCAAGGGTCAATATTGAAGGAACTATTAGGACATTCCGATACTAGAGCCATCTTTAATTTTTTACTCTTAAACACTACATTCATGTTTGTTCAATTATTATATTCTTTCAGATCAAAATCATTAGGGTTGTTATCAGATTCTCTTCATATGGCATTAGACTGTACGTCGCTTGCCTTGGGTTTAGTTGCTGGAATTTTACTGAAATATCCTATCAATCCTAATGGTAAGTTCCCCTTTGGTTTGAAACATTTTGAGATTTTGGCTGGTTTTACTAATGGTACTTTACTCATAGGTATTTCCGGAAGTATAGTTTTTGAAGCTATTGAGAGATTATTCAACCCTGTATCATTACAAAAGACAAATGAATTGATCATTGTTTCATTTTTAGGTCTCTTGGTCAATTTGGTGGGTATCTTTGCTTTCAACCATGGCCATGATCATGGGGGTCACAGTCATGGTCATAGCCATAGTCACAGCCATAGTCACAGCCATAGTCATGGTGAGGACCATCATGAAAATGGTATGAATGATAATATGAAAGGTATCTTCTTGCACATATTAGCAGATACGCTCGGATCGGTTGGAGTTGTCTTATCCACCATACTTATTAAATACTTCAAGTGGGAAGGATTTGACCCGGTTGCATCTATTATAATAGCAGTACTTATCTTTTTATCCGCTGTACCATTAATAAAATCTACTGCTTCGACCTTGTTATTAAAACTAAGTTCCGATAAAGAGTCGAGATTGAGATCAGTGTTGAATGACGTGGTTACAATAAAAGGTATCAAATCATTCACAACCCCACGATTCTGGCCTTCGAATGACGAACTGATTTTGAATGGTTATATCCATATTCAAATATATCGAGGCGAGAATGGTTCCTATATTAAAAGACAAGTTGAAAAATTTTTTCAACAAGAAAACATCAATGTCATGATCCAACTAGAAAACGACTATGATGACTGTTGGTGCAGATCCAACTCAGGATTTAAAAACAAAAGCTTTTAAAGCTGTATTTATAAACTCTCTTGTATACTAGAAATAAACCTCCGTACATTTTTTTTTATCATCGTGATTGTCTCTCTTCATTTTTGATTGGTGAAGTACACGACCGGACCTCAATGCTCATCTTGTATTATAAATTGATTTTCTTTTTGAAAAACCTTTAGAATACCTCTGATAAGTAATCTCACAAGCATGTCTAGAGTTGGGGTATTAGCATTAGGTCCAGCAGGTGTTGGTAAATCCACATTTTGCAATTCCATAATAGCACATATGCAATCTATAGGGCGTCGAGCTCATATAGTTAATTTAGATCCAGCAGCAGAGGCAACTGAATTTGAATTTACAATTGATATTAGAGATTTGATTTCATTACAAGATGTAATGGAAGAAATGGATTTAGGTCCAAATGGTGCATTGATATATTGTTTTGAATTTTTATTGAATAATTTAGATTGGTTGGATGAAGAAATTGGAGATTATAATGATGAATATTTAATTTTTGACTGTCCTGGTCAAATTGAACTATATACCCATATTCCAGTATTACCAACAATTGTTAAGCATTTGCAAACCACTCTTAATTTTAATCTTTGTGCTACCTATTTATTAGAAGCACCTTTTGTTATAGATCGTTCCAAATTTTTCTCTGGAGCTTTAAGTGCAATGTCAGCCATGATTTTATTAGAATTACCCCATATTAATATTTTATCAAAGATTGATTTAATTAAAAATGAAGTTTCTAAAAAACAATTGAAAAAATTTTTAAATCCTGATCCATTATTATTGAGTTCTGCCCATCCTGAAAAAGAAGTTAATCCAAAATTTACTAGATTAAATAAAGCAATAGCAAATTTAGTTGATGATTTTGGAATGGTTCAATTTTTACCTTTAGACTGTTCAAAAGATAGCGAATCGGTGGCTACCATATTAAGTTATATTGATGACGTGACTCAATGGTCAGAAAGTCAAGAACCGAAAGAACCAAAAGATGAAGAATTCGAAGTCGATCCAGATTTTGATTAACCGATTTTGTGCTTTGATAACTCTTCACCTTTGTACATTATAATTGTATTTTAAATTAACCTTATTCACCTTATCATTTTGTAATTATTAGTAAATTATTATGACTTTCAAATTTACGAAAATCTCGTCATTCCGTAGCAATAGCACTATATGTAACACTGACTGATCACCATCTCTTAAAGTTATTCCATACTAGATCAATGTTCAAGAAAATAAAATAAAACGAAGGAAAAAGAAAAGAAAACAAAGGCTCTGATAGATGTCATTAGGGCAATCAATAACTGTCTTTCTTCTTCAGGTATATACAAGTCTTCGAAAGTCTAAATCCGACTTCGACAATACTTGTACATAATGGATATCTGTAGTAGTATTTACCGGACGGTGATGCATGAACAAACCTTGACGTTTAGGGTAAATCCGCAATCTTCGTATGTAGGCGCTGAATTGTCATCGTCTTATGAGCTTGACGCATTATTATTATCCGTACGTAGCTTCTACTGCAGAAATAGAAAATGTCTGCATCTCACTTAAGCTATTGGTCCTGGATAGTGACCGGGTTTAAGTAGTCATCTATTCCATGATGGAAATACCCACTCGATACAAGGGTACTTGGGCATTCCCACTGCTTTCAAACTCTAATCTTTTTTTCATCCAGACACTTTTTCCATCGAACGGTTCAAGTTGGGCAATCAAAATGGAGTCAAGCACCTTTAGGCTTTTGTGTATCCGTCTAACCTTAAAAGTGAATTAAACTCTCATCACGGTACTAAAGGGTCCTGTAATTTTTCAAAGTTGCGAAATCTCAAGTTCATCAGACAAACATCCGTACACATGAGAGCATCTTCCGATGTACGGAGGTTTCCTCTGGATCTTAGAAGGGAAAAAAAAAACCGAAAAAAAAATAGAAAATGAAAGAAGATACAAGGTTAGCATTACTTTTCACAATTCAATCGGTGGTTTAACATAAAATATGGTTCAAATCAACGAAGTCAAAGACACACAAACCAGAGAAAGCAGGACTGCTGCCCATACACATATCAAAGGGTTGGGTTTGGATGAACATGGGATTGCCAAAAAAGTTGAAGGAGGATTTGTTGGTCAATCAGACGCCAGAGAAGCCTGTGGTATTATAGTAGACCTAATTAAATCGAAAAAAATGAGTGGTAAGGCTATACTATTAGCTGGTGCTCCAGGTACCGGTAAAACAGCTTTAGCATTGGCCGTTTCACAAGAATTAGGACCAAAAGTACCATTTTGCCCAATTGTTGGTTCTGAATTATTTTCAGCTGAAGTTAAGAAAACAGCTGCATTAATGGAAAATTTTAGAAGAGCAATTGGATTAAGAATCAAAGAAACTAAAGAAGTCTATGAAGGTGAAGTAACTGAATTAACTCCGGAAGAAGCTGAAAATCCATTAGGTGGATATGGTAAAACTATTAGTCATGTAATTGTTGGTTTAAAAACTGCTAAAGGTACTAAGAGTTTAAGATTAGACCCAAGTATTTATGAAAGTATTCAAAAGGAAAGAGTTACTCCTGGTGATGTTATATATATCGAAGCCAATACTGGTGCTGTTAAAAGAGTTGGTAGATCTGATGCTTATGCCACTGAATTTGATTTAGAAGCTGAAGAATATGTTCCATTACCTAAAGGTGAAGTTCATAAAAAGAAGGAAATTGTTCAAGATGTTACATTACATGATTTAGATGTTGCTAATGCAAGACCTCAAGGTGGACAAGATGTTTTATCAATGATGGGACAATTATTAAAACCAAGAAAAACTGAAATAACTGATAAATTAAGATCAGAAGTTAATAAAGTAGTTTCAAAATATATTGATCAGGGGGTTGCTGAATTAATTCCAGGTGTTTTATTCATTGATGAAGTTAATATGTTGGATATTGAAATTTTCACTTATTTAAATAGAGCATTAGAAAGTGCTATAGCTCCGATTGTTGTTTTAGCTTCGAATCGTGGTATGACAACTATTAGAGGTACTGATGATGATACTAAATCTCCTCATGGATGTCCACCAGATTTAATTGATAGATTATTAATTGTTAGAACATTACCATATAATCAAGAAGAAATTAAAACAATTATTTCTAAAAGAGCTTCATTAGAAGGATTATATATTAATCCAAGTGCTTTAGAAAAACTCGCCATCCATGGTGTTACCAATTCATTGCGTTATGCTTTACAATTATTAGCACCAGCTGGTGTTTTAGCTAAGACTGCTAATCGTAATGAAATCACTAATGAAGATATTGAGGAATGTGAATTATTATTCTTAGATTCACGTCGTTCAATTAAAATTTTAGAAGAAAGCAAAGGTTATCTTTAATTGAAAACAAATTTGAAAATAATATAAAAAAAAAAGAAAAGAAAAAATAATTTTACTATTAATAAATAGTGAATAACATTGTAGTATTAGTTATGTAATATACGTTTATTCCAAACTACCTAAATTTGAAATTTCATTTAAAAATTCATTTGCAGTAACAATATCAGTACTACCATATATGATTGATTTTTTAGTTCTATTTGGTTGATTTGACCATTCAGTTAAATTTTGATATTCCAAATAATTACCACCACCAATTACGAAAACAATGGATTCTGAATAAGATTGTCTTTTAGGAGGTTTCGAATGGCCACCTCTTGATTTAGGATCTAGATATAAATAGTCATCAGTTAATTGAATGGAATTATTTGAAGCATTATTTGGATCCATTATTGCTTCCACAACATTAGTTATTGGTAAATTTTGTTTATCAGGTAATAATTTTTTCAAACCAGTTGCTAAAGAACTTAAACCTTCAGTAATTCTACCTTCAGTTAACCCGTATAATTTAGACGATAACCCATTAAATAGAGCTGAATTATCTTCTAAAGAAGACGTATGATTAGTATTATCAGTCAAAGAAATGTTTTTAGATAAATTTAAAATTTCTTTGAATTTCAAGATATAATTAAACCCATTCATATTAAGATCAGGATATTTTGAAGTAAAAATTTCTTTACATTGATTTATGAATTGTGAAGATAAGTTATCACATAAAAGATTCAAAATTAAGAAAGTTCTTAATTTATCAATTGAGTTATCCTTTTTAGAATCAGTTTTCAATATTTCTAAAAATTGATTTTGAATTTTTGGATCATTAAAATTTTGTTCAATTTCAAAGAATTTATCCAAAGATTTAGCTTCTAATTCTTTTAATAAGGAAGCTAAAACATCCATATGCATATCTAAAGTAGTTTTTCTAGCGGTCAATTCTGGCAAAGCATCAACTGCTTGTTGAATATTAGTAGTATTATTTGAATTAGGGTCAATATCTTGTAAAGATGTTATACCGGTTCTATTAGTTAATTCTTGAGCATCTTTTTTATAAAGTTGAAGTTCAGTATCAGCACTTTCAACTGCATCGGGGAAAGGTAATTGAGAATTTTTATTCCAAAAAAAATCTTTTGGATCGACGTCATAACTTTTAGTTTTATCATCGTTAATTTTAATTGTATTTCTTTTCAATTCAAAGACATCACTCACCATACATTGGTAAATCCAAGAGTGGGAAAACATTGATGCTAAGTCAATATTTCTATCTAAAATTATTAATACTGGTCTTTGTTGAATTGATTGATAATTTCTTGAATTACTTAAATAATCTCTTAATTTTGAATCCAATTGTCCTGATACTAATTCTGCAGGACCATTTCTTGGACATCTTATGATTGGTATATTACCTAAAGTAATTATTGTAGCTAATAATCCATCAGCAATTTTATCAGCTATTTTATGAATTTCATCTTCATTAGTTGAAGGATTATTAAATTTTGAAAAAATTAATGGAGAATCTAATGAAAATAAATTGGGTTCAGTTACTATAAAATCTAAATATTGATCATAAACTTGTTTAATCTTATTTGATTTCCCAGAAAGTGATACTCTTTTAGCAAATTCTTCTAATAATTCTCGATTCAAGGTAGAAGTGAAGTTGATGTAAAAATCTTCATATTTATCATTATTTAAATCATCAATAATTAATAAGATATTCTCAATTGTTGGTTCAACAAAGTAAATTACTGGAACATCTGGTAATGGTGATCTTCTACTACTAATCAACGGATGAATTGTGATTCCGCACCTTAAAAGATCATTCACCCTCAACACTGACGATATTATAGCTCTTGACTTTTGATCTAAAATCAATACTTTCCAAATTATTTCTTCATTCTTCGACGCTAATGTTAAATCAGCAGTTCCTTCTTTATTCAAATGGAGCATCCGCTCCAAATTGCCTATTCAAAAAGTTAGTTGCCATTCGACCTCACTTCCATCTTCGTCTCACATACCTATCTGCCTGTCTCTCAAACTCAATTCTGTAGTGCTGGACATCCTTGATACTTTCTCTAACGGCTATCTTTGACCTGTTGGCCAGTTTTTTTTTTTACCACCTCGAGTCGTAGCAAAAGCCTACCTCCGTACACCGATTGCCTCCGTACCTCCCAGAATTCACACCCGTACCTTTTGTGTTTAAAATATCTTGTTTTTGTTTTTCCTTACTCCATTTCTACGCACTACGGTTCCTTATAAGGAACTACTTAGCACAACGGCTACCACGACAACTTGTCTTTTTACTAAAACGAACAAACAAACCAACCAAAAAAAAAAAAAAAAAAAAAAAAATTGATCTTTTTCTCGTTCAGCATACGGTGTATCTTGTTTTCCTACTGAGATTGGGATCTTATACGACTTTGAGTGAGCTCAAGGGATGGTTCTGTGCTTGTTCTCTGTTGAAGGTGTCGCTGGGGTTAATTAGGGTTTGATTCTGCCGCTGTTGTTTGGGTTAATTAATGAATGGTACTGCCGCCGGCCATTGATTTTTTTTTTTTTTTAACGATTACCACTTAAGCTGAAACTATGATAATTGCAAAATAAAACAGCCATTGGAATTGGCGAATATGCTTCTAACTTGGGCGGCTGCTGCTGTTAATCATAATCGTTATTACACACCATTAATTCTACATCTACACGGTTTAAATGAGCTTTGTCTTTTTTTCATACGCATCACTTCTAATTCTACGAATGGAAATGAAAACAAAAGTCACAACAAAAAGAGCTTGGGGTTGAACAGGGAAAACAAGGGTGCTATTTCAGGCTGCTGGAAGGCTAGTTCAGTTGGGTTTCTTAAATCAGTGGTGTGGGTTGAAGAGCGGCTAAGCGTGGAGAGCGAAACGTATTCGCTTATATTACGAACTACTAAAACGACAAGTTGCAAAAAAAAATTTACTGGCTTTTCAAATACTCTCATATATAAACAGGAAGTAAGAGGCAAGAGGTAGTATGGAGAGATTGCAAAAAACTAAAAAAAGAAAAGAAAAAAAAAAAAAAAAACGTCTAAAATAAACAACAATACTTGCAAAAAAACAGATAAATATATACAGTATAGTACAATCGGGTGAATTTTTTTTAGTTCGTGAAACGGTCCATTAAATGTTTTCATCTGTGAGATTGATCGAATAATTCATCTGTTTAAGGATGAATTCATTGAGGAAATGACCAAGAACATTGTTTTTTTTTTTTTGTTTTATCTTTTTTGAAATGATTTAAAGCAGACCATTAATCTATGTTGAAAAATCTATAATGTATTCATCAATTGAATAACTTTGGTGTTACTTATACTTTAGGGCAATGACTTGATAATGTTGGAGGAAGTACGACAGCCTAAATTTTTAATGCGCTGCGCTAGTTTAATGTTGTGTTTTTTGTTTTTCTAACAGGTTTATTTTCATTATATTGTTATCCTTTTCAGTTTTGGATTTCTTAGTGGGTTGAATTTCCTATTTTTGAAGCAATTCAACTTTAAATGCCTCAATTTTTCGTTTTGTTGTCCTTTTGGTTATTGGTGTTTGGTGGTGTTATTCATAAGGTTGAGGTTAAATAATGACGTAATCAAAGATTACTTGCTAATAAAAGAACTGAAGAAGTGTGTTGATGATAGTGACTCGGTGATAATGAATTGATGATAATGAATTGATGATAATGAATTGATGATAATGAATTGATGATAATAAAATGGGATAATGGACTAATGATAATGGAATGAAATAATGGATTGATTATAATGAAAACTATAATGGAAAGAATGACAAAAAACATTATGATACTGACCCAAGATAAAATTGAAATTTAATGAAATAACCAACCGAGACACTAATGTGGTTACTCTTAAAAGTAATGAAGCACCTCATAAAGTACTGTTTCACTTACTCTTGTATTCCACAATACCTCTCAATACTTTAATTTTCCCATAAATTTCATGATCAATCATATTTTCCTCATTTTTGACATCTTTGGGTTTATTTTTATGTTCAGTACCTGGCTTGGGCCATGTACATGTTAAACCTAATCGATTACATTCAGTACATTTTGGTCGAGTCTCACAACAACGTTTCTTTCTTTGTCTACAAGTAAGACACCCCATTCTTGATCGTTTAGTAACGGGTTTGGAACCCAATAGTTTCCCTGGTAAATCATTTGTAGCCTTAATTGATGATTTTCTGGATCTAGAACCTCGACTTGATGATGATGAAGTTGATGATCTTCTACCTTGTGGAAGTGGTATTGAAGATTGTTGATTTAACGGAAGGGAATTTGCAATCATACCTGGTCCTCCTGGTAATTGAGGAGGTATTTGAGGAGGTATTTGAGGAGCGTATTTAGTTTGATTTTGTTGATATGAAAAAGGTTGTTGACCTTGGGAAAATCCAGGATTATTCGAAGATTGAAATTGATTGAATTGGTCCCATTGATCGGTTGGAGGTATATTATTCATGGTTGGAAATACCGGCACTGACATCTGTGGTAATTGATATGGTTGATTAGATACAAAAGTATTTTGTTGGGCCAGTTGAGATTGTTGAGGATTTGGTTGTAAAGGATCTAAAGAGTGTAAAGCAGGTTGAGCTTGAGCTTGAGATTGAGGCTGAGGCTGAGGTTGTTGTTGTTGTTGTTGTTGAATTGGTTGCATATCATTATTAGAAGTGGTAAATGGATGTGGTTGTATGTATGGGAACTGATTTTGATTTGAAGTGGAGGATCTGTTCGGTATTGAATTTGATGTAGGAGGAGTGGAAGAAGTTGATTGGGACGAAGATTGGTTTAGAGCATAAGTAGATGCATGGGGTAAATTTGAAGATTGCTGACCAGTACTATTGGAAGCACTATTTGGTAGAGAAGATGAAGCACTATTTGGGAACGACATTGTATATTCTGTTACTGAATTCGATTTATTAAAAGTTGGAGAAGTGACAGTTTTGGGAAGTATGCTATTATTATCAGTCCAAGTTGAATCTTTCCACAGCTTCATAACAAAATTTAATCAAAGCTATTAAGTAATTCAAAATAAAAACAAGGGAATATTCTAATCTTTGACTGCTATTGTTGGGAACCGAAAAAGTTTTTTTTATTCCTATTGCTTAATGGATTATTAATTCGAAAGGAACTAAGGATTATAACTCTGATAAAGAATTCGAAGGAATTTGATTCTTATATATAATGATTGCAATGCTAAAATAATAATTGTTCTTCTGCAGAAAGCTTTCGGATATTATTCTGCTTCTTATTTTTGGGATGAATACAGATTAGATGAGAAAAAGAAAAAAACAGAAAATAATAAAAAGTTGACAGATATCTAAGGTATCAAGTATCAAGCAATATAAATGATTTCATAAACTTACTGACGAAACTTCAGACACCGAAATGAAACAGAAGGAAGGACAACACAAAAAAAAATTAAAATTAAAAATAAAATGAAAGAACAAAAATCAGATTTAAAGTACAGGGCAAGTATAATGACAGACACGGATGGTGAATTTTGTTGACTCTGATAAGTGGTCAATTGGACAAGGTATCAAAATACTGTTAAAGGATTGAAATTGATAACTTTTCAAAGAAGGCTTTTCGACTAAATTCGATATACTCGAAAGCTCTATGGATGTATCTTTTGGATTGAATTGCCTTTGATTATGGAAGTTCAAGCCGTTTTTCTCTTTCAGCTGATCAATACTTGTAATTAATCCTAGATATGAAGAAAAAGAAAAGAAGAAGTAAGCAAGAGAAGCAAGAGAATCGAAACACTGACAGAAAAAGAAGGAATGAAGAACAACAAAAAAATAAAAAATATCAAAAAAAAAAAAAGAAAGGAAAAAATAGGAAATTAAAAGTTCAGACAAAAAAAAAAAAAAAAAAAAAGATAATTGAATTATAGAAACAAAATATAATTTTGGACAATTAGATCTGTTAAATTTAGTGAAATGTGTCTCAGGTTCTGTGTAATTCTTGTATTATTTTTATTCAAGTTCTGACTTGTCTGCTTACCCGTTTATTTCGGTTTCCCCGTTGAATGATGAAGTTTTGCGAATTTATCAGGACCAGTTTGGTGACGGGACAGAAGACTTGACAGGACGGAAATTTAGCTGAAGACGAAGTCAAAGATAGTTTGAAGGACGGTATACAATAACACCGAATAGAACTAGATGAAAAACGGACACGGACAAAAACAAAGAAAAAAGAAAAAACAACAAATATAAATTAAAAAAAAAAAAAAAAAAAAAAAAGAAAAAGTGTGTGAATGACGGAGGGATAGAAATGCTATTAGGAAGAGGCTTGTCACACCACTGGATAGTGAATATTTAAGAGGAGGAGCATCAATTGGGTACAGCAGCCAATCTCTACCGCTAAAACGAGGCGACCAGGTACAACTGAATAATAAGACAAAAAGTAGGGAAAATCCGAAGTGCACAATTGATAACAGAAATCGGTGGGTATCAAGAGAATCGACAATTGCACAATTGTAAGTCCAAATATGGGAGAATTGTCGATTCCAAAAACGATTTCAAAACCAAGTTTCAGAAAACGATTCCAAAAATGAAAAAAAACAAAAAAAAAAAGTATCAAAAACAAGTAAAGTAAAGCAAAACCAGTGTTAAAATCACAACTTGGAATACTAACCCAATTGTTGAAGAAGGGAAAAACTACAACCAAAACTAAAAAAAAATACCAAAAGCAAGATGTCCAAAAAATCAAAACGAAAAAGTTGGTAGGAGGGAGTGAGAAAGAACGAACCAAACCAAAAAAAAAAATAAAAAAAAAAAAAAAAAAAAACGAAAAAAAGAAACTGCTGTACCGGGCCAATTCAACAAAACGAAATAAAAAATACAACAAAAAAATACAAAAAAAAAAAAAAAAAATTACAAAATAAAAAGGCCAATTATGTAATTCCCAGTACTTAGATAATACTGATCAGAAAAGCATTTCTTGACGGCAATTGAACAAGCAAGACAATCTCAACAAAACATGTAGAATCGGAAGCAAAATAAGCATATACTTAATATAGAAACTGTAGAGAAAACTGTAGAGTGTTTTTTGTCTATTATTATTTTATGTTTTGTTTGTTCCACCTTGCGTTGTTCTATAGAACAACTTTAGCCAAATAAGCTTTCAATAGGAGATTGTACTTAGCCTGGGGGAAAGGCGGTAAAAAAAAACAGAATAAAAAGAGAGAGTGAGCGAGAGCGATTTGTAGTAAGAATTACAAATAAGGTGTTTTGCAGATGATCATGAAACTAAACCCAACCCAACCAAAAGACAAACAAAGAAGTAACAAAAACAAATCGCAGTTTTAACAACAGAAAATGAAAAAATAAGAACAATTCAACTAAGTTTATTGTTTCGAATAACGCACTCTGCACCATAGCTGGCAAACAGAACAATCAGCAAAACAAACAAGAGAACAAAAAAAAAAAAATAAAAATAAAATAAAAAATAAAAATAAACCAAAAATCACCATACAAAAGAAAAAAAAAATACAAATGCAAAAAAAAAAAAAAAAAAAAAAAAATCCCGAGTGACACTCAGCGCAAAACAGTTGGCACCACTGAGAAAGCGAGCGAGAGTTTATTGCCACAGTGAAGAAAGCTAAAACTTTAATAATAAAACAATCAAGGATGAGTATGTTGTGAACAATCAAGATTAAGCAACAGCGGACTTTGATGGTGGGATGTGTGCTAAGGAAGGCGGGCTGAGATCGGTGGATATACGTAGGATGGATTAATTGGTTTAGCAGACCAATGCTTCTACTCACGGTTAAATCCAGTCGACGCAGTAGTAGACGGGGATGGGGGTTCACGGTAAGTTACCGTGAGGCCCATTGTATACAGGGGAGGAGACCCACCGATTGGAGCTGGGCGATACGCTAAGACTAACTTGCTAAGACACTGGGTCTTAGAAGCTACCCCCTCTTCGGAGCTAAGTGCAAAGCTAAGCGAGCAGAATTGACACCCAAGCACGTGAAAACGTCTTTTTCAGGGGCTGCCAACGATCATAACGCCCTAAAAAGAGATAATTCCGATGCTCTGTCAGGAGTTAGGAGAAAATATCCCGGAGCTTTCTGTTTTTTTTTTGTTTTTTTTTTTTTTTTGATACTGTCAAGTATACGGTAAGCCCATCTTCCGCTTTACATTTCAGACATTTTCATCTAATTTTTTTGTGAAATTATTCTTTTATCATTTGTTTCTGTGTTAAATAATTTGTATTCGTATGTTCGGTAATGTATATCTTAAAATTCTGACATTTTTTTTCATGTTGTTTCTCTTCTTTTCTTTCCTTGCTTATTCAACGGCTTCTTTGGCATTACTCAGAGCTACCAACTCCAAATTACAAATTTATTACAAACTTTAGATCGGAACTCCTTCAGCGATATAGTCATAAAATAACGGTTGGTTATTCTTGTTTTGCCCTTTTGCCCTTTTGTTTTCCTTCTCAGAATATATTCCGTCATCGTTTTGCCGTCAGTTGCCTATTGTGGTTGTTATGCTTGGAATTCGTTGTAGATCCATTGAATCTCACACCAAATAGCATTTACTTACAATGATAATCAAACAAAAAATAATAATCGAATATAGCTAAATAAAAAGAAAAAAAAAAAAAAAAAAAAGTATCTCATGTACCCCTAACCTTAAAAGTAATAAGCTTTCGGGTAATCGTAGAGTAAACACCCTTCGCAGCAGCGGCCAAGTCGCAAATTTGGTTCGCGACAGTCGTTCTGACTACTTTTTTTTGGTCGATTTCCTGCTGACTTTGTCTTTTTTTTTTCCTGCTGTTATCTTTTTTTGCGACTTGCTCGAGCCGCTGTCGTCTTTTCGTTCTTCGGCAGTTGCCAGTTGCCGTTTTTTATTTTTACGCGATGTGGCGCCTCCTACTCGGCCATATCTGTCCCTCTGCTCCCAAAATAATATCCATTTATTTTCTTTTTTTTTTCTTGCAAGCGCATCCAAAAGGATCAAACTACGAGAACTCCGAATCTCAAGCCAAAACATGCGCTTTTCCAAAACATTCTGCTTGTTGTTTGCGCTTTCACCAAAAAGTAATTCAACAAACGAATTATTTTCTATTAGTTACATAAAATAACATAGCTACATTAATAAGTAAAATAAAGTTAAGTCAATCCACACCATCTAAGGGTCTCGTTAAAGGGAAAACTAATATTTAGGCTACGTACTCCACCCTCAAATTTGTCGATCATCAAGTTGACTCGGTTTTTTCGAAAGCTTAATCTGGGGTGGAAGAGGTTTTTCATTTGGCCTTTTCAGTGTTTTTCTGTTGCGCATGCCCCCCATTTATTCATTTTTGTAACTCTTCGTATCCGTTGGCTTACGTAAATACATCATTTAAACTTCATCGCTTTTACTTACTACATTTAAAATAAATATTTTTGGTTGTGTGTATATATATATTTGTTTTGTGTGTACGGAGGTATTTGTGTGTACGGAGGTATTTGTGTGTACGGAGGTATTGTTTGTGTGTACGGAGGTGTTACATTGGAGGAGCACCCATTGGAGCACCCATTGGAGCACCACCAGGAGGGCCACCAGCACCTTCTTTCAATGAAGAACGACCAGCCTTTAATAACTCGTCACATAATAATAAGTTAGACGCAATTCCGGTGGCAGAAGAAATGGCATTTCTAATGACTCTAAAAGAATCCCAAACCCCTTCAATTGAAGGATCCATTGGTTCACCAGATTTTAGATCCACCCCAACAGTATGACCTTCAGAAATCTCATCTTGACAATTACCTAAAGTTTCTAAAGAGTCCAAACCAGCATTCTTGGTTAATGTTTTAGGAACAACTAATAAAGATTCAGCAAAAGCTTTTATACCTGATTTGTTTTTACCTTTGAAAAATTTAGATCCATTTTGTAATAAATAATTATTACATGACATATAAAAAGCACCTGCTCCTGGTATAACTGATTCATCTTTTAAAACATTTGAAACGGATCTTAAACCATCTCTTATAGCATCTTTAGTTTGTTGCAAAATATGATTATTCGATCCTTTAATTAATATACTAGCCGATTTTGGTTGTTTATTTTCAGTAATATAAGTAAATTTATCTTCACCAATACTATTTTCATAAACTAATCCACTATATCCTAAAATCTCTGGAGTTAAATCATCAACTGAATTTTGTGCTTCACCTCCAACAATTAATTGTAATCTTTCCATGTTTCTTCTTTTAGCTCTTCTTAAGGCTAAAATATTATTTTTAGCTAAAACATCTAATGACATTGGATCAATTCCCTTTTGATTTATGATAACAAAATTTTTATTTGAATTTAATTCACAAACTTGATTCTTTAATTCAATGATTTTTTTCAATTTTTCATCAACAAATTTTCTTTCACTAGCAACTAATTTTTCTCTTTGTTCTGCTGATGAATAGAAAAATCCAGAATTAACTTCAGTTTTTTCATATTCTAAACTAACATTTAAATTAATACATAAGCGTTTTCTAATCTTCTTGGCATATCTGGATGTCTTGCTCCGTGATCTAATACTAATCCTTTAATTAATTCAGTGTCTTTAACATTCCCATATTGCATGGTCATAATTTCAATCATATGTAAATCTAATTTTTTCATATCTTCATCAGATTTAACAGTTAATACTGCATCGGTAACAATAGGTGCTAATATATCAGTAACATTTGAGTCAACTTTAGTCGATAATGATGATCTTGCTACTTGTAATAAAAATTCTCGGTCAAATTTTTCTGGTTTTGTTTTAAATTGATTTAAATAATTTAATGCTTCATCTCTGGCAATATCAAATCCATCAACAATAACTCTTGGGTGAACTCCTTCATCGATAAATCTTTCAGCTTGTTTCAATAATTCTCCAACAAGTAAAATTACCGTTGTGGTACCATCTCCAGTTATTTCATCTTGGGCAGTGGCTGCTCTAGCAATCATTACCGCAGTTGGATGTTGGATTTGCATCTCAGTTAATAACACCTTCCCATCTTTGGTCAACTTTAATCCTCCAGATCCATCAACTAAAAGCTTCAATGTACCTTTTGGTCCTAAATTACTAGCTAACACTTGTTGTAATCCTTGAGCAGCTGAGATATTCACTTGTAATGCTTGAGCACGTCTTAACGACTCTGCCTTGGGGTTAAGTAATTGAATCGAAGATGACATCCTTATGTTTATTCTTCTCTTTCCAGATTCACTTGAAGGATCTCTCTAGTATTGATACAATGATTGATGGGTCTTCGTCACTTCAATGATGAGTGATCTGGTTTGGCCGCTTTTTTTTTCGATTCATTTTTCGTGTTGATTAGTTTTTTTTTTTTTTTTTTTTTTCGCTGTTTTTTTACTGTTAGTGCGCGTCTGCAAAAAATGGTCTCGTTACCCGGATCTTTGATTGATGCAAAAAGTGAAAACTAAACTTCCTGGTTGCAATTACATTGATGTCAATTGAAGCCAATTACATTGATGGCAGTTACATTGATATAGTCACGTTGACATGATTCCAGCTTACTCATTGTAACAAGCCACTAAAAAATCTGAAGAGATTTCACCAGAGGGAAAAAATTGACTGTTTGGTCAATTTAGTTAGTAAGATGACTACAAATTTTGGCTTCTTTCGGCTGTCTCTGTAAAACCACCCTGGATGTAAGCAGAAGTATGGTGTTTAGAGTCATCTTGTTAAGTTTTCAATTTTTTAAAAATTTGCAAAAATTTCAAAAAATTTCATAAACTTTGCAATGGTTACAAGTGTGAGTAAATGTATATATGAGTAAATGATACATTTTCTTTTCATATCGGTTTTATTCTCAAGAAATACGAAGAATAATGAGCTGTATTTTAAACGTTCAATTTCTAAACTTGCATTTATCGATACTTTGAAACAATTAAGTTTAGCAAATTACTAGAGACTGTCTTTTTGAAATTTTTGCTCAACTGGGTATATGATTTAATGGAGGGGAAAGACAAAGAGGAAGCAAGTATAAATGAAGAGGAAAGGTTACAGAAATAACGGAATGAATTATGAAACCAAATTTAGTATTGCGTACGTCAATGTATTTATCTATGGAGCTCAAGCCTGGTGTATCGAGGTGCTTTTTCTCAAATATAGGCAAATCTTCGTAAATTACGTTTGGTATTGAGTATTGGGTCTGCAACTGAGTATTGGGTCTGGTATTGAGTATTGGGTTTGCAGCTGAGTATTGGGTCTGCAACTTCGTCAATAATCTATTTGTTCAAGGGCCACACAAAAACCGAAACAACAAAATTTTACTTCTCAAGTACTTATAGCCACACAATACATGTTCAACAAACACTAGAACCGCTCAAACCAAGCCAGCTGATCGTTTTTGACCTTTTTGATTCACTTACTCCTACAGTGGAGGAAAAACAAGGCATTTTTCAGCAAACAGTTACAGGTCCCTTGGCCCAGTTGGTTAAGGCGTGGTGCTAATAACGCCAAGATCAGCAGTTCGATCCTGCTAGGGACCATTCTTTTTGTACGTCTCTAACGTCCACGAATCCACCGGCAGTGGTTGGAATTAGATCATTTGGAGAACTAAGCTTGAAAAGAGAGTTAATCACTTCACTTGAAGTATTAAGTTCATTTTTACTAACTGGGAATGCTTGAGGACCAAATACAAAACTTGGATTTATATAGTTAAAAATTTTTTTTTCGTCTTTCTTTTTTTGCAACTTGCACCACACGCTAAAATATCTTACAAGTGGACCAACAACTGAATTAACCTTGCAAGACTGTTTGTATTGTAAGTATTAACGGGCCCAAGATCAGTGCTAAGGTTTGGTTGTTCTTATTGCTTCTAGGAAAATTGAATTCATGGGATGATCTAGAAAAAATCTATGAGATTTAGAACTATTTGGCAGATGTAAAGTCTGGCCTAAAAAGGGTACTGTCGAAGCCTAATCAGCCTCTTTTTCTTCTATAAAGACTGTGTGTTTGCTGAAGGTGCCCAATGTATGGAGTACTTATATCTGACGTGGCCATTTACAGTTATACAGGAGGGTATAACTACCGTTTCTGGTGCAGATGTGTCTTGCTGCAAAATAGGAGCATTCTCTATGTACACTCAATATAGTTGACTACTTTATATGCTACACTAAATTATCGGTACAACAATTATCTTTTTAGGTTAATATAGAGTGTATATTTGCTTTTAACTATTGGGAGAAATATGTCATAATGACAACTCGCAAACAAATCGGATTTTGGGAAAAGTCAAGAATTAAAGATTTTAGAAAATTGTAAAAAAATCTAAACCTTTCGATGACGGCAAGTTAAGATTTTTACAGAGCGGTAACTAAGAGACCCAATAGAGAGCAACTGGTTTATATTGATTTTTCAATGAAAAGCAGAAGTAGATATTAAGGTAAATTCCTGGCCAATCCTTTTGGTTAATGATTAAATTGTAGGCCAATGCCCACAGATAGTTTTCATTTGGCAATATATATTTAATTTCTAGTTTTTATAATACTGGTGCTAGTTATAATAAAGTTCTTTTCTCTTTAATACTAGCTAAAAGATTAATACATAAATCCACAACTCATCGTTAATCATATGTATCTGACTAATACCTTACTGCATGTGTTATGGTCTTCGGTACCGGAAATGGTGTAAGCTAGCTAGACATTCGAGGACGATAGAGGTCTGATCTACCCCCATAACCCGGTAGACGAATGGGTCGGCTTGGTGAGTTCCATATGCTTCCACCAATGAGAATATGATGGTCCGGAAGCAGGATACCCAAACATTCACACATAATTAGTAGAAGAATGAGTCAAAAGCTTGGTCCTACTTCAAAGATATCTCTAGAGCCCAGTAAGTCACGGTTACAAAAGAGGTAAACCAGCACGGTAGTAATTCTCCCGAGCTTTAAAACAAAACAAAGAGACTATAATAGGCAAGCATGGATTCCATCAGAAGGTCCATTTACATTCACATATCGTATTGTATTTTGAACAAGGTTAAACAATCTGAAAAAAGGGCAAAATATACTATTTCGTAATTTATGCAAAAAAAAATCCCCAAACAATTAATTCAAAAGGCGATATATAATATTGTCTCCATAGAATATGAGAAAACTTATAAGAATCGTAAAAAATGGAAAAAAAAAGAAAATTTTTTAAAACTTAAACCTTTAAAAAAGCTGAATAATTGCTTATAATTAAAAACCCCAAATTTTCACTTACACAGAAATGGTCCCTTGGCCCAGTTGGTTAAGGCGTGGTGCTAATAACGCCAAGATCAGCAGTTCGATCCTGCTAGGGACCATTCTTTTTGTTTTTGGAGATTTTTCTAATCTCCTCAATTTTTTTTTATAAGCGAGAAAGCCTATCGCCGTTATATGTCTATTTTTTTTTGCAGTTTGCTAAGTGCACGCAACCAAGTTCACTACTTACAAAAACTAAACTGATAGATACCTTGAAACGATAATGTCATTAGTCTATTAAAATAGCATTTGCTGATGGATAAAAGAGATATATAAAACAAAAAAATAAATTATTATGAAGAGCGAACTTCGCTAGAAAATATAAATGCAAATTAAGAAAAAAAGGTAGGATGCTTTTATGTACTTGGATTTTCGATTAGTCTTTCCTCTCTCCATCTTCCGGGTTATACAGAGCAATTTTGAATGAACTATCACCATCAGCATCTTTAGATTCACTTTTGCTCAGTGATTCTTCTTCAATTTGTGTAGGTATAGGTCTCTCGGGAGAGCTTTGTTTGGGGATAGACCTCCTTTTTTGAGTCATTGAAAAAGGTGATATACCAGCAGCTTCATTTGAAGCTTGTGCGGCAACATTATTGATACCGGCTCTATCCATCCTTTCATTCAAATCAGAAAGGTTGTTTTTTGATTTTGTTGAATAGTTGCTAAATGAAAAATTTTTGAAGGGTGCCTGTCTCGAACTCACAGTTCGGGCTTTGAAAAGCGAAGGTCTGTTTTCGATAGAAGGGCTACGTTGTTGTTCTAAATCGGTTTTATTAGACGATTGTCGACGACTTAATGCTCTTCTTATTTGAGTTCCTATGTATTCGGCAGACTTAGCTGGCTCAACATCAAACTCTGATCCGGCGGTGTACACCGATGCATTATCATTTAAGTTTTTACTGGATTTCCCAGAGGCAATCGATCTTTCCCTTTCGGATGGAGGTCCCATACCATAAACAGGGAACACGTTTTGTGGAGATTTGTGTCTTTGGCGAATTGATGCAGCACTTGACCTTGACATACCGGTAGCTCTTGAGGATAGTGTGGGAACTCTTGATAAATTTTCATGTAAAGAAGGTTCATAGAGTGCTTGAGGAGGGGGTTCATTCGCCATTTCAGCACTCATTGAACCTCCACTAGAAATCTCTTGAGAATTTTCAGATTTTTCTTTTTCTGGAAGATAATCATCAGGATATTCTTCAACAATGTCATCTTCTTCAGGTACTTTTTGCCTCACGACTCTTGAATCTTGATTCAATTCCGGTTGTTCATCTCTAACATCATATTTAGGTAAGTTCAAAAGTCTTTGATCTCTTTCAACAACTACAAGATGTAAGTACCAAGGAATGACGATTCCGAAAAAAGAACCACCGATCATGTTACCAATTGCTCCAGGTAAGAAAACTTTCCACACCACGGTTGCAAAAGGAACAGGAGCTTTGTTTATCAAACCAATAACCAACATGAACATATCAGCAACTGAATGAGTAAAACCCATAGCAACAAAGGTGAATACTGGAAGAAGCATCATAAGAAACTTAACATGTAAAGGTTTTGCCATCAATTGTAAATATATGGCTAGACAGACGAAAAAATTACCAGCCATTGCTCGAAGTAAAGTTTGAACAAATGAGTGCTCTGCCTTACTCACTAAGATTGCAACTGACCCTTCAATCATCAGCGAAGTTGATGTTACCTCAGAATAATGACAAAAAATATAACAAACAAATATATTACCCGCCAAATTAAACCACCAACTTACAAACCAACTAATGATTAGATCAATAATTGAGACTGCTCCTCTGCATACACCAACACTGAAAAAAAGAACGTTTGAATTGAATAAATCAACCCCCATTATAACGACATAAAATAAACCAATCGGATAAACCAAACCTTGTATTAACTGCATTATTCCAGGATCGCTCTTATATATCTCTGGACAAAGTGATTGAGCCATTACATGTAACATCCCACCAGAAGTAAAAAATATACCACCCATTATCGAGTTAATAATCAAGGTATCAATTCGAAGACGGGCTTTTTTCATCGAGGTAGCAACCACCGCTAGAGCAGCCTCATATGTGGTCAAATAAAGTGAATCATCGCTTCCCATGCTTCAACACCAGTCTTTAAAAAGCGATTATTTCCAATTATATTTTAAAGTTTCGTTGAGAAAACAAATGTGCTTATTTAATATTGTCTTGAGCTTTAAAAAGATAATATAAGTAAATGTTGAATAATACTTAATTTCTTCGAAAACTTCAGTTTTCAAACATTCAGAAGCTTTGTTTTTCGATTACTATAACAACGTTTCAAGATTCTGAAGCTATGTCCGTAAGTAAAAGAGGTAAGGTGTATATATATGCGTATTTTTCACTGTCTTGAATAAGATGATGATTCGTGAAGCAAAGTTCAACTGCTTTTTTTTTTTTACGGGATTTTCAGCCGGTCTAAATGTTTTTGACCTAAAAAACGGAACAGTTTTGCGCGGGATTTAATTACTTAAATCAGTGCGGTTTAACCTAGGTTCTAAGAAGATACGCTTCCTACATCAATTAAACAGTATATCATTGGTTACGGATAATTACATTGAGCATAGGATGATATGGATTATACAATGGTGAAGAAAAAATGCAAAAATTAATAATGGGTTTACTTATCATCAAGGAAAAGTAAACTCCGAGAAAAGTCAAGATTGGCACCGTTGGTCGTTAATTCTTTGTCTTGCGCTGATTCCTCTTGATTGTCAATGTTGGTAGTTTCATGCTCACCCTCGGTAGGCTCGTGAACTTGCGGTTGAGGTTGAGTTTGAGTGATGACTTTACTTTTAGAATCATTTTGTTTGTGCATTGTTTTTTTAGCAGCCGTCACCAAGTCTTTGAATTCGTCTTTGTAGGTGTCTACCCACAACTTTACCAGAAAGTCCTTGTCTGTAATAGATTTATTACTCAAACTGTTTCTGGACGAAAACAATGAGGTCGAGGAAGATGCAGAGAAAGCCAGATGGGACAATTCCCACTGATTGAGTTTTTGTTTCAACAATTTTTCCGGTATCGGATGATTACTGTCTAAGTTTGAGTTGAACAATATATAGTACTGATTATAACGTAGTTCTAATTGGTATCGTGTGCCTTGTGTAGGAAGTTTTATTGCTGCTAATTTTTCTTTTAGTTTTGGGGTAGTTAATGAGCTGAAATTCAATTTAGGAAGTCTTCTAATATCCTCACGATTATGGTTCTTAACTTCATTAAAATAAAAATTCTCATGATCGATACGAGGCTTATTGGCAGGTTGACTTGATTTTGGCTTAATGGGCTGGAAAAATGATGAAATTGCGGTTTTGGAATTTGGTCTCTTCTTTTGAGATTGATAATTAGTAGTTATCCCTGGTGACTTGGATTTACGAAAATTTTTCTTGCCAGTTAAACAGTCATCTATATGTTCAGATTGTAAAAGTTCGGCAGTCATTTGTTCAGAACATATGGGACATGAAACCATTTCTTGAGGAGACGGTATTGACTCTTTTACTTCCACAGACCTTATTTCACTGTTGCCATTCATTTCATGGGAGATACATTCCGTCTTCATCTTTTTGTTTGCTGGTTCCATTCCAAGCACTGTCGAACTGTCATTGGCACTGTCACTATCTGAAATCACCTCGATAACTTCAGTATTTGCAACCCCTGGTGATTTTCTTTCCGATTCATTCAGTCCACTGTCTTCTTCTTTCAAATGACTCAATAGTAGAGGACGAAATGAACTATAACATGCAACTATCTCTTCTAATAATATCTGCCTTCTCAAATTACTTTCAAACTGTTCGGTTTGACATAATGGACAATGACTATTGATAACCAAATATTCACGAATACACTGAGAACAAAAAGTATGATTACATGCTGTTGAGACGGGGGCTCTTAAAAATTCTTTACAAATGAAACATCTTTGCAAGGAATCAAGCTGGGATAGCTCTGGGATTTTAGTAGATTTCCATTCTGATGGATCAGTTACGTTTTGCAAGTTCTTGGAAAACTGATTCATCTTATTCTTCGAAAAGCCCTGCTTTTTTCAAGATGTTTTATAATCTTGTAGACTTTACGTGATAGCGAAACGAAACCGATAGTAAAGAGCTTCGAGTTCAGTTCTATATACCGCGTAGTATCTTTTGACTAATACAATTTTTTTTTGCTTTTGCTCATTTTTTATATGGAGGCGCGTCAGATAGTGGTAGCAAAATTATGTTGATGTCATTGAACTTAAATTTTTATATAAACGACTGAACAGGAATGATAGAACTATTACAATACAGATAATGTAATTATAAGCAATTAAACTATTTAATTAAATGGCCTGTCAATGCATCCGTGTGCGTCTATAATTACAATTCATCATGATCAGGCTTATTTGTTGCTTTTGATTTGGTTTTAGTTCTGGTTCTGGTAACTGTTCTCACCTTCTTCTTCTTCTTTTTGGAAGTTGTAGCACTAGAGGTAGAAACTACTTCGGTATTTGAAGTAGCTGGTTCAGGAATGGAAGTTTTACTGGTTACAGTTTCTCCAGTGTTCGAGGTCGAAACAAAACTTGGTGTGCTATTGACTGATTCTTCTTTTATCGAGGAAGCAGTTTCTTCTGAGTTGAAAATACTAGTTGAGATATGTTCAGAATCAGTAGTTGAAGATGGCTCCATACTCTCAACTGCTGGGACGGCTGACTCATTGGCACTTTCAGTGGAATCACTTTCAGACACGGTTTCTGGATAAGTCAGGTCAATTACAGTGACAGAGCTCGTAGTTGGTTCAGATGCAACGGTAGATTCAGGCTCAACTGTAGATTCAGGTTCAGCCGTAGATTCAGGTTCAACTGTAGATTCAGGTTCAACTGTAGATTCAGGTTCAACTGTAGATTCAGGTTCAACTGTAGATTCAGGTTCAACTGTAGATTCAGGTTCTTCGGAAGCAGATACATTTTCCACAGATGCAGTGTCTTCAGAATGATCAGTTTCTGGATTCAAAACGTCTTGCAGAGTTGATTCACTTGCAACCTCTTGGGTGGTGCTCTCTATCTGGGGTAATTCCTCTATATCTGAACTGTTTTTTTCTTGATTGTCCTGTTCAACTTGAGCCTCTTCTTGATCAGCTACTTTGGCTTCCTCAACAAATCCATGGTTTTCAGCCTTTTGATCATCCGAAACCAATTCTTCCTCAGATTCTTCAACTTCTTCTACCTCTTCGACTTCGGCCTCCGAATCATTGGCACGATCAGTTTTTGATTCTTCGAAATTTGATTCGGAATGTTCTGTTTCGTCACTAGGTTCAGCCGGAGCCCAGGCGGAAGTGTTATCAACAAGCAGAGAAATACTAGAAGTTATTGGATCACTAGTGAACTCAATTTCAATATCACTAGTAGTTTTATTTGACGCATAGGCAATATCGAGAGGGTCATTAGGATGTTCCAACGAATCACCATCTACTAATAACGATGATGGATCAGGAGTGGGCATTGAATTTGGACTTGGTTTAATAATAGTCTCCTCATCCACAGCCTTGCTAATTACTGGAGTTGAATCATTAAATTCGATATCACCGGATACACCAGAGGTTTCAGCATCGATATTTTGTGTGATGCTTTCTATAATCACTTCATCTCCAATGGTCAAAGAAGCGTCAATTTCAGAGCTAGTGGCCTCAGAAGCAGAATGGATATCAGTTTCAGAGGCGACATCCGAAAACTCGGATTCAACTTCAGGTTCTTTAACTGGGTCGACTGCATCATCAGGGTCGGGAATCGTTGTTTCAGTGACAGTATCAGAATCAGGAGTAAATGATCGTTGGGATACTTCGGAAGAAGCTGAAGGGTCCCAAGAGTCCATCTTAAAATATTTTTTTGTATCATCATCGCCATCCACATTTTCACCTGATATTTTATCCTTGATGGCACCATAAGCCAACAATGATTGTTGTTTAACAATATCATACCCTATTTCCCCATAGTATTGAGAGATTTCAAGCCATTCATCTAATTGACCACTTTCATGAGACTTTTGAAGGAATATACCTAATAATGCAATGAATATAGTGAGGATTAAATAGTTAAGTATCGTACCTATAGTAGACTTACCTTTAGCAAAATTAGGAGGTAATTTCAATACAAGTAAAGAATTTGATGCACTTCCTGTGGCAAGAGAAAGACCATTAGGAGAGAATGATAAAGTTGTCACTGCAAAATCATGAAGTTTGGTAAAGACTTTTAAATTTTTAAAGTCGGATAATCTAACCAAAATGACTGAAAAATCGTTACCAGCCATAGCAATCAAATCTTTTGGCAAATTAAAGTCTAATGCAACAATACCTCTTACTTTTGAAGAAATCTGTTTTCGTTTAACAATTTTTTTCTCTGCTAAATTAAATTGAAAAATTGAAGCACCTGGTTTACCACCACGATTACCACCGGTGACTATGACATTGGAATTATCAATAAAACGAACTTTAGAGAGGATGAAATTATTTAAAATTTTAGTGATTGCAGGGTCTGAGGAAGTTGAAGAGATGAGATTCCCGGTAACAGTGCTGAAAGTTTCGATAGAGTTCGAGGTGATATAGCATAAAGTCTTACCGTCATCATTCGGACTTAAATGGAAATCTTTAATTTCAACTTCTTTTTCAGGAGTGAACTTGAAAGTTATATCTAAAGTATCAGGCTTGAATACGTATATGGATGAAGGTATAGCAGAAGTCATAAAGCAACCCACAGAACTATTAGGAGATAATGCAATGATTTTTGGATATTCTCCAACACTTTCATTAGTTATATTGTCATCGAATTGAGCACCATCAATAAATTGTAAATGTTCATTTTGGGTGAAAACATACTTTCTTATGTTATTGTTTATATTCATAGATTTGATCAATTGACTTGATTGATTACAACCAAAGAAAACATTATAATTACTACTTTTTGAATTTGAAGTTATACTGATTTCACTATCATCATCAGGAATTCTAGCAACATCCAAACACATTGGACAGTCTTCATTAGCAGGTAATTCGATTTCTCTAAATCTCTGTAAGCGTCGATTCTTATCTTCAGCCTTGAAGCTACATTTAATTGCTGTTATTTTATTTGGAATCCCATTTTTACCTTCACCACCACCACCAATAGTAACTAAAGTTTTATTATTAATAAATTTCGACCCATAAATGGGGTAACCCACATTTATGACAGCAGAATCTTTGACTGACATGAAGCGAAACGAGGAATTGAATCCTTATATTTATGGGTATTTATATTTCCTCAAAATACGAACAACACAGGAAATTTGTATTTGATCTTTCAGTCTGTATAGGTGTTCAATAACTCGGTTAGTTGTTTTTTTCTTCTTCTTAATCTGGAGCAAAATGATTGTATGCACACCTGGAATGTACGGATGTATCAGCGGGTGATAATCACACGACTCCATTTTTGTCCAAACTGATAACCGGAGAGTATTAAATAACTAATAATGACTATGAAATGATGAATGAATAAGGGATTAACGAGAGAGTAGAATGAGTGTTGGAGTGAAGTCTTTGCTATCCATTCTGTCGCATGTAAGCCATGGCTACGTCGGTAACCGGGCAATGGTATTCCCATTTCAATTTTCTGGTTGGGATGTTGATAGTATAAATACCACCGACTATCTGAATCATCCAGGATATAGGAAATTCAAGGGTAAACCTACTAGTGCGGAATTGATAACCGACTTATTTTTGGGGTTGAAGGATATTGTTGACTTTAATGAAGAGTATGAAATCATATTGACGGGATATTCGCCAAATGATCTTATATTGGAGATAATTTATCAACAGGTGATGTCGATTTACAATAACAGCAATAAGAAGAAGCCGGTGTGGATAGTTGATCCTGTTTTGGGGGATAACGGTAAACTATATGTTCCAGATACTGTTGTACCGATATATGAGAAAATATTGGCTAGTGGAGAAGTTAATCTTATAACCCCTAATCAATTTGAATTTGAAGTATTAAGTGGTGGTAAGAAAATACGGGATTGGGAATCACTTAAGCTTGCAATCGAGGCATTCGAATCAAAATACAATATACCAAATTTCGTCATATCTTCAATTATTATTGAAGATAAAATGTATAGTCTTGGATATCTGCATCAAAAGTTATTCATTGTACCAATTGAACATATTGATTGTAATTTCAATGGATGTGGAGATGTCTTTACTTCCTTACTTACAAATGCATACTATAACAATCAATATCAATTAACGCCCCAAGTATTAACTCTGGTTCTTATTAAATTGAATAAAATTTTACATCATAGTTTAGAACAAGAACATTTAAAAATTGGAGGTGAGATTAAAGATATTAAATTGGTTAAAGATATTAGAATCATTTCCCTGAGACATGTATTGTTGGAAGACGAATCCAACAATGCTTTATTATCCAAAGTAGTATATATATAGATAAGTTAATTATTAAATAGAATCAATAGATCAATGGTGTTGCACCCTGTTGAGCGCGCTGGGAGTTTCCCCTAATTTTTTTTTTTTTTTACTACAAGTGAGTAAGTAGTGATCGCCACAAACTATTCTTATCTTATCAACTACGTTTTCTTTCTTTACTCTAGGGCTAGACATAAGAGGAAGAACAGTAATCTAGAATGATTCCTTTACTGGAAAAGCCGAGTACAAACCATCAGATACGCAACAATCACCGTGGAAATATAATACGGAGGGCATTGGGATTTATTTTAATTATCGGGATAATAATATGGATAGATGGTAGGAGATGGGATCCGCCGAGATATGAAGTAAAGGAAGAAACTCAAAAGAAACCAAAGGGGTTTCATATCAAGCATATATATCACCATGGAGCAGGAGAGAAGAATTATCGAGTACATCGTCGATTAGATATCACACCGGAGTTTATTTCGAATCAACCAGATAATATTGAGGTAGAGGATATTGAGAGTGAAGACTTACAAGCCATTAATAACGGGATGGACTGGCCCAAGGTACATTGGGGGAAGAATCCATGGACCATTGATCTTAATATCAAACATGCTCCGGGATTAGCTAAAAGATTGAAAGAGCGTCATACCCCCAATTTTATTGAACTGTATTTGGAATATGCAATGAGGATAAGGGGCAATCCGTCGCTACTTAACAAGATTGGATTAGAGTGGGATCCGGAAGAAGAGATCAAAATCCCCGATATGAAAGATCGAGATACAATTGTTAATTTAGCAACCATATCGCTGAATGCATATGTTAGGTTCCCCCAGAATAAAGAAGAAAAGAAAAAACTGGATTGGATAGATGTGGGAGGATGGGAACCGGATGAAAAACATGACGATATTAATTTTGGTTGGGAGGATATTGGATTAAGAGGACACATTTTTGTTAATGAAGAAGACAAAATTGTCGTTATTGGAATTAAAGGAACCCTGGGGGCAGGATTACCAGGAGGAGGAAGTGACGAAACCGGGAATAACGATAAAACCAACGACAATTTATTATTTCTGTGTTGTTGTGCCCGAGTTAGTTATATGTGGACCACTGTATGTGATTGTTATGAGAAAACCTACACCTGTAATCAAGATTGTTTAGAAAAAGAATTAATGAGAAAAGATCGATACTATCAAGCTACAATTGATTTATATAAAAACGTCAGTTCAATCTATTCAACAGAAGAATATGAAATCTGGGTCACAGGACATTCATTAGGAGGAGCATTGGCATCATTATTAGGTAGAACATTTGGATTACCGGCGGTTGCATTCGAAGCACCAGGAGAAATGCTAGCCATGAAAAGGCTTCATTTACCCCAAGCCCCCGGCATCCCCAAACACAAGGAAAATATATGGCATATTGGTAACACGGCTGATCCAATTTATATGGGGGTTTGCAATGGAGCACTGTCAAGTTGCAACGTAGCCGGATACGCAATGGAAACCGCTTGTCATACCGGGAAAGTTTGTGCTTATGATGTTGTTACCGATAAAGGTTGGAGAGTCAATTTACTAAATCATCGAATACATACCGTGATCGATGATATAATATTAACTTATAATGAAACAGCCGCCTGTGTGGAACAACCTCCATGTAGAGACTGTTTCAACTGGAGATACACCAGTCATGACGATAATGAACCAGACCCTCCCAAACTCCCCAACCCGCTAAAACCAAGACCCCCAAGCACTACTGCTTCTACCACCACCACCACCTCCTCCTCCACCTCCTCCTCCACCACTACAAGTGCCACCAGCTCTACAGAACCAACCAAGAAATGCTTGGAGCGAACCTGGTACGGTTGGTGCAAAAAATGGCAGGATGATTAAAACGGGTAAAGTAAACGGTTTTGCATCCTTTTTCGAACAGGGTCATAGAAATTTCATTAACTAGAAATGAATTGTGTGCGCACACGCCCGGTACCCGACTCCAGTCCATACCTTTGAAATTTCTGGCCTGCACAATGGCCGGATTTGTTTTTCTTTTGAGTGGTTTGAGCTGTTGTTGTCTTTACTGAAAAGGGAAAGCTCATTATACCTGAATGACTTTTAGTGTATGACATTTACATGATATTTTTTAATTGTTTACTTAAAAACCTATTTAAATATAACATTAATTATTACCATTTCAGTTTATAAATTGTTTACAGAGTAGGTATTGTTTCCTTTTATTTTGTTCTGTTTTCGTTGTCATCATTTCATTTCTTTTTTTCTTTTTTTTTTTTTTTTTTTTTTTTTTTAGTTTTGTATCTTCGCTGTTTCCCTAATTTATATAACTCCTTGCTTTTCGTCAGTTTTCTTTATTAGTCCTGGCATTCTTTTTTTTTTTTTTTGTTTGGTTTGGTTTAACCTTCTTCAATTTCAATTACCACAACGCCTTCTACTTTTCTACGCCCCATTGGTGTTCATCCATAATGAGAGTAGTTCAAACCTTTGTCAATTTATTTTTCCTCGCAGGAGCCACCTTACTTTTAATTTTCACTGTTCTTTCAGGATCATCGAAACATTTTCCCTTGAACCGTTTCTACTGGATTCGTGCTGATACTAGTAATATCAGAGGAGCTCCAAATGAAGCTACTTGGACATTTTGGGGGGTTTGTGAATACCATGATTTTTCCAAATGTACTTTAGGACCAGCTTACCCAGTTTCACCAGTTGATAATTTCAACACTGAAAGAAATGTTCCTCATGATTTTATTAGCAAAAGAGATACTTTCTATTACTTGACCAGATTCTCGTTTGCTTTCACCATTGTGGCCCTTTGTTTCACTGGGGTGGCATTGATCATTGATATTTTAGGATTATGCTTCACTATTATTGACCGGGTTGTTATTGCATTTGTTTCCTTTGCTTTATTCTTTTTAGCCGGTACTGCTGCTTTACAAACCGCCGGGTTGGTTTTAGCTAAAAATGCCTTTAACGACGATAACTTGTCTGCCCATATTGGGGTTAAATTAATGGCAATTGTATGGACTGCAGTGGTTTGTCTTATAATTGTTTGGTTAAATACCTGTTTTGCTAATATTGCCACTAGTTATAAAAAACACATGGCTAGAGTGAAAGCTAGTAAGCAGCAAGAAGCCGGCTACGCCCCTCCTCCTCCAGACGCAACTACCGGTGCTAATGGCCCAGTGGGTGATGAAAGCTCCTTCACTAGATCCGCTCCTGCTGAAAAAGATGTAGATGACGATAATACTGGTAGTGGTGGTATTAGATTTTTCAAAATTAAAAGAAATCACAAGGTTTCTGACGAAGAATCAGTTTAAGCTCATACCCTTTCTTCTATTTCTAAATCTCTGTATTATATAACAAATATCTTTTAATCATTAATGTTCCTAAACCCTTAATATAAGTTTATTCTTTTGCAACTACGAAAACCTGTACATAAAAAACAACCTCCGTACATCCCAAAGTGGGGGGGTCCGCCGAATACTTTTTTCTTTACTCCACATGGTTTTTATTAGCTGTTCGGGTTTAATCGGTGCTAATAGCCATTTTGCTTTTAGGGTACCATCTGTCAAGCTAACATTGATTTCAAATTAATCTGGTGATGTCTTTCCCCGGTCATTCTTGCTGCTTTTAAATTAGCTGTTCTTAAACTTTCTGTGCTTGAATTACTTGGTCTTTATTTAACTTATCTAATTGATTATTAAAATATCTTTTTTTTCCAACTGTGAGCAAGCTAATCTTAATCTCAAATTTTTAAATTAACAATTGATTGCTTCTTTTCATCTTCGTATCCTATTCCTTTCCCATATATATTCTATTACTGCTTCCCCAAGAACAGAGGATATAAGGTGTCTTTCTTTTTATACTCTGCTAGATTCATAGATTGCATTCCAGAATACTAAGAAGACATTCAGATATAAGACGTTCAGATACACTAAGATTTGTTCAGATACTGTCAAATACTTTCAGATATTGTCAGATACTTCAGATACTTCAGATACTGTCAGATACTGTCAGATACTTTCAGATACTGTCAGATACTTTCAGACACTGCCAGATTCTTCAAGGTACTTTTCTTTTAGTTACCAAACATACAATTTTAAGAACACTACACTATCTAACCGGAACATTGTCGTGACGTCACAGGAGGTTTGCTTACCAGAAAAAAAAATTCATAATCTTCACCCAACAATCAAGAAAAAGAAGATACTCAGATTAAACTACAAGCTCAATTCCCAAATCCTTTGTCTAACCCGTCTATTGTAATAGAGATAATATAAAGACAATACTTTTTTTTTTCAATTGAAGAGCTTGTCCTGTTGTCGGTTCGCAGAGAAATTTAAGCTCTAACAAAAGGAAAAAAAAAAAGGGAAAAAAAGAAAAAAAAAACAGAACAAGAAAACCTCTAGAGGAAGAAGACGAAGAGGAAGCACTGAAAAGCTCACCGTTTTGCCTTTTTTCTTCTACTCTTGCATTCAAGAATGCCATTATCCAAAATGAAACCGGTTCAAGAGGGTCTGGTTCCGTCAAATGAACACCAGCATCATCATCATCACCATTTTAGAAAGCTATTCAAAAGAGATTCTTCGGAGAATGAGTCTTCAACCCCAATGTCAAATAATGACTCGAATAATTCAAATAATGATAGCGAAAGTGTATCTTCGATGAAAGTATCCAGAACCCCTTCAATTCTTTCATTACGTCGTCATAATTCCAATATTCTTCCTCAAAAAAATAACGAGGAATCCTCGAATAATCATCATGGTATTCAAAATTTGCTTCACCACCATCATCACCATAAAGACCCTGTTGAAACCTCGGAAAAGAAAAATTATCTAGAGCTGAAACAATTGCTCATTTACAACATATCAATCATAAAAATGCTCAAGCAAGAGCCAATGCGGGTCCTGGGGGTCAAAGAGGAGCTGCTTCGAATGCATTACATCAAACAAATCATCCTCATAATGAAAAAATCACTTATAATCCTTTTGGTATGAATAAAAACCCTTCTAATGATATACCGAAAAATCCTTCTTTTTATATGAAGGGTGGACCCGAAGGTGCTAGAGTCGTAGCAAACCCGGTGGCTGATCCAAATGATTATTTACCAAATGATTTACAACAAGAACATGTGAATTTATTAGAAGATTTTGAAATTGATATGAGTACTAAAAAACTAGGTGATGGTGGTTCTTCAGATGTTCGTATAATTAATGCAATTAGCCGTAAAAAACAATGTTATGCTTTGAAAAAATTCACTCTATTAGCTAAAGAAACTGATGAAGAATTTTATAAAAGAGCTTCGAAAGAATTCATCATATCAAAGGTTGGGGGTGTTAGTAGGCACGTTGTTGATACTATTACAATGGTGAGAATTCAATCTCAAGCTAATTTAACAAGAGGGTGGGGGATTGTTTTAGAATTTTGTGAAGGTGGTGATTTATTCAATACCATTATTAAACCGGGTTGGAAAAGATCTTCTTTACTGGAACGTTATTGTATTTTCAAACAAATTGCTTATGGTTTAAAATATTTACATGATCATGATATTGTTCATAAAGATATGAAACCAGAAAATATCTTGATTGATGCTAATGGTGTTGCTAAAATTTGTGATTTTGGTGTAAGTGATTATGGTCATGAAGAATTTGGTAATTTTGATTCTCCTTTAAAATTATCAACTGCTTATGTTGGCTCTCCTCCTTATTCTCCTCCAGAAGTTATGAAATTAAAAGAAGTTAGTTCTTCAGAAGCTAAAAGTTTTGCTTATGATCCTTTTAAAATGGATCATTGGGGATTAGGTATGTTATTATTTTGTATCGCTTATTCAAATATTCCTTTTCAAAATGCTTGTTCAAGTGATCATGGTTATAGAGATTATAAATTTAACCGAGATCGTTTCAAATCAGATCATCCTTCTTTTAAAAATAATGATGATTATTCAAGAGGCCCTGGTTCTGAATTTAAATGGGCTGCTCAATTTCATTCAAATGGTGCTGCAAGAGTCGCTTGGAAACTTTGTGATCCTTCAGTAAATACCAGATATGATTTAGATCTATTGTTTAAAGATCCTTGGTTTGTTGGTTTAGAAATGTGTCTTTATGAACACTCCGATCAAACTGTTAATCCATTTGTTTCAAATATGTCATCATCTTCATCTCATACCAATACTAGACCTCCATCCCGTAAAAATACTTTTAATAGTAGTGATGAAGAAGGTTTACATACTCCGTTCAGAAGTATGTTAGATTTAAATGATGGTGGTGCAAATGCAAAAGATAATGAATCAATAAATTCTAATTCTTCATTATCAACAACTCCTTTAAAATTACGGAAAGATCATACTAATGTTCATACTTCTTCGACTCAAGTTTTAACCCAAGGCCAAATACAAGAAAATGACGAATCATGTAATAATTGTCAAAATATTCACAAGGATAATCTGGAATCAAATATATCTCCTTCGAAAGTGAGATCAATGTTGGATGTTAGTGGTGATAATCGTGATAATGGAACACCTTCATTACCTGCAGTTAAAGAAGATAATGAACATTCTAATAATGATTTGCATCATTCTAATTCAGGATTAGAATTTACTGCTAAAAATCAATTAAAACCTGAAGATACAGAAAAACAAGTCTCTTCTACTAATTCAATCAAATCAAATGGTACTGATAATTCCTCACAAATTACAAAGAAGGTTGAGTGTAATTGCGAATGTCATGAGTCAACTGAAAATGAACCAACTACACCAAATGGAGAGAAGAAGCCAAAGAAACAATTACCTGTATTACATAAACAGTTTCTTCGGTCGAATTCTCAAATTAAACTTGACTCGAATGGTGTTTGTGATTTAGGATATAAAATCAAAAAACATCATCATTGTGAGGTCAGTAGCGTGGCCGTTGCTGGCTCATTATCAAGAAGAGATCGATAAGCTAACATGGACGACTATAAAATTTTGGGAGGGGCTAAGGTTATATTCAATTCACTTATTCACTTTTTTTTTTTTTTTTTTTTTTGCAGTCACTTTTACTTTTATTTATTCTTTCTCTGCATTAATATTTTCTCTTAAAAAATACTTTATACATCTATATTTAATTTATACATTCATAGTATTTAATATTGTATTACATTAAGATTAATGGACGAAGAAATATATTAAATTTATAGAAGTTTTTGATAATTACATATACAAAAAGTTACGTTAAATTTAAGCTTCTAAAGAAACTCTACCTTTTGGATTGGTAACTTTAACACCTAATTTTTTAGCTTTAGCAACAATACCAACTCTGTTTTTAGCGGAAACATTGTGGTTAATTTCAGCAGCGTATTTTTTAGAGTGTAATAATAAAACATCTAAATCTTTTTCGTTGGCAACATTGTAAACGTAGTGACCAGATGGGATTAAGTGTCTAGTTTTTTTGTTAGAACCGTAACCAATGTTTGGTTGTTCAATGGTACCTCTGAATCTTCTTCTGACACAAGAGTCGATACCTTTTTGTTTTCTCCAGTTTTCAGAAACACGCTTATATCTGTCAGAGTGGTGTCTCTTGAATTTTTTGGTAAACTTCTTAACAATTTTTTGAGGTGGAACAGCAGCGGCCACTAAAAGAACTTGTTAGTATCTAGTTAAATAAACAGAATAATATAAGTAAGAATAGAATAAGTAAGAATATCAAGGCTGGTATCGTTCACTTCACTCCCAATATTCATAGTCATCGATATGCTCATCTCATTTGAAATCTTTTCAAACTTCTTGCAATGAATATAAGACATGCACAACCTGGCTCTTGCCTAGTCTGTGTCTTATACCGTAGATGGCACACATGATGATTGTTCATATACTGACTGTCATACACTGATTGTTCATATAGACAGACTCCAGTCAGTCTTCTTATTTCAGTACATCCAATCAGCTCAAACTTGATGACTTTAATCCAACAACAAACTCTTCACCTGCTATTCATTAACTTATTCTCTTCTAACATAATTATCATAAGGTCCGAACATACTTTTGACGTTATTGATTAAAAAGGTATACTGTAATAGTAAGTGTAAGAAAGGAGGTCTTTTTTTTTTTATTAAAACTTGACTAGTAAAAATTTTCACCAAGTTTTTGGATTTTCTCACACTAAGGAAAATTCACTATTCACTAACAAACTGTTCGCACTAACAAAACAAAAAATAAAATTGATTTAAACAGTGAGCACCGCATACAAAACAAAAAAAAAAAAGAAAGAAAATTACAATTTTCATTTTTATTCTCAGGGAGTGCACACAAGACAAAACAACTCGTTTAGGGTACATGCCCTATAAGACACACACGTGACCAATCCAGGAGATTTTTCAAAAATATCAGGACCCGCAATAAATGGACACACCCCTTCTGTGAGGATGTCCCGTTTAGTACAGACTTACTACTTTACATCCGTGCATCTGGATAACTGCAAAAGAAGCAAAAAAAAACCCGAAAATAGAAGAATGGCGGAAGATATTAGCTGGGAACAACTACGGCTGTGAAAGCTTCGAGGAAATGTACTCATGCTTTGCGTGCCAGGGTGTAGATTAGCTTGTGTAGCGATACGATGAAAGGGGAGTGTAATTAGTGGATAGTTCCCTTGTGTTTACCATTATTCTATTTCAGTTATTTTATTGTGCTATGTTTTTTTTCTGTTTCTTTGTTAATGAGCATCAATTACGGTTTGACTTAGCTGGTAGCTGCCAAAGCGATATCAATTTTTTCAATATATTCAATCCATAGGCTTTAGAATCAGTTAATTAACATAAATTAAACAATCCAAGCGATACATAATCCACTCGCTTCTATTTAACGTCTTATCTATTCGCATTTAATTGAAAAACAAGAGGAACATCTAGATAATTTACCCCGGTTGCTATCTAATACTCTAGCATTAATTGCACTATTTACATTAATATTGTGGGCTAAGAACCTAGAGGATAAGAAGAATAAAAAGGCAAGCGACTCATCATGCTAATGGAAATCGTTTATTACGGATTGGGTTTAATTGCATGCTGGTGGTTTTCATGGTATTTTATTGCATTGATTACTGGTTTCCATTTATGCTCAATTTCAATCAATAATGGGGTCCTGTTCAATGGATTATCATTTTGTTCTTCTAAGATTGTCATAAACTTGAAGTCCCTTCGTTTCAGATTATGGGGGAACACTCGAATGATTATCTTGGATGATCTTAATATAACGTTGTTGAATGATGACGATACCATTAATAAAAAACATGGGAAGTCGAAGTTGAAAAATAAGCCAAAAAATAGAAAACCAACTGAGTTATCAGAACTAGAAGATTTGAATTCGACTAAAATTTCAGTCTTACCAGCTAATAGACTTGCCAAAGTTTTACTGAGATTCATTCTTAAACATATTCCTAAAATTGATATTGAAATAAGAAATACTTCAATAACAAGCTCTGCTAAGTTCAAAACTAGAATTGATTATGCTAAATTTACTATCCTGTCAAGGTATAGTAAAAGACATGATGATGTAATTAAATTTTACTCAAACATTGTAACAACAAATGTTCAAATTCGTAATACTGCTACCGTCATGGAGCATTTACCTCCTTCTTCTTTAGGGACTTTTAGATTCCAATTAAATTACTCCATTCATATGTTTCATGGTGATTTACAAAATATCCAATTGAAAATATTCACTAGTGATGTTAAAGTATCAGTTTTCAATACCTTTAAGTATCTAATCAAAAAATTAGGTAAAGAAAATGATGGGTTGGGGTTACAACAAGATCAGGATGCGGCCACAGATGAAGATGAAGATGATATAGATATTGATAATTTAAACTTTCCAAGAAGTGATAGTTTCCGCTATGATATACCGGCTGAATCGTCAAAAAGTCCACCATCAACATCAGAATCTTTGAAAGAAAATAATGATTCTAAATTTCAAAAACGTCTAAACAGAATTGTTAAACTTCATAATAAAATTTATTCGGCCATAAATGAAATTTCAATTCATGTTGAAAATACTTCATTTTTAGAAATCCCTTTTGCAACGACCGAAGATAATCAAACATTTACAGAATATTTTAAACAATCACATCCTAGAACTTCAGTCTCCTTAAACATAAAATCAATGTCTGTAAATTTACAAAAATTATATGAGGGTTCGGCTGGGTTTGAAGTCTTATTTGATCCAAAAGTTGATAAACCTTTCCATGCTACAACTTCATTTCAATTATTGAAACTTGATTATTCAAAATTAGTCTACGATGAGATCAAAAAAACACACTTTGCTGAATCTGATGAAGTCCTCAATATCCCTAACTACAGTTTCACTTTCAAAAGTAATATCATGGATAACTTGGCAAATGGTTACGGTTTTAAAAACTGTGTGGTTGAATTTTTCTCATCCGCAAGTAGTCCAATTTTAGATGTTGACACTGCTCAATTATCCTCCCTTCTTTATAACCTTATTTTACTTAAAAAGTTTTTGAAACTAAATGACTTGAAAAGGGAAAATAGAAAATTAGCTAGAAGATTGGAAAAAATCGATCTCAATGATAACGATGAAAGCTACCTTGCTTATTCTCATACTGGAGCAGATAGCCATAACCAATCTGTTTTTAATAATCAACAAAAGGAAATCAAACAAGAGCAACGCAATATATTACTGAATAACTATAATGAGTCAGATACTAGTTATAGCTCTCAAGATGCTGACGACATGGACGAAACGAAAATTGAGTTGGACTACGAGAATAGTTCTCCCGAATAAGAAAAATTTTGAAGCAGGTAGCTCTGTGAATGGCTCGTCTGCCAAAAGCTCTCCCCTTAAAAACAAATTCTTCAAGCTTCTTAATGATTATTATCCACGTCTAGATGTTAAGCTAATTATTGAACAACCAAGACTTATCATTCGAAATAATGATAAGCTACATGAACGTATTCAAATATTGAATTTTTCTTATTCCTTACTTAATGTTCACGTTATGACCACTGCTGCCAGAGATTATGATGCTAAATGCCATATATTACATCCATGTACAACATATCATGAAAAAAGTGATATAGAGTCAGCTAATTATACAAATGAGATTATCAAAAAGGAAATCCTAAGTCTTAGATCTGCCCATTTTCAATTTGATATTTTAAAAAATTTACGAGTTAAATCCTTAATTGACATCGATGAACTAATGGTGGATTTGGGCGAGCTAGATGTTCTCGTCGGAATAAATAGACTCTTTATGGACGTTACTACAATGACCGACCGTGATATGAATACTGGTCTTATAAATTTGTTCTTGAATTCAGAAATAATCAAACAAAGAAGTGTATATCCTTTGTTCCATCCTATGTTGGCCTCGCCTGGTCTATTGTCTTCGCCAGCATCGGAAGCCGACCTTAAAGCTACATCATTGGAATCGAAATTATTCAAAGTTTTACCTCATTGGTTAGTAGAAGCTGAACTCAGGGTCTCTCATTCGCATGTTCATATTGGTTCGAGATCCGTTCTTATCGGAAAAGACTATATATCACAAGTTTTTGGAAATGGATTTGATAAGGACTTCGGCTCCTCAAATCATAATCTTAGGGCAGTCAAATTCACCTTTGATGATTTCAAAGCAAAAATAAAAAACGACACTAGAAAACTGTCCTTGGATATCACTTCGTCCACTGCCCATTCCTCAACTGACAGCCTAATACCACCTTCAATGGCTACTTCGCAAGACACACTTACATCTAATTTATTATCAGAAAATAATTCTGATATACTATTCTGGGCATTCAATATTGAAGTTAATAAAATCAATATATCAGTACGAAATGATTTAATCACTGAAAAATTTGAGAATTTCCTTAGCGTTCCAAATTTCAACATAGAAGTTGGGGCGGTGATTCAGAACTCCCAAAAGAAACTAAGGATAGATGGTAATGTCGGTGAATTAAGAGGATCCTACGATCGCTATAAATTTATGACGATAATTGGTTCTATATACCTCATCAAAGAAATTTTTGTCAATCCATTTAAGTCAATCACACGGAAGTTCAAGAATGATATGAAACGGTTTTCAAGTCAAAAGACTATCTCTAACCGCCATTTACAACCTAAAAAGTTGAAAGACTTTCTTCATGGGGAAGTAAAAGTAGTTAAATCGGATTTAATACTCCACTTGAGTGATGATTTCAAAATCAAGTTACAATTATTCAACCTCATAAATGTCTTTTCTCATGGTGTTCTCAGGGTAGATAATAGATTTGCAAGGATTCTCGCCGATTCCCCCACCATTGAAGGATACTGGAGTCGTTTGGCTTGTATTGATGGCTTAAAAATTGACATTAATGACCCTGATTTGAGTCACAAGATAGCCGTTGATTCAGAATCAATAAGATTGATACAGCCCCATTCCTTCGTTGTTCATCAATTGTTTGATAACTTGTCCATTTCCATCAAGACCATGAAACATTTAGTGCATGCTATGAAGGGCAATAATGAACTGAAAGTGAATGTTGTCAAGCCTAAGGAATCGAAAACTGTCAAAGTACCTAAAATGAAAATCACATCTAATAGGCTTTCCTTTTGCATGGAAGATGATCCATTTGAATCTGAATTAAGTGTGATTTATCAATTGGGTATCGTTGAACAGCGTAAACGTTTAGAACAAATTTCTCTCTTCGAAGAAAGAGCAGCTAATGAATTAAACGAGCATAATGAAGTAGATCTTGAAGATAAGTATGAAACATTGCTTAAAACTTTTTCCACTCAGTGGGTAAGAAAAATAAGACTGTACAAGGATAGGCTCAATGATGAAATTGTTTCTAATAGAAAGTTTTTATTTGGAAATGAAGCCAGTTTAGCAAGAAGCGAAAATACCAAGATAGTCGCTTACATGAGCCAGGCTCCTTTGCTATCAGTAATAATGGATGGCTTTGACCTTGATTTACAAACAACCAAGTTTGACCTTCGCGATCTACCCCAATTTATTTATGATATGGGTCAAGGTGTTCCAAAGAGTACCAAATACTCTTTGATGTTCCCTTCATATATCCAACTCACCTTGACAGAACTAAGAATGCATCTTCGAGATTATCCGTTACCCTTACTCCATCTCCCTCCTGATTCACACGAAAAAGCACTCAACTTAGAAGGTCATCTTGTTATTTCTGAAGTCTTAATCAAAAAGGCTGAACACTTAAGAAAGCTTTATATTCCGTTAACAAAACACATGAAAAACATCGAAAAGGATAAGCATTATTCTTTGACTATTGAAAAATCCTTGTCAACAGTGAAATTGTATACTGATATTCAAGTAAAATTTGGTTCAAAACTACCCTCCCGATTTGTATGGGGTCAATCTTATCAGTTTGGAATACAGCAGGTGATGCTAAACTTTGACCAGTTTTCCAAACCTCCAGTTGACCCCTCGATGAAATTGGGATTCTGGGATAAATTGAGACTTATCATGCATGGTAAATTCAAGATTATCACCGGTCCTTCTAATGGTCTTGAAGTTGCGTTTAAGGGCTCTCGTGACCCTTATGACTTGTTCGATTCTTCGTCTGGTTTTGTATTGGCTTTCAGTGATAATGTGGAATGGAAGGTAAATGAAAACGATGACTCTCGCCTGTTTTTCGATATTAAATCAGACAAAATCTCATGGTACATTCCAAATTACCTCATCTCTCCTCTTCTTTCTTGGACCCGTGAGAGCTCTAAATTTGTCTATTTGCCTAATACTAAGAGGTTCGTTTCTTCTTGTTTCGCATACTACTTGGACGATACGTCTAGTGACTCCATAGATCCCATCGAAGTGCAGTCAGACTTGGTTGAAAAACAAGTTCTTAATTTACACGGAGGTGTTAACTTCAAGGTTGGTTTTATTTTGCAAAGGTCAGTATCACCAAACTCAGACGAAGTAACTGACGAATGCAAACCTCATTATGAGATCAACTTATACAATCCTGATTTTACAGGAAAAGATCATGATTCTTATGCTGGGTTCAGAAGTGATAAGCTTCATATGGCCATTTCACTTTCTGCTAATACGGAAAGTAGTTATAATGCTATCCATTTAAGTCCTGGTGTTTTTAAACAGTTCTTTTCTTGGTGGAAATTGTTCTCTGGTAACATGATGTTACCAATAAGAAGGGGCGTGATGTTTGGTGAATTGAAAAAATCCATGAAGTTTTCCCAACATTTATTCACGAACAAGTTCCAATTTCGATTCAAGTCATTATTTATTTCTCATCTTTATCGAGATGAAACTATCGATTCCGAACAGGACAGTATAGAATGTGTTGGTGTAAGAGCTAAAATGGATGACTTCATTGTTGATCTTCACCAAAGAAAGGAACCAAGGATTGAAGTCCATGAAGGGTTATCTAGAAATAAGAAAATTATGAAGATGAACTTTAATGTCGGTGAAGTACACCTATCTGGAATTGATTTGAGATTGGTGCATGCTGTTTTCGACCAGGATATTTATTCTGTGAAGAAAGCTAAAAATGAAAGCAATTCCCACTACAATAACTTCGACAATGATGATCAATGGTTTGACATACTAGACTATGAAGAAGCATATCTTCCATCTTTAAACTCAAACCCAAGAAAGGTAGATATTTATCCTTTAATGTATTCAAAGAGATTTTCTTACTTGAGAGATACTGAAACGAATAAGTCCGAACAGACGAACACTCAATTGGGATCTGAGTCCACCCATGATTGCCTTTTAAAATCAACAGATGTTTATACCCCTCAGATTGAGTTGTTCAATGATCGAATTGAACAATTGAGGGAGCAGATCAAAGAAAACAGAACCAAGAATTATTCCAACAAGAATTTAAACAACCGAATAGCCTCTTTAAAAGGAGATATTGACGAATGCAGGCAACAAAAAAGAAGATTTATCAATAGGTCTGAGTTTCACACTGACACTTCAAACGCTGAGAGCAAAGAGAATTTCCATAATAAGTTTGTATTAATTAGTATGTTCCTCAAATGGAATGTCAATAATAGAAACTTTCTATTGAAATATATTCACTTTGTTCAGTTGAAAAGTTCTTTCAAAAAGTATCTATCTTATGAATCAATAAGTACCTTAGAAGAACTCATTCATAGAAATGAAAACAGATTTACTAGTGACGATCTCAGTGCAATAACTAGCGGCTTTAATAAGATTAAACTGAATTCTTCAACTAAGGAATTCACTAAAACAAAAGAAACATCGAAAGATAGATTCAATGGTTTTGATGAAATAATCAGAAGAGTCAAGGATAACGAAAAAATTAATGAAGATTTTATGATAGAAATAATTTCTCCCCAAATTCAACTTCAAAGTGAAGATGCACCTGATTCTGTTGTATTGATCGCAGCACCTGGAATTGATGCTAAAATTATATCAGTTGTTGATAAAAAAACGAATTCATTGGTTATTAATGGTCAAGAACTAGAAAAGAGGTATGGTTTTATGTTAAAAGATGCAAATATATTTGTTATCGAGAAAAATGATACCAAGCATTCCAATAATTTGATTTTGAATAAATCTTCTTATGGTACGAAGACTAATTGGCCACCGTGGTTAGGTATTGAAATTTGTAAGAACGGTGTTTTAGCCGGTAAGGACAAACTTTTGGTTGAGAAATCCTCCTTGATGGTAACTTACGATCAGATCAAGCCAATGGCAAGTAAATTATCTCAAATAGAGGAAGGGGGCTCGAATGATCAAGACTCAGAAGACAAACAAGAGCCGGAACCTTCTCAATCTGAAGGTATCTCCAATAGGCTTCGGGTGGATATGCCAAATTTTATCATTTCATCTACATCAAAACAATACTTTACCTTGTATATCATTGTGACTAGCTTACTTTTTTATTCTGAACCTATGAGTAAATCTTTAAGTGAAAAATTAGAAAAATTGAAATTTTCGATTGATTTTCAAGACTTAAGGGCTTTGCATGCAAATTTGACCTCGTCTCACAAATACTATCAATTGATGAATATTTTGTCAAATAACTATAACTTTAGACAAAGCAAGCTCGATAACGAAAGTCTAAATGACTACTTGATGTTGAACATCGAAAGGGGAAATGTTGTCACTGATATTTATTTAATGATGCAATCTATTTTGAATGGTGATATCTATCAGGCAGGTAATGGTGCTCAACCGAAGGCAGAATGGATTTTGAAAGCTGATCAAATCATCTTGCACATGCTTGAAGATGACAGGACTCCTATTTTAGATATAGCAATTGCCCACGGTCGTTACACAAGAACAATAAAAGAAGACAATTCCAATGACAATAAATTACAAATTGAGATGATGCAAGGATTCAATTTATTACCTAATGCACATTATCAAGGATTTTTGGAACCTTTAGAAGCACCAAAATTCGAAAGCAATGATCAAAACCTAATCAATGTCGATTGGAGTATGAAGAGATCTATTGGTGGAATCAAAATAATGGAAAATTTTCAAGTTAATTCGCAGCCGTTAAATATCAAGATTGATGAAATAACTGGTGAGAAATTAATGAACTTTATATTTAGAACTGAATTGGAATCAATCAATGAAAGTCCGTTATTGAATAAACTGAAAGACATTGAGACCCAATCCGATGATGCAGTTGGTGAATCTGATTACGATGATTCATCTGCCGGTGATACTCAATCCCAAGGATTCGTTGAACAACTTGATGGAACCAATAAAAATGTCAAATTTGACCAAAACGCTTCTCATTCCAATCCTCGGAGAAAATCCAATAGGGACGTTAGCAAAATGTCGAATCATGCATTGTCCATTTCTGGCAGTAGTGATTCTCAAGGAGTGATTGATAATGATATTGAGGAAATGATTCATAGATCGAAGAGCTATTTGAGTATAGTTTCGCTCAAGGCCAATCCGTTTTCGCTTCTGCTTTCTATTAAATGTAATAAGGGTTATCGTCGTGCATTAAATGTTGAAAATTTAAAGATCAAATTACCTGAATTATCGATTGAAAACGAGATTTTATCAGTTTTGGAAGTGACAATGATGATGAAAAAATTAATCATCAAAACTTTGTTAAGTCACACTGGTAGATTATTAAGGAACAAGATGAGTGTTAAAAGAAGACTGGGTAAGAATTTTATAAACAAGCCCTTAAAACCAGTTAAGAAATACGTTAAGTTTACCCAAGTATCTGAACTTGCCGAAGAAGGGCTGACAGTTATGTCCGAGCCTTAGCAAATGCCATGGTAAATTACTGTAACTATAATTTCAATTCTCGTTTATGTATTACTACACTAGTTTAGAATTAATATATTAATTTATTAAATAATTTTTTTATTTTAAGTTTGTAATTAAGATAATAATAACAAGAATGGAAAGTTGAAATAAGATACAAGAGTTGAAAGCCTATAATTCTTTGTGAATTAGAAGATGTCATGAGGTCATTAGGATAAAAACATTGTTTCGTACATGCTTGCAAACGGTATGCTATATATGCTGTCTTTTAACGTCACCACCGTTGGCTTGAATCTTCTTTTTACGTTTCGACTTCTTACCACCATATTCGTCATTTTCACTCATATCGTCAGTTCTCATCAATGTTTGCTGGTCATTAATTGCCAAATCTGCAGTATTAAAACCAGGTATACCCTTAATTGGCGTTTTATCAAACTTCAACGCCTGCGCCAACAACTGAGGGTCAATTTCTTTAATTATATCAGGGGCTTGAGCTACCATTGGGTCTAGAAGAGAAGCTGGTAGCTCTTTTGTTGGTGGAATTTGGTGCTTCCCGGTAAATCTTGAATATGATTTTTATATGATTTTCTTAGTTTGACACCTTTAGAACCATCTGGATTGGTTCTTGCTAAAGAACGTGTAATCGGTTCAAGACCGTACAATGCCATTAGGTTATCTAGTGGTGAAGGCACCGATATTTCATATTTATCTAGAATGATTGGTTAGTATAAAGCTTGACCTGGTTTCAAAGTCTTGCGATCTCAACGTACTTTTTTCCTCTATAAGATAGAAATTAACTGCCTTTTGACCATCATACTGACGTCTCCCTGGCCAGTCGCCCCATGATCTTGCATGTCCTCAGTCATTGTGAAAAGGAGCCTTTCGAGTTAACGAATAAATCGATTAGTATAGAATTAGAACTTCTATAGTTCAGTTTACTTTTTTATTTCTCAGTTTTTCTAATCCTTCTGTCGTTTTTTTTTTTTTCCTCCCGATTAAACGTTAAGCTGTTTGTCAGTTTTCGCAATCTTTCTATTCTACACTATCCTATTACAACCATTAATAAAATACATATTTATTGATATCTTTTTTTTTTCTTTTCTACCTTTTTGTTAAGAGTACATGCAGTTTGTCATAGTGCTTAAGAATACACATTAAGAGAAGAGAAAAAATTATAGGAAAAACAAGTAAAACGAAACGAAAAATTGGTGCAAAAATAGGGAATGTCTAGGATCTATATAAACATCAAGGGAGGTCGTTGGTTGTTGTGGATGAAATAATGCGGTAATGGCAAGAAGATGGTGAATGAAGATGAGGTAAGTCAGCGAGATTATTTACCAACAACTTCCCAACCATCATCAGTCTTGGATTCTTCTTGAACAGACAATTTAGAGGTAGCTTCTTCTAAACCAGTTTCTTGTTTTGGAGCTTCTGGTTTGGTTACTTCTGGTTTTGATTCTTCTTCGTCAGAGTCACCTTCAACAGCTAAGACATCATATAAAGATTTTTGAGGGCCTTGAGGTTTTTCAGCTTCTTTATCTTGTTTACCCTTTTTATCGTTGGCAGTTCTATTTGGTTTTTGACGTGGTTCCAAAGCTTGACCTCTTTTCCAATCAAGATCATCCTTCTTTTCGGTTCTGTTACTTCTTTCTCTTGGAGGTAATTTTGTAGTTGTTGATCTAGCTGAACCCCAATCGAATTCAGGTTCTTCTTTTCTTGGTCTTCTTTCTGGTCTATCACCACCTCTATTACTTCTTTCTCTTGGTGGTAAGTTTGTGGTTGTTGATCTAGCTGAACCCCAATCAAATTCAGGTTCTTCTTTTCTTGGAGGTCTGTCTAAGCTTTCTCGTCTATTACTTCTTTCTCTTGGAGGTAAGGTTGAAGCAGTATTTCTAGCTGAACCCCAATCTAAGTCTGGTTCTTCTCTTCTGGGTCTACCTTCACCTCTATTACTTCTTTGTCTTGGTGCAATACCAGAACCTCTTGCTGAACCCCAATCTAATTCAGCTTCTTCTCTTTGAGATCTTTCACCACGGGCTGGCATACCAGAACCTCTAACTGAGGTCCAATCCATATCGAAAACATCTTGCTTTTGAGGAGCAGCAACATTAACAAAAATTTTTCTACCATTAAATTCAGATAAAGTTAATTTTAAAGCATCTTCTAAAAGTTCTCTTTCTTGGAATGTGATGAAAGCAAAACCTTTGGCTCTACCGGTAGACATATCAGTAGGAACTTTAGCATCGGTAACAGTACCTGGAGCAACTAACTTATCTTCAAAATATCTAATTAAAGAACCTTCAGTGATATCATATGGTAAATTATTAACTCTAGCTCTGTATGGAGGAGCATCAGGAACTGGATATTCTTCTCTTCTACGTTCAAATCCAGAATCTTCGTTTCTTTCTCTTGAAGCGAAAGAACCAGCAGCAGATGGAACACCAACGGAGGAGTTGACTTGGACACCAATAGAAGACATATCAACATCTTCATCGGCCCAAGAACCACCACCACCGAATTGTTCATCAGCTAAGAATGAACCTAAATCCATTTTAACACTTTTCTTTGGAGGAGCTATATCAACGTTAGTAAAAATGATCTAATTAAACATAAGGTATGGATCTTTCTCCTAGACTATCTCTTTCCATTTCTGTGGGGTCTTTACACAAAATATTACACGTTCTGGCATCGATTTGCACCTCTTTCAATTGGCACACCCAGTAATGGATAGTCTTTTTCCAACGAGTTCTTCAAAACTTTGCAGTTATGTAATTCAGGAAAAATTTTCACTTTTAAACTAATGATCCGATCCTCATACCATGACCCACCTTCAAATAGCTGGTAGCTCTAACAAAAAAACATACCCATATTGTATAATGTTTCGTCTTCTAGTTAGGGAGCAGGATTAGATGTAAAATCTGTTAAGACGACTTCAAATATAGAGTTTATATTCAATTAATGATAGACTTCTCTTTTTTTTTTTTTTCCTTTCAAATTTTTTCACTTTTTTTTTTTTTTCCTTCTCGTTTTTTGATTTTTTGGTTTTTTTTTTGTCTTTGTTTTTTGGTCCTTTTTTTTTTCGGTTTTGGTAAGTGGAGGTACGGGTGTTTAAGCCGTTCAGTATGAAAGTTGCAAAACTACAACTACAAAAAAGGATAGAATACACAGGGAATAGGTATTAGCTATATACGGGCTGTGGCCGATCAAGAATTAAAGAGGATATAGAAAGAAAGAAGAAAGAAAAAAAGAAGAAAGAAAAAAAGAAGAAAGAAATACAAGAATTGAAGGAATCAAAAGTTCATAGAATGCATATGATCATACTCGTTGTTCAACCACATTCCTTGTCTCGCCGAGATCCTGGGATTGTCTTGCGGTTGTGGTATGGTCATTTGAATTGTCTGTGTTTGGGGGTTCTGGGGTGTTCCCGTTGGCGTGTTGACTAGCATTTTCATTGGCATGTTGACTAGCATTTTCATTGGCATTTTCATTAGTATTTTCATTAGTATTTTCATTAGTATTTTCATTAGTATTTTCACTTTCGGGATTCAGATCGGTATTCTCTTGGTGGTATAGAAAGAGAACGGCCCAATTGAATAGATCGAGTTTTTTAATACCCATTAATCTCCACCAAAATCTTTTGAAAAGCGAACCATATTTTTTATTGGCCACTTCGTTTGCTCTATTTTCTAAATTGAGGTGATTCAAGCTTGAATCATTAAGAATAAACCGAACTCTTTCAGAAGTTGGAATGAGCTCCTGTAGCATTGCCCTTAAAGTAGGATCATTTCTGAAAGCGTCATAATCCAAACTGAATTCATCGTCAGAGTCTAACTCATCGTCATTGTTCTCATTATTTGGTTGGTCGTTTGATTCATTATTTTGCTGATTATTTGGTTCATTATTTTGTTGATTTGTTTGATTATTTTCACTTTTATAGAAATAATCACGTTTACACATAGGACAACAAGCTCTTCTTTTGATTAACCAAGGATCTAAACAATCAGCATGGAAAACGTGACCACAAAGTAAACCACGTACTGTATCTTCATTTTCTAAAGTTTCAAGACAAATTGCACAAGTACCAGAAGTGAAATGTAATTCATCATCTTCATCTTCATCTTCATCTTCATCTTCATCTTCAACTTTAGTCGTACATCCTTTGGATAAATCCACCATTTTGATCGGTAAATTATTGGAAGCATCAGCGTATAAGCTTGTATTATCATCTTCATCATCACGTAAAGCATTATCCTGAGAAGAATTAACATGATAAGTATCATCATGATGACTAGTAGAATCATTGATAGTCTTATATAATAAGTTTTCTTCTTGTAAAACCCCATCACGAACGTCTTGATCTCGTTCTTTACCGCCATTTAACCAATCAAAATAACTTTTCCTGGGGAACAAGATTTCAACCTCTTGTTCTGACAATTTTTTCATTCTAGCATAGCATCCGCCTCTTCTTCTTCTTCTTCTTCTGCGTCTTCTACGTCTTGCAGCAGCTGCTGCAATGGCAGCATCGGTGGTTGAAGTAGAAGTATTTGTTGTTAATTGACTAACTTGATTGAAATATAAATTATTGTTAATCCTTCTCTCTAAAATTTCACCTCTTATAAAATGATGCGCTCGAATATATTCAATTTGTTCATGTAATTCATAATTTGTTGTGGAATTATTTGTTTGATTATTTGAATGATTATTCAAGTCACCATCACTTAAAAAATTAAATGGAATACTTCGATGGGTTATTGGGTAAACATGTAAGCCATATTTAGAACGAATAAAATATCGAATAGTGAAAAAAATGAATAATAAAGCAATGAAAACCCCAACAGCTAATGCTAAAAAGAATAATACTGTTGATGGAGTATTACCAACAAATGAAGTATTGGAATAGCTTGCGTCACTAGCGTCATCATTCGATGCTCTTACGCTAAGATAAACTTGACGGTCCATCTTAAAACGTATATACCAGATACCCAGGGTCAGACTTGTTGAAATGAACTAGCTATCTATTAAGGAGTAAATTCTGCTTCAGGGGCCTATATTTTGGTCCTTTTTTTTTTTTTTTTGTTAGCGATTTTGCCTTTTTTTTATTTTACTTTAGTTTTCCGTTCTTTTTTTTTTATATAATTTTTTTTTTTTTTTGTTTTTTTCACCCGAAATCTACCTATTGAAGTAACTTTACGATAGTTAACAAAACTTATTGTTTAGATATTCTATTAGATGTTCTTCTAGATAATGCTATGAATTATTTTATGGTATTAGATAAGAGATAGCTTGCTCTTGGGGATATTTTATGTCTCCAACAATAAAAGGCCTGCAGGGAAAAAGCACTACAATATAATCAACAGTAAAAGCAGAATCTTGATAAATCAAAAATATTTATATAATAGAAACAAAAGTAATAATAAAAAAACAGCTATTTAACTACTTTTTAATCAACTTAAGATTGAGGAGCTGGTTTACAAGAAATGGCAGCTTCTTCACCCATAGCAGAGATAATGGTGACTAATAAATCTTTACCATCATCAAAACCAGATTGAATATCTTCACCCAAATCACCATCTGGAACTTTGACATCATCTTTGGTGTCACCATCAGCGGTCATTAAAGATAAAAATCCATCATCGATATCAATTAATTGATATTCTTGTCTAGAAACATTTGGAACTTCCATATTGTGGGTAGATGGGGATAAATCTTCTAATTTTTTACCAGTGAAGATATCAATGGCGACTAAATGGACTTTAGCGTGACCGTGCTTACCAGTTTTAGAGGTAGACATATCGACAATTTTACATGGTCTGTTCTTGATAACAACGTGACCGTTCTTTCTCAAAGCAGAACATTGCATTGGGTAAGTTAAAGCGGCACCAGCATCAGCGGTTTCGAAAGTGTGCTAGAATAAGTTAGTATCAGTTCGTAAATAACAAAAAGTGGATATATATATCCACTTTTTATGTGGAGATGGCAATCGAAAAAAATTTTGTTGTCGTTCGTCGATGAAAAATTCGATCCCATCAACGTACAACAAAATCTTTTCCAATCCCTGGTCCTAAAAATCAATCGATCCAAGTATACTGAGTTGCTATACACAATCTACCAGGATCACTCATGAATTCACATACATCTTCTTCAGCCATTTTAGAATATATTAATGATTAATGGAGTATTAAAAGAAAGAAAAGACTAGAAGGGAAAGAAGAGTTTTTAAGTAATTTTTTTTTTTCGCTCTTTCGCTTTTCTCAGTCTCTTCTCATTTTTTTTTTTTTTTTTTTGTATTTTTTTTTTTGTATTTTTTTTTTGTTTTTTTGGCTCTTCGTTGACTTTTTTCATTGCACAAAGAACAAACATCCAATCATTCCTTTTGCCTCTGCTACTTACTCCCTGCGCTTCTCATTGGCGGGTTCAATTGCATCCGCTGGTGTCGTTGTTCTCTTGTTCGTTCACTGGTGTGGACGTCCTATTCAGCAGCGGTGGTCTACGACTGGCGGTCCTGCGAAGGGCAAAGGGTAATTAACAGCATGCTTTTGCGGTGGTGTGTAGGGTAAATATGAGCACGCAGAGGGGGGTGTTTTCGTACCCGCACAATTCGGTTTGGCACACGACGACTCGCTCCCAGCGACATTCGGTGGGCGCACGCCGTTCTCTGGGTTGCCTCCCCGGTAAGGTTACCCGGCGCCCCATCTGGACTACATGTGAACGGCTACTAGTTTTTGCAACTATAAGTAAACTATTTGATTAATTTAGAGGTAGAATTAAAACACTTTATACATAGCTATTAACCTGTGGAGTGAATAACAAGATTCACGGTGATACCTTTTTTGTTTTTTTTTTCTTTTTTACTTGGTTAAAAAGTACCCTTTATGTAGTTGCACTGCAACTTTTGATTAGCCTTCAACTGATGCAGCTACAGGAACATCATTTGTATTCAGTATAGGACTTTGTTCGATTAGATTACCGTTATCTATTCTTTTTTTAGGAGTACCGTTTGTTTCAACTGCTGATATTTCCAGTTCATCAGGAGGTTGACTACTTAATCTTGAATTATTATTTTTTTGTAAATCAATATCATTTTTGGTATCCAAGGAAGAGTTATTTGATTTAACCATTTTTTCTAACTTCAAAGCATCGATTAAAGAGTTCCATTTATTTAATAATTCTTCACATTTTTCATGTAATTTAAAACTATCGGGATATTCTAATTCTTCATCTTTCAAAATACATTTTAATACTTTATGAATCTTGGTTTGTTTTAATAATTCAATGTTTACTGGGAATTCAACAAGTCGATGTAGTATTAATCTAGCCACTGATAATTCGTCAATACTTGGAGGGGGGAATTGTTTTAAATTAGTTGGGGTAACCGGTTGGTTTCTTTGGATCAATGATCTTTGTAATTTGATTCGACAGAGCCATAATTGATGCTGTTTTTCTTCTTCGGTCAACAGTTTTGCACTTGATCCGGTGATGGTTTTTGATTTATTAGAAGAGGAGGAGGAGGAGGATGTGGATGGCGTGGAAACACTTCTTCGGTGTCCGTTAGTACGTTTGGTCGGGGGTTCTTCTTCATGTTCACTTTTTATTCTTTTCCCGTTGGAATTGCCATTAGATGGTCTGCTAGTGATTTTTTGATTTGATTCATCTTCGTCATCGGCTTCCGATACTTTTTCCTCTCTTTTTATATTTTTCCGCTTGGGCCTTATTTTATTGACGTCGGTTTCCTCCTTTACTTCTTCTGCTTCATCTTCTTCGTCTTCTTCATCTCCATCTTCGTTTTTCACTTCCTCGTCATCTTCTTCGTCTTCGTCGTCTTCGTCCTTGGCTATTTCATCGCCGTTATTTCTTTTATCGAGTTGATCCATGAAATCATCAAATTCCAATCCTTTGGTGGCTAATAAAGCATCGGTGACATGATTGGTACGGCCGCTTTTTGATTTTTGTTTTGATTTTTTCATATCGGGGACTTTTTCTAATTTTTTATCCAATTTTTCAATGGTTAAAGCTTCTAAATTTTTTTCGTTCATCCAATTATAATCGCCATCCGGTATGAATATTACACAGAATTCGGTTGATTTCTTTTTAACCTTCATGATACTTGATGGAATCAAATCTGGAGGCATTATAAATGACGGCCAGGCTGGGAATCCAGCCATTTTAGCCAATACAAGGTCTTTATAATTGAATTTACTTTTGGATGTTCTTTTTGGAGGCATTACGCGTTCTTCTTATATCAAATAAACATTAATACCAAGTATTATTAAGAATCCAATTGGAAATGGTAAATGAGCGGTTAATAAATGGGAACAAAGGGGGATGGTGCTAAAACTATAATTAATCACGATAGACCAGCGTAATAAAGGGGAAAGAGCCTGGGAAAAGCCAAAGAATATGACCAGTAAGGTGTAGGTGGATTGATTGATTGATTGAATGAGTGTGATACGATAGTGGAAGAAAGAGAAGTAATGATTGAGTTGGAATTCTGAAAAGGAAAACAACAGAAAAAATCAAAAAAAAAGCACTTAAAACAAAAAAAAGCACTTAAAACAAAAAAAAAGCACTTAAAACAAAAAAAAAAGCACTTAAAACAAAAAAAAAAATAAAATAAAAAAGAAAAGCACCTAAAAAAAAAAACACTAACAAAAACACTACAAAGCACTCAACACTACGAGAATTACAATACTAGCAGATTACAATACAAAATACAGTCCTAACAAAATACAATCCACTGGCAAAATATTTACCCTAACAAAGTATAATAGTATAACAACCAATAAAGAAAATTACCAGTGAAATTGGTAGAAATACAAAGACCAATAGCAAAGTTAATAGCATCACCATCATTCCGCCTTTCTCCTACTATTTTCTTTTCTCTTCTTTTGTTCTTTTGTTATTACTGTCAACTTTGTGTGCAGGGGACATTCATACAAACAGCAATGCTTTGAACCCCATATACAGTTATGTTGCAAATTGTCTTCCAACGATCTCCAGGTCCTGGTTCAATTGGCATCTGACCGTTGGTGGTTGAACGGCTGCAATGTCCCGAAGTCCACCTCCGTACATTTATCGTCCACGGTACTTTCAATCTGGCGATGGGGGAAATGCTTGATGTGCGGTGTCTGGGTGTTCTGGGTGTTTTGTGAGCACGTGATGCTCATAAAATTGCAACCATTCGGTCTTCCATCCATATACATTTATAATACGTTTTGTAGATACATTTATATGTGTAAGCCCATGGGACTGGCTGCTGGTCGTTGCTTAGTTGAAAGTGCAAGTGAAGCAGTGGCAATTATGTATGTGCTGTAACTGTATAATTAGTAGTCTAATTATACAGGGTACTGTTTATGGTACTGTTTATACATGGTACTGTTTATTGGTACTGTTTATACATGGTATTGTTTATACAGTAGTGTACTGTTTAGTATACTTATGTAAATCAATAGTAGAGCATAATGTGAAAGTATGGTTTAACTGTTTGTGACGTGGTTGGATTTGTTTGTTCTTTGTACTTTCCATGTTTTGTAGAGATTTAGCTTTTTTTTTGCATTTTCATAAAATTACAACTTTTTGTTTTATATTGAGAGCACTAGTGCTGGGATTACTAGATGACCATTAAATGTTGTAGCCATAGTATATGAATGTGGTTATGTATATGTAGTTATAGTCATGTAGTTATACTACATGTAGTTATAGTCATGTAGTTATAGCACATGAAGTTGTAGCACATGAAGCTGTAGCACATGTAGTTGTAGTATTAGTTGTAGTACAAGTAGTTATGGTGTTGGTTATAATTATAGGATAAGGGTGCTTTCACTTTCAATAAGGACAAACCCTCTAAGCAACCCTCCAGCCTTATCAGCCGTATCACTTTGTAGCCAACCGTGACAGGTATGTGAATAGCCAAAAATCTCACTGACGACAAAATCACTCACTCACAAAAAATTTACCAGAAAACAAGGAAATGGCCTTTTTTTACAACCTTAACTTGAGAAAACTTTATTGGAAACCATTTTTCAACCAACTTGACTAAGGTTCAAACCTCTTATTTTCTTGGTGGTTTGCAAAATTCTTCCATAATGGATCCTTCGTCTTTGAAAAAACCCTCGGATATGAATTTACCAACTCCAGAAACTTTGGCTGCTGTATTCAATATTAACCACGATAAAAATTTGACTAACGATATTAAAAGAAGAAAATTAAATAATTCATTATCAGTTCCTAGAACTAATCAAAATAGTAATGAATTTTCTATTGAAGCTTCAATACCAGCACCTTTTTTACCACCGTTCCCATATTCAAATTTGAAAAATTCTTTTGCGGCTTCTTCATTACCTCCAACTCATAATAACGTTCCTTCTTCGATAATTCCGGTGATTGAATCTCCCTTAAGAGTGAAGGACTTCTATAGTGACGTTGAAACCAACTTGGATGACCCAAACGTTTCTAATCAATTAAAATATATCATTAATCGATTTCCTCCTCCAATTGCTCCAGTAAATCATTTCGACCCAAGTGACGATGAAGAAGAATACGAAGATGAAGAAGATGATGCTACCAACGATGGGGTTTCCATTCCCTTCATTTATCCACCTCCTCCAGTCATTGATCAAATATCCCCTCCGCTCCCATTACCGTTTCCCCCACCAAATTATATGCCATATTTACTAAATACCGATAGATCTACTTTAACTCCTTCAGAAGTATTCAATAAATTCTTAAAAGCTTCTAATAAACTACCAAGAATCGATATGGTGGTGGCAAGTGCCGCTGGCTCATTATTTGATATGAAAAATCAAGCTAATTTAGAAGGTTTCTCAATAAAAGATTATGAAGATTATATTTCAAAATATGGTAAACCTCTAATTCAACAAAAGAAAAAGGCTAAAAGAGGTAGAAAACCGAAAAACAAATTGAATGAGTCTCAAATAATCCAACCTTCCGATTATGAAGAAGAAGAAGAAGAGGAGGAAGAAGAAGAAGACGAAGAAGATATACATGATATGTCGAATAAAGAAGATTTACAAGATTATATCGATTATGCTCTGAATATTGATACCACTAATGCTTATGATAATTATGATGATGAAAATCCCCAAATAAGTAATAATAACGTTGTTATTGATTTAAAACCTCGAATTAAAATCAATTATAAATCAACTAAAAATGGATTGATCGTACCTAGAGGTTCAAAATTTCTAAATCCAGCAGAATTTGACACCAATGATGGTGATTCTTACGATATAAACTCTTCAAATTTACTAACCGGTTTATACAATAAAGATTTAATATTAGCTAATGGTACTAATAAAGAGAAAAGAAGAAATGAGTTGAAAAAGTCCCTTAATAAATTAACTAACTTGAATGATGATCAACGTTATAAACTATATATCAATAAGAAAAATCAATTATTGGAAAAATTAAATAATTTAAAGAATTCTAAAATTCATTTTGATGATGAAAAAACTTCAATTAAAGATGATGAATTATCAAATATAATCAATGACTTACAAAGTAAAAGGAATTTGGAACTACTAAGATTGAAAATACATTCAAATTATGAATTATTGAAAAGCTCAATGACATTCTATGAAGACTCAAATAAGTATTATAAAAAAATGAATAATTTATCGATCAATAAATTATCAAAATTGAAAAATTTCTTCGAATTTCAAAAATCTACTTTTGAAGAAATATTAAATAAATCAAATGATTATTTTGATATTAAATCAAAGGATAGCTCCAAACTTTTCAATGGGATTTCAAAACTTGACTACAATAATCAAATTAGATCACTAATGAAAGATATCTTGAATAACGAATCTCAATCAACTTCCATTTCTCATACTCCTTTAGCAACTTCTATTGATAATACTTCTTCATCAACTTCATTGGATTTATTGATGCATGATTTCATGCCTCTTATAACTTCGGAAGAATTTGATTTAATCACCGGTGATTTACCGCTGAAATTGAAATCTTCTTCGTCTTCATCAACTTCAAAAGATTCCGCCGCTAATAAACTGAAATCAAATATGAATATTAAACATCAAATTTTCCAAAGCCCCCTTTATGATAAAACTTCGGGTTCTGATACTAATGGTAATATCAGTTTTACTAGTATGAGTAATGGGAATGCCAGTGATAGTGGTGGCTCTTCAACTACTACCCCAGCTAAAAGAAGACCTGGTCGTCGGGCTGGTACTAATTCTAATTCTAATTCTAACGATAAGGATGATGATCCCGATAAACAACATACTGAAGCAGCGCTTTTAGCTAAAATCATGAAACAGTTTTCAGGTCCCGCTGCTGCTAAAAATGATGAATTGAATGAAGACTTAAATATGATGGGGGTTAAAACTAGATGGCCAGTTGGTAAGTAGATCATATATCATATGTATATATACGGAGATCAATTGGGTAAAGCCGCGTAGTTACCGTTTTCTGTTATCGCGAAATCTATACAGGATGCGGAACAACTTGTTTATATTGAAAATTGCTAAAAAGAATAGTGTTACAGTATACGTAAACATATAATATATGGAAAAAAAATAAAGACAGTCAAAGAGGTAATAGCATGATTAGTTATTAAAACAAAAGATAGTAAAAGGGGAGGAGGAGAACAAAAAAAAAAAAAAATAGAAGCAGAACAATGCTATATAAGAAATAGAACAACGTAATTTAAAGTTAATATAAAGAGAGAATAAGAGAGGATAGAAAGAATATTTAAATGATTGGATTAAAAATCATTTTCGAATTGGGAATAAATGGCAATAACAACACTGAATAAACCAATGACTATTGGGAAATTACCTAAACCATCAGCGAATTTACCATAAAGACCTAATTGAATTAAGAAATGATTTTTTAAAGCATTGAAAATACCCGAATAACTACTTAAAGTAGTTAAAGTACTTGAATTTTTAATAACGAAAAAGAAAATAATAACTTTTGATAAAGCAAAAACAAGTGGATCATATTCGTAAATTCTAGTAATGATTTCATCAGTTTCATCTCGAATTCATCATCTTCATCATCAGAATCAGATAAACCTCCAATAACGATACTTCTTCTAGTGAAGTTTACGTAATAAGAAATCAATAAGGGTAAAGCAACAGCATAAACCCCCCAATTGAAAAAGACCGAAGCAATATCAAAATCCCATAAAGCGGTAAAATCCGGAATTTCATAATCTAAATCATTTAAAATATCAAAATTATCTTTAAAAACTTGATGAATTGAGTCATTATTTTTAATTGGACTAATGGCACATAAGTATAGAAAAAGTAGAAAACTTCAAAAACCAATTCAGCGTAATTAATAGTAACAGTACTAGATAATTTTTCTCTTAATTCATCGCTATATTCAAGTGCGGTAATACCAACTGAATCAGTAAAGTCATAAATTTTATCCTTTGTTTCTTCAACAAATTCAATGATTGGGTCAATAATTTTTGATTTCAAATCAATTGGTGGGGGGCCATTGTAATCTGGATCAGCTGAATCATCTTCATCAGCTTCTTCATCATCTTCATCAGCTTCTGCTTCCTCAGTATCAACTTCTTCTGCATCAGATGCTTCATCAACCAAGGTTTGTTGTTCAGAATTGGTGGAATCCTGGTGTTTCTGTTCAATTGCTTTGATGGTTTCCACAGCTTGGGTTGGATTTTGTTCAATATAGTTAGAAATTTTTTCAATTAAAATTTTTTTAGTATCTTTACTAACAACATGAATACCAACTTTACGAGCAACACTGGTTAAATCAGCTTTTTTGAAATTATTTAAGTCAGACATCTGCAATTCTATCAATTGTTCAATGGTTGGGTGTGAATATAACTTGAAAGCACAAAAATATGTATCTGTATATATATATATATCGATATCAAAACTGTATGTATACAAGATTGTTTATGTTTTTTTTTTTTGTAAAGAACTTTTTTTTTTTTGTAAAGCTTTTTCTTTTTTGTTTTGATTTGTTTTTCTCCTGTGGAGTTTTCCTGGAATGTTTGGGTCTTTTTATTTGAAAAAAGAAGAAGAAGAAGAAAATGAAAAAGTTTTGGGTGTTTTTAGGAAATTCTTGTAATTTAAATGAAAATATAAATAATAAATGGGTAAATAATGGGGGTGGCTAATTGGCGTTTTACTCGGTTGTTCTTTTAGTTGTTTATTAATGTATATCGAAAAAAAACAGAAAGCCCTTTTGTGCATTAGATTTAACATCAAAAGCACAACAAAGCCATCTCTCAACGTTTTGTAAGTGGTGGTACCCACCCACCAGTTCAGCATGCCCTACAAGTGCTAGCACTGTCTCCCGTGCAAGCTTCTACGCTTTCTGTTGGCCATTAGGTCTGGGTTGAGCTGTTTACAAAATCACTTCATCTAGATGTTGTTTTGTCCTCGTCCTAAAAGGGTAACCAACTGGTTTACATCAATCAGTGGCCACCGGACCCGTGCACCAGGAGGATCGTTCCATCAACAAAAAGCTACTTCTAGTGGGAATCACGGCGTCTAATTTGCGAGGAGGATGTGATGGGTAACTTTTTTTTTTTTCGAAAACGATTAAAATCATAATAAACCCATCTGTGCACAATTAAACATATATAGTACGCATACCGGTTACTGATTTGGTGGAAAACAATAATACAATTGTTTGTTTCGTTGCATTATTTTGATTTTGAACCTGAGCTGACTTGCTTTGATTAGATTCTAGTTCTGTTGGAAAACCCTGTGATTAGCTTTTGGTTTCTCTATCATACTGCCTTCTTACTTGGTCATTTAACTAGCGCCCCTGTTTTCTCTTTTATACTGTATTAACCGCCCTTTTTTACAACTAGCTTTCAATCCAACTCTCAATACTAAACCAATATTATCTACAATACATTATACAATACATCCCATGTCCATATAGCACATAATGATTACTAGATCACGAATACTGCTGGCGCTGCTATCGAGTCGCTTGGCTAAACGTCTAGCATCGACCTCAGAAGCTCCTCGCGTTAATCAAGTAGGTATTCAGTACTTATCCAATGATCTACACAGAAAAGTTTTCCCAACCGTCCCCTTGGATAAATACAAATCTCCTCCCCACCATTCCTTGGTAGAATTACTGAAATCTCATCTAGATCACCATGGCTTACTAGGTAAGAAAACCGCCATATCCAATCCAATCAAAATAGATCACTTCCCTGATTTAGTTGGCAATAAATCAGTAAGCGAACATTTCCATAAAATAGGCTCCAAGGATGCTCAACCATATTTGTCAATGGCAGAAAACTTTTTGTCAAATCAAATACCGTCTAAACCTGACCCAAAAGATTGGGTGTTTCAACTGGGCTGGACTCGTTATGAACCTGGTAAGAAACCTCAACATGTTCCTTATCCTTTAGAAGATGAATTGGTTTTCGATGTTGAAACTTTATATAAACAAACCCATTATTCTTGTTTAGCTACTGCAGTATCTTCAAAAGCTTGGTATGGTTGGGTTTCCCCATTTCTTATAAATCATAAAAAGGATTCAAAATTTAATGATCATCAATTCTTGATACCTTTCGATACTAAGAATCGTCCAAAATTACTAATAGGCTATAACGTTAGTTACGATAGAGCCAGAATCTTGGAAGAATACAGCATCAAACAATCAAAAGCTTTTTTCCTTGATGCAATGTCTCTTCATATAGCAATTAGTGGTATATGTTCCCAACAAAGACCCATCTGGCAAAAGCATAAAAAAAATCAAGAAAAATTACAAGAAGAAACTGAAAATGATGAATTCGATAATTCTGCTAAAAATGATGACGACCTTTATTCTCAGTTTTCTGCTCAAGATTTGGCCAATGAATTGTTAGACGATCCTTGGTTAAATAAAGGATCCCCAAACTCTTTAGCTAACGTTGCTGATTTCCATTGTGGTATTAAAATGGATAAGAAAGTTCGTGATGAATTTGCTACTCTTGATCCAATGGATATTATCAATAACTTCAATAATTTAATGGACTATTGTGCAAAAGATGTTGACTCGACTTTTTCTGTCACGGCTAAGCTTTTCCCTGAATTTAGAACCAAAGTCCCTCATCCAGTTTCTTTTGCTGCTTTAAGACATATGGGTAGTTTAATGTTACCAACTACTAAAAACTGGAATAAGTATATCGAGACAGCAGAGAATTTATATCAAGAAAATAGATCGGGAGTGACAAATATTCTAGAAGAAAGAGTAAATGAATTAGTCAAATTTATAATAGATAAAGATGAGTCCTTGAAGCCTGATCTTGAAAATGACCCTTGGTATAAACAATTAGATTGGTCTATTAAGGAACCTCGTTTGAAAAAAAACGGTGAACCTTTCGCTAAACAAGCGTTTATGACTGGGTTTCCAGAATGGTATAGAGATCTTTTCAAAAGTCTGACGACTAGTGAAGATGGCTCCAAAACTAGAGAAATGAAAATTAGTTTAAGAACAAGAATCACTCCATTATTGTTAAAACTTAAATGGGAAGGTTACCCCTTGGTTTGGACCGATTCATGCGGCTGGTGTTTTAAAGTTCCAATAATTGATGATTTACTTGAAGATTTAAAATCAAAAAATTATATTGAAGCCAAATTAGATGATGGTGACTTTGAAAAATTGCACGAAGATTTATTCACTCCCGGCAATTACCAAACTTTATTTAGAGTTCCATCACCCGATGGTCCAACTAAAAGATGTGTATCAATTATGTCAAAATCTTATTTATCATTTTTTGAAAAAGAGATTCTTACTTCAGAGTTCGATTATGCTAAGAATATTTTGAAATTGAACTCAAATGCATCATACTGGATGGGTAATAGATCACGCATAATGGACCAATTTGTTATATTTGCTGATTCAAAAGGAGAAAAGAATAAATTTTTTGATACAAAGAAAGAAATTAAAGAGCATTCAAATTTAGGTATTATCTTACCCAAATTATGTACTATGGGAACCATAACTCGAAGAGCCACCGAAAATACTTGGTTAACTGCTTCAAACAGTAAGAAGAGTAGAATCGGATCTGAATTAAAGGCCATGATTGAAGCACCCAAAGGATATGTATTTGTTGGTGCTGATGTTGATTCAGAAGAATTATGGATTGCATCACTAGTTGGAGATTCAATATTTGGAATACACGGAGGTTCAGCACTAGGATGGATGACATTAGAAGGTGACAAAAATGAGAAAACCGATTTACATTCGAAAACTGCAGAACTTTTAGGAATTCTGAGAGGAGATGCAAAAATTTTCAATTATGGTAGAATTTATGGAGCCGGAGTAAAATTTGCAACCAGATTATTAAAACAATGTAATCCACAGCTAAGCGATGATGAAGCATCAAAATTAGCTAAGAATTTATATGTTAAAACGAAGGGAGATTTAAGCAGCTCCAAATTTTTAGAAAGAAAATTATATCATGGAGGTACTGAATCCATTATGTTTAATATGTTAGAATCCATTGCATATCAAGAGGAGCCGAGAACTCCAGTTTTAGGAGCATCAATAACTGATGCATTAGCAATGGGGAATTTAAATAAAAACAATTATTTAACGTCTAGAATTAATTGGGCCATTCAGAGTAGTGGAGTTGATTATTTACATTTATTGATTGTATCGATGAATTATTTGATTGACAAATATAAAATGAATGCCCGATTGATAATAACTGTTCATGATGAATTGAGATATATGTGTGAGGAGAAGGATCGATATAAGGTTAGTTTATTATTACAAATTAGTAATTTATGGACTAGAGCAATGTTTTGTGAACAATTAGGTATTAGTGAAGTTCCACAATCGTGTGCATTTTTCTCCGAAGTTGATATTGATAAGGTATTAAGAAAAGAGGTTGGGTTAGATTGTATAACACCCTCACATCCCGATGCGATACCACCTGGAGAATCACTCGATATTAAGAAATTATTAGAAGTATTGAAAAATAATAAAGAAGAAGATTTTTTATTGAATGGAATGAATAAAAAATTGAGTGGTATCCGATATAAACCAGGTACTAAAGAGGTTGAAAAATTAAATACTGAGAAGAACATAAATTTAAGAACATTACAAACCAAGATCCAATTATCGATCGATAAGAATGCATGGAGGCAGGATATGAATGAATATATCCAAATGAAAAAACGGTTAATTATGAATGGAGAAGTCAAAGATGAAGAATTTGCTCAAAAATTAAGGATTGATACTAAAAACATTAAGGTTAAAAGGATTAAAAAGCTGACCCCAGAAGTCAATTTAGGTATTGATGGTGACAAGTTATTGAAAGAAGAAATAGGTGAGCAAGCCAAATTGAATACTGTGTTAAAGGCCAGGAATCAATTAAGGTTGAAACCACAGACGAAGGTTGCAAAGACAACCGAGCTGTCAAACATGTCAAAGATGAAACCAAAAATTGCCCCCAAGGCAAAGCTGATAATCAAGCTGACTACAATGAAACAAGTTAAGCCAGAAGTTGAGCCACTTGTACCAATATCCACCGGGAAACTGACGGGCCAACCGCCTTCAGTGTCGGGGACAAGAATGAATGCCACCAGCAAAGTGTTTAGAGGATCGACTCGATACAAGGCGACCAGTTCGAAATCCAAAGAAACCACAATGTACTCGAGTCGAGCGAACAGTCATGCCGCCAAAGAAGGATGGAAATCAAGCAGGTATCGACCGAGAATGATGTTTGATAATATGATTGACCGACGACCTTCCAATCAATTCATGAACTACCGGAATAATTATTCCAGTACTACTAAAAATACTTATTCTAATACTAATAAAAAAGACGTTAAATAATTGATGGCCAAACATCATTAAGCAAATTAAAATTGAGAGGATACTAGATAAGGAGAATAATTGATTATTATAATTGATGCATCATTCCTAATAATTGATGCCATAGTTATTAAAGATCATTAATAGAGAAGCTCCTGGAAAAGACCGAGAATCCTTTCAGTTGTGATAACGAATTTATGAAGGTGTATAATTAAATGTAACAATATTGAATTAAGATTCTTGTAGAACAATCGGTTCTCCGAGAGGGAAACCAGAAGAGAACGCCGGAGACATGTCAAAAAAGATGAAAGAAAAAAAAAAAAAAAAAAAAAAAAAAAGAGACCCCAATGCAGGAGTAAACCCGAAATACACATACAAAATACCTCAAATACCCAGATTAAAATAGAACAACGAAAGCCCATTAGAATAACCAACCAAGGAATCCAATTGATTACACGAGATAGCAATCATAAAATGTCTAATTGAAAGAAGTTAGAATAGTGGGAAAAGGATCTGTAGATGAAATAGACGATACCAGGTAGAGTACTCAATGAGGTATTCCAGTTACCCCATTGGGAAGCCAGCGAGAAGATGCACTGGTTTTGTTGCATGAACTACCAGAAATTCATTTAAACAAAACTAAGACAAGTAAACATTTACCAGTGATGAGTATAAGTATTCAGTAAATAAACTGTTACAATTAGCCAGGAGATAGCTGGGTGGCAGAGGGTTTTTATTCGGCAACTGGCAAAAAACGCCAGTAGAGACACGACCCCACCCTCCCCCAACGACCAACGACCTACGACCGACTCCCCGGTGGCCGGTATGCCTAACCGATTGAGCCGTTCATGAGACCTGGGAAATGCAATAACTTAGTAAATTAGTACAGGTACCGTTCGACGTGGACAGTAGGTCAACCGCAGGCCAACCGGAGGCCAACCGGAGGCCAACCGTAGGTCCATAGTAGAAGGGCAGGCTGGCCAGGTACACAGGTACCGTCCAAGTATTAGTAGAGTGCTCATACTACCCCGGAATATTCAGAGTATTCATAAAATCCCTCCCCGTTAACCAGACTAAATCCGAGGGCTTTTTAACTAATTTCCACCTCCCGGATATTCCTTTAACAAAAATACGGTCGTGCGCGGTTCAGCGAGCTTGATGTTTGTTTTATCGCTCAATCAAATAAAAGTTTTTTTTTTTTCTTTCTGCTGCTGCTAAACATTCTTATATTAACCAATTTCCAAAAATTTAAAGAGCTAAAGTTTTTCAATCTCTCTTCTTCTTTTTTTGAAACTTTTTTTTTTCCCTTTTTCTTAAGTCTCTTTTGACCAATTCATATCAATAATCAATAATGTTGCCACCAGGTGTTATCTTAGTTTTCGTCTTAGTCTTTTTAGCTTTCGTTGCAATTACTTCCATTACCGTTAGTAAAAAATTGAAAGCTAGAAAATCTCAACAAAGATATTAAGGAACTCATTATTATTGATATTGGTTATTGAGATGGATTCTGGTTATAATTGAATGCTGCTTTACGGAGAATCTCGCTATTTGATATTTCTTTACTTGCTAAAGAACCAACTTTATTGGGTTGTATGATATTTTTTACTGCTGGGATTTCAAATTTAAAGTATCCATTGAAGGTTATAATTGGGTGTTTAATTTTGATTAGCTAATGTCGGTTAGTGTTCCTTTTTGTTCTTTTTGATTTTTTTTGACTTTAACTATTTTTTTTTTTTTTCAATATGCTATAATACGAACCTTTTTTTTTTCTTTCGACTGTTTTTTCATAACTTCCCAAGGGAAGTTATTTTTCTGTCTATTTGAATATTGATCTATTACACCTCCTTGACCTTAAATTGACGGGAATCAATTTATTTTGTCTTATATTTACCTTGGCTGGAAGTATCCACATCAAGTCAAACATGCCGGGAATCATGTTTGGTTTGAAGTACCCTTTTTTTCTTATTTCGAAAGACCTTATTGTGTGGGAACTCTAAGGTTTTTTGTTTGGAAACAAGAAAAAAAATTGGTTATTTCTAGTCTTTTATACAAAGGGAGTTTCTTACGTTGTTAATCAAGTGTCTACATATTAATTTAATTAATACTCTTCTATCATTATTATTATTATATACCTTTTTTTATTTACTGTTTTAATATTAATAAAATCCTATTGCCAATTTGTCGTATAACTAAACCTTTGGAACTGAGCGATTTTTTCGGTAATTAAATTGACAAAAAGAAAAAATTTTTAAATTTTTTTTTGACGTTTACGTCATAAGCCGTGGGGTGTACGGGTGACAAGTTCTATACGTCTATGCTCTTTAGGTCTTCATCGTGTTCTTCTAAGAATAGACTCTGGATAAACCCACCTAGCGCCACCATCGAGATGAAGATCCAGGGGAAGCCTCCCAACTTCAACTTATCGAGAACGGCCATCAATTTCCCAAATAAGATTGGGGAGATGAATCTCAGAAATGACGTTGCACTTAAATTGGTTGAATTAACCAAACTTCTATACTTGATTGGTGCTGCCCGATGGATTAACATCATGATTTGCGGGAACGCGGTTCCTTGCGCCAAGCTGCCAAAGGCTCCATTGAAATAGAATAGGTTTCTATTGAAATTATCTGAAAATCGTGAATTATATCCGTTGGTGGTGAAAATTAAAAATGCAACGTTTAAATAAACTATTGGGAAAATCATCGTCAGAAGTCTTAGTCCAATAATGGTTCTAACGTGATGGTCTAATATTGGGAATACAAACATGTTGACCAAGATTCCGCAAAATCCATTAACTGAAAGTAATTTCCCAATCTCTTGTGAATTCCATCCAAACCCACCAGTTATTCTAAATGGGAATTTCAACTCTTGTGGTAAATAATCTCCAGCTAAAAAAATTGGCAAAAATTCAGTATAAATTAATAAATGAAATCCAAGGACAAAATTGGCTGTAATGGTCTTCAAAACCACTGGAGTGAAAATTTCTCGATTGAAAAAAGACTTTAGTACTGATTCATGAACGGTGCTGGTCATGGAGATTTGTGACTTGGTGGACTGTGCTGATTTAGAATATCTTCTGATAATGGCTGATGAATATCTACGACTCATGAGTGGATTGGACTCAATCGAATCATCATCTTCATCTCTTATGGCGTCTTCATCGTAATTGTCAATTGACTCATCATTAACCAAAGCCGGAGTTTCGTCAATCAATGGCGTAGTCTCATCATCAATCAATGGCGTCTCATTATCTGGAGTCTCGTCAACCATGGTGGAAGATGTGATTGCACTGCTCATTTTCTTAGGCTTCTTGAGTTCCCATGGCCTGATAGGTATCTTATAACCTAGCTTGGATCGAATATAATCACCTAGTTCCAATCCAATATCTCTTCTATATTTGGCTTTATAATGTGTTTCTTCTAAAAATAATATTCCAAATATTAAACTGCAAAATAAAAACATCGATACCACTATACTAGATAATGCATAAGGAAATTTGTTCATGAATTTATCCACAAGTTTGAAAGTCAGCGTAGTAACTTTTGGATTTTCAACTTTAGTGAAATACGCTCCAATTAATGGTCCTAACACTGAACCTAGGTTCCATAATAATGGTAACGTGGAAAATGCTACACTTTGATGGCTTCTTTCGGTAGCAATTTCTCCAATCATAACTCGAAGTGTTGAAATATTCCCATTTAATGCTCCGGCTAGACTTCTTGCGAAAAGAGCCATATAAAAATTGGTTGAAAAGGCAAATATTAACATACTAATAGCAGTACCTGATAATCCAATCATTAAAACTGGTTTTCTTCCAATCTTATCACTTACTGTCCCCCAGTGAATACAACATAAAAATTGAGTAAATGCAAATGACGCCGTTAAATATCCCGAATATTTAGAGATTGACTTATCGTCATCGGCAATCTTAAATGACTTAATTAAAAAATATATAAATGGGAAGATTGAAGTAAACGTTAATGGCTCACTAAATCTTATGATTGACACAACAAACATTTGCCAAACTGGAAAGCCCTTCATGGCTTCCCTGAAACTTTGAGTCATACTTGTAACAATGAATTGGTGATGACTTGCAAAGGGTCTATGAGTATCCTTTTGTTATCTTTTCGATCTAAGCGAGAATGGCCCAACAAAAAATTATGAAAAACTCTTCGCTAGCTATAGCTTGATATATAGATATATATATAATATGTATGAATATCTAGGGTTCAGAACCTACTGAAGAAAGACAAATGAGAATAGTGAAAACGTTTGTAGTTCAAATTTCAGTCTTTCTTTAGCACCAACTGGTAGCTAATTGTTTCCTGGAAATTCCACGGGTTGACTAGATAAAGGGAAGTAAACAGAAAGAACAAAGTATTTGCCGACTCCAAACGATGAGTTGTAAAACTGCAAATACAAAATGTTGACTTGATGATTCTAACAGTGACCAGAAAAAAAAATTCAAACCTATTCCTTATCGGAGAAGCTATAAACAGGATGGGAATTATTGTTAGGACAAAGGAATGAACTCTGTAAAAGTAAAACTAATTCCTTTTATTCGTTCATCGATATAAGTTTATGAAATAATTATACCTTAATATATGAGAATGAATCATTTTTTCGGTAACCTGAAAAGGCGAAAAATTGCGGTAAAGGAACAAACTAAACTTACTAACATTACTATTTAATTTTACTTTATTGATGAGAATTGCGAAACAGGGTGCAAAATATCCACAGTTTCTAATGACACTAATGAGCATCTTCATCATAATCTCTTATCGAAAGTGATTGAAAGAAGCCCATTAAAGCAATAAGAGATAGTATCCACCACATTAACCAAGATTTATCGTAAGAATCACCTAAACTCATTAGCCAACCAAAGACTAAAGGACCAAAAAATCTAGCTAAGGCAGTTATACTTATTGTAGTACTATTTACATAAGCTCTATGATGTTTTTTAGCCGCACGGTGATTCAAGATCATTATTTGAGGCAGACCTGTAGCAGTTGCCAAAGTTCTAATGGAAGTAAGAATATATAATAAGACTGGAGTCAACCAAGGTTTAAAAATTGGATTAAAATCATGAATGGTGAAAATGGTCCAAGGGACTAAGAAGTAAACCAATGGGAAGATTGCAGCTGAAAACCTGAAACCTCCAAGAGTCCCCAATTTACGATCAATATAAGGGAAAACTAAGAGTACGATAATCATCCCCATTATACCGGTCGACGAAAATAAAACCCCAATTGAGTTTGTATTCATCCCAAACCCACCTCCTATTGTAAAGGGGAACTTTAGATGGGATGGTTTGAACCTTGAAGCAAGAAAAACAGGTAAGAATTCCGAATAAATATTTGAATGCAATGAAATTAAAAAATTAGCCACGATAGCTTGAACTACTGCAACTGTAAAAGCACCTTTATACAAGTCTTCATTATAGAAATCTTCATCGTCATTTGATTGAGAATAAGTTCTCACAATGGCTCTTGACATGGATCTTGACATAAAAGGATGGAAACTATCAACATCATCTTCGTCTTCATCTAAAACGTTGGAGCTCAAGGACTCGTCCCCATCACTAAGTGGTTGACTATGAACCGAAGAGGAATCGATTAAAGGAGTAGATTCATCATTTTGCAATTTCACATAGGATGGGAAGTGAGATTGCCAGGGTCTCAAAGGAGGTATTATACCGAAAAGTTTATATAAGAACCAATCACCTAATTCAAGACCATAATCTTTATTCAGACGTAAATGATCATGAGTTTCTTCTAAGAAAAAAAACCCACAAATACAACTAAACCAAAGAAATAGTGAAACTACTATATTCGATAATGCATAAGGATGTTTAGTTATGAAATTCTCATAAATCGAAGAAGAAGATGTAGAAGAACTAATAAATTCAGATTCATAAGGACTCTTGGGATTTGGTCTGGTTAATAAAGAAGAACCACCAATGGCGGGACCAATGGTTGAGCCTAGATTGAATAAAAGAGGTAATAAACTAAAAGCGGTTGCTTGATGTTTTCTTTCAACGGCAATTTCTCCAATGACCGTTCTCAAAACTGATATATTACCATTTAAACAACCAGCCAAGCTTCTTGCAGCAAGAGCCATATAAAAATTAGTACTAAATCCAAAAGAGATTAAACTTATTGAGGTTCCAATTAATCCACATAACAAAACTTTCTTTCTACCAATTTTATCACTTAATTTCCCCCATCTGACTGCAAATAAGAATTGGGAAAGGGAAAAAGATGAAGCTAAATACGCGGTGTATTTTGGAATATCTTGTTCAGTGGGAGCTATCTTAAAGTCTCTAACCATATAATAAACGTATGGAAATAACGAAGTGAAACTAATTGGTTCACTAAATCTTATTAATGATACAATAAACAACTGCCAGTACGGGAAATCCTTCATGGTTTCCCTAAAAGTTAGCGACCGCTTACTCAACGCGGAGCTTCTCCTGGAAACCTTAGTACTAGATGTTTCTGTCATGGTTGAAGAAAAAGCTCAAGTTGGATTGTAGTTAAAATTTCGTTGGTGAATTTCAGCAGAGTTGTAGTTGGATTACTGATGGCTGCCCTAAGTCGTGCAATCTTATCGTGCCTCAGTTTTATCGGAGTAAATATACAAAAGCAGAGTACCAACGTCAAAGTACGAACGAAGATTAATATTAGCAGCGAATTATTCAACATGAACGTATTTAACATTAACTTTCTTAACATTAGCAGCGAACTGCTCAACATCAACTAATTTAACGTTGACTTTTTCAACATTAACGTATTTGAGATTTAATATATCAACATTACTACATCAACGTATAGAATAGATCAACTCATTAAAGAGATTACCTAAACCGTTATACTCATCATCGGCTCATCTGTTAAGTTCAGTACATCTCATACACTTCCAATACACTCGGTTGTAAACTGAGTGATCAAGTTGTCACTTCAAATCAGTAAAGTAAGAAATCTAGAATTGGGCATATCCATACACCAAAGTAAACAACACGAAATCTCGAGAAACGAACACTGACAAAGCCATATTTGACTATTAACTTTTGAATTAATTACGATATTGTAAGTTGGTTAGTAACCGTCTAAGATCACTTTCTACCATTAAAGGCGCAGCCCAATGGGAATTCGCCCTGGGCCCGTTTACTCTACTCGTCTAAAATAATGAGTATTGTACTAATTAGTGGGTTTCCTTCTACTGTAAGTTATCGTAGAAATAAGAGAATTATAAGAGAATTATAAGAGATAATGGTTTGTTCCAATCTTTTGTCACCCGTTGATTTAACTTTGGGTAGATAGATTACTCTGGGTTATTTTTAGTAGTAAGTAGCGTGTATTAAAAGAGAAAGGCACCTTTAATCTTGAAAGGAAAACAACGAGTGAAAAAAAAAAAAATAAATCAATTTTTTTTATTGAGAAAGTGGTCGCTCTTCTCGATAAAAGTTTTCAAAACAGTGTCATTCAAATATATATATATATATACATAAACATACAATAATTTTGGATACCACTGGTGTTTTTCTATGGATAGAGCCAAAATGACCACCTCTCAGACTGCTCGTTCGTTTATAATACTTTCGATAATCTCGGTTGTTGGGATATTATATGTTTTAACGCTATTTCCAGAACACAATTTGTTCTCCTGTTCCCATAAAATAAATGAAACCACCAATAATCATATAACACAACAAGAAGAGGAAGATGACTCTTTGATAGACCGAATCTTCCAGTATCCTTTGGGGATCGGCATGAAGTATTATTACACTCCTTCTATGATTAAAAGAGATGATAATAATTCCTCAACTAGTGCCAGTTCTGCTTTTACTAGTGAACAATCGGCTACTGAAAGTAGTTTTGAAACCAGCACCAGTTCCTCTAGTTCCTCTAGATCCGCAAGACCATCTTCTACTGCGTCATCTGCACCTCAAACTTCTTCGGGTACTACCACCAGTGAAACCACATCTAGTTCTTCCGAACCAACCACCACTGATAATTCAACCAGTGACTCCAATGATAATTCCACCACCGATGACTCCAATGACTCATCCACCACCTCCACCGACGACGACTCGTCGTCGACATCTGATGATTCGACTACATCCGATGACTCTTCCACCACCGACGACTCATCATCTACATCCGACGACTCTTCTACTACCGACGACTCTTCCTCCACGTCCGATGACTCCTCCAGTCTGACGAGCCACCGTAGAACATCCAAAAGTACCAGTCTTACCACCATTAGTTCCCAAAGTGATGGTAAAACCGTGGTGGTAACCCAGACTTCGGTTTACACCGCCAATTCGTCTTCTGAACCTTCGGCTTCCAGTGGCAATAATAAGAGTAACAACGATAGTGGCAGCGGCTTGACCAGAACCAACAAGATTGTCGTTGGTGTTGTTGTTGGGATTGGGGCCCCAATCCTTCTTGGTATTGCTGCTTTATTATTCTACTTCAAAAAGAGAAATAGTAAAGATTATGAAAATGGTGGATGGACTTTCTGGAGATCAAATGAGAAAAATGGTGAAGATAATTTCCTCAATGGTGAATTGGGTGTGAGAGACCGTAATATCAACCAAGGATCTAATTTTTAATTAAATACCCTAATTTATGTAATAGAAATGTATAACTAGACCAAATTAATGTACTCCACAATATCACCGTTGGCAGATCCGTACCTTTTCATCTGCTGCGCGCGTGCGCACGACCAGACCACCCACCACCATTTGGGCCGGGGCACGCCCGCCGTTTTCGTCCAACCGACAAATGTTCATCACTTTGTTGTATTCGATGTATTGATTCGGGTCAAATATTCAGATATACCCTTGTGTAAGCTTGTATACACTTGTATACCCTTGTGTACCCTTGTGTACATTTATATACACTTATATACACTTATACACACTTATATACATATACACTTGTATACGGTACATACGCAAATCCATAAGTGAAGGCAACAGTCGTGCCATTCGCCATAGAAATGTCTCAGACACTAAAAAATTTCTAAGACAATAACAAACACTGTCAGCAACTTGGACAAAACCAACGGGAAAAAGTAGAGTAGTGTGGGAGGGACTGCAGTGCTAGCGGTTTGGGGTACTGAATAAAGTATGGTGAATGTAGAACAATTAAAAGTGTACGGAATCCCGATGAGCAGCCGAGAAACGTCAGGTCTCTGGCACCAGTTTATACAGGCTTCTCATAAGGGATCGTAATTCTGAGACATTATGGACAATTCATATAGCAATTAAGGATGTCCGTTTGCATTGTGTTTTAAGAAAGTGTCTAAAAAATTGCCTTGTTTGTTTTGGTTTCACTTTGGATAATTCTCCATTGCTCTTCACTTATTTTACTTTATTCGTTAGGTTGATTTGGTTAGTTCTCTTGCTTTTTTTTTTTTTTTTTTCTATTTTTTTTTTTTCTATTATTTTTTGTCTTTCTCTTCACTATTTTGCTGACTTCAAAGCTAATCCTTAAAATAAAAAAGAAGGTCCAACATAACTGAAGTTAGTGGTCCAGATATCCCGTTATTTTGTATTAGCTACTCTTTTTTCTTCCTTTTAGTTACTCTTTTTTCTTCCTTTTAGTTACTCTTTTTTCTCTCAAGTTACCCTTTTTTAAAGTTATTTTCGATAGATCTTCAATTGTTAAAAGATTTGCAGTTTTGATTGTCAATCCTTTTTTTTTGACTTGACATGAATTGACCATGGTGAATATTTCATCTTTATTAAGCCACAGTGGATCGGAAGATGATAGACCTATTCCGGTCAAACAGGAACACAAGTCTTCTGATTCCAATTCTTTCAATTCAACTTCCAATTCAACTTCCAATTCAACTTCCAATTCAACTTCCAATTCAACTTCCAATTCAACTTCCAATTCGACTTCCAATTCAACTTCCAATTCGACTTCCAATTTGACTTCCAACTCGCCCCCCAACTCGGCCTTCAATTCGACTTCTTCAAGTTCCATCAATACTAATCATAAGATTAGAAAACAAATCCCAAAATGTAAAATTAATAAACGATTATTATCACAAAAAAAATTGGTGCAAATTGCAATAAGAAGAAAAACTTTTCCCAAGAAACTCAAACCGGCCCAGTTATCTGACGAAGAAGACGATGAATGGAATGACTTGAATTCCAATTCAAAATTACATATAAAGTCATTAGAAGCTGGTCTTCGAGTTAAATTAACTTTAGCTCCATCTCTAATGGAATTATATCAATCATTAACTCCCCATAATAATCGCCAACTTGATATGAATCAATTACAATACGATGGAGAAACTAAACATGAAAAAGTATCTCCAAGTATCGAATTAGATAATCAAGAAATGACTAATAAAAATACTTATCATAAAATTAATAAACTGGGTAAACTGGGGAAATTAATAAGTAAATCAGTTCAATTGATTGACAATAATTTGGTTAACCTTTCTAAAACTTCAAATAAAGTATTACAAAATTACTTTAGTGATTCAAAAACAAACGATGATAATGTCGATCACTCAAAAGATATTGATTCAATTAGTTCTCCTGCATCTCCAAGAATTTCTAAAAAAACTAATCAAAAGAAGAAACTATCCGCTCCTTCGTTTAATTCTTTATCTACTGCTGTTCATGTTTTATTTGGTTTAAGTGAATTCACTCTAGTAAGAGTAACAAGATCAACAACTACTAATTTGGAAGGTTCAGTGGTTTTAAAATTAGAAACCGCTAAACCGGGTGATTATAAGCTATTTGATGATAGTGAGTTTCTAAGTGAAATGATCCATAGTATCGGTCATAAAAATACAGTTCCTTCGAATCTTTTTTTGAAAAAAATTGTCGCTAGACCTCGTTATAAATCTGATATGAAAATTTATCTTATCCCTAAAAACTATGATTCTTCTCTTTATGTTGATGAAAGAATGTTTGAAAGAGACTTAATAAATGGTATTATTGATTTTGAAAAACCCTTGGATAGAAATATCTTCTCAACTTTTAATCCTCATAATATCTTATTGGATTTTAAAAATTTATTAGACTCAAGTCAAAAATTGAATGATCTTAATAAATCAGATAAATCTCCTCTTAAATTAAATTCAGATGAAGCTATGTCTCCCTCTTCAAGCTCTGCTTCTGGTGGTTCTGCTTCTTGTTATTCTTCTCAATTTACTCCAATACTGGAAAATTCAAATAGCAGAGCAAGCTATATCTCAAATGATGATTTGAATTCTCAAAGATATTCCGATTCTTTACCTTTGCCTCCTCCTACTTCGTCAACAAACTCTTCTACTTCATCGTCAGCAAATTCAAATTCAACCCCAATGCTGGAACTTAACCGTTCTGCTCCTCCCCCAACTCCAACTTCATTATCTTCCCTGTCATTACCTTTACTGAAATTCATTTATAGACCTTTACATTCAAATAGAATGCCCCCCTTAATTCCTCTGGGGATTCCTTTCAATAATGAAAAAGTTGGTGATTCTAAAAATAATTTAAAAATTCCAATGAATCAGTAAGTTCAGGTTCTTCAGGTTCTTCAGCTTCTTTATTAAGTGATTTTAATCAGAAAACTCCTTCTTCAAATAGTTCTGCCACTTCGATTCATTCCATCGAAAGATTACCGGATCCCAAAACCAATCCCAATTCAAATAATTCAATGCTTCCTCCTTTTAAGTCAATTTCAAATTATATTCAAAATGATCAAACTGACCAATATGTTCAAAAATGATTAATAGTCATTAATTTATGCGGTTTGCTGTACTGCAAAGGCAGAAATATATCTACATATAAGTGATTTCTACTCTATTAATCGATTATTTATTCTCTAAAATTCATGAAAAGCTTTAATGACAACTCCACTTAATGATTACCCCTTTAATGAAACTTGTTGATGTTTTTTTTTTTTTTCTGTTTTCCATTTTCATATTTTTATAATTCAACATTTCTATGTAGATTATTCTTTTGCTAGTACAGCTATTTCAATTCTTGATATTTCATTCTTTTTCGAATTAATTATTTATATTAGTGCTTACAATATATTTCATTCTTTACTTAATTTGTTATTTTTTTTGCTATTATTTAGTTTTTATACATGTTTTAAACATTTAATGAAACAGATTCACTATGGATTTGGTTTTTAAATGGTTCTAAAGCTTTAGCAACATCATTTTGAACAAATTTTTCAGTTTGTTGTGGAGCTCTACCAACAAAAGTAGAAGGATCTAATAATTTATCCAAATCATTCCAAATTGGTTCGAAATACTTAGTATTTCTAACTCTTTCAATTAAATCATTGTCACCACCTTCTTGTTTAACAACTGCACTTGCTTGATGAGATAAAACTCTAATTTCTTCGTGGCAATCTTGTCTTGAAGCACCTTTTTCAACCATTGCCATAATGATATTTTCAGTAGCCATAAATGGTAATTCAGACATAATTCTTCTTTCAATAACTTTTGGATAAACAACTAATCCACTAGTAATATTAGTTAAAGTTGATAATAAAATATCAGCAGTTAAAAAGGCAGAAGGAATTGAAATTCTTCTGATTGCAGAATCATCTAAAGTTCTTTCAAACCATTGAACTGAAGCAGTTTGGATAGCATCATTTAATAAACCACCCAAATGTCTTGACAAAGAACAAACTCTTTCACATCTCATTGGATTTCTTTTATAAGCCATGGCAGATGAACCGATTTGAGATTTTTCAAAAGGTTCTTCGATTTCTTTCAAATTAGCTAATAATCTAATATCAGTAGCGAATTTATGACAAGTAGCACCTAATGATGCTAAAGGACTTAAAACGTCGATATCAATTTTTCTTGAATAAGTTTGACCAGTAACTGGATAAACGTGTTCAAATCCTAATAATTTAACTACGGTTTCATCTAATAATTCAACTTTATCGTGATCACCATGGAATAAAGATAAGAAAGAAGCTTGAGTACCAGTAGTACCTTTAACCCCTCTTAAGCCAATATCATTTCTAGCTCTAACCATATTTCTTAAATCCCATAATAATTCTTGAATCCATAAAGTAGCTCTTTTACCAACGGTAGTTAATTGAGCTGGTTGAAAATGAGTCCAACCTAAAACTGGTAAATCTTTATATTCTAAAGCGAATTTTGATAATCTATCAATAACGTTAACTAATTTTGGAATAATAACATCATAGGCATCTCTTAAGAAAATCAAATCTGCATTATCAGTAACGAAACATGAAGTTGCACCTAAATGAATAATACCAGCAGCATCTGGACAAGTTTTACCAAAAGTATGAACATGTGCCATAACATCATGTCTAACTATAGCTTCTTCTTTGGTGGCAGCAGCAATTTCTTCATCAGTAATTTCCAAATGATTTTTCATTTGTTCAATTGCTGAATCACTAATAACATTTAAACCAACTTCTTTTTCAGCAATTGCTAAATTATACCATAATTTTCTCCAAGTTGAAAATCTATTTCTTAATGAAAAAATTTTTGACATTTCTTCAGATGCATATCTTGAAGATAATGGGGTAGAGTATTTATCATTAGCAGACATCTTGATTACTATATTTACACTTACTTAAGAGAAATCAACTCCTAAAAACTGAAAATTCAACGTTATTTATATATTCAATTTCAAAATCTCCCAATTCTGGGGGCAGCCCATGCTCATTTCCTGATATTTTGACTCTGCACCCATCTCATTAAAAGGTAAACACCGGTACATCTGAACCCCGGTCCAAACCGGTACACCATTCGAAGTACACCTACAGAGACCGTGACTGCAATTCTATTTGACTATGATACGTGATACAGGTGACGGATTACGACTCTTCATCGCTAGGGTACTCTTGAGACTCGTCTTGCGCTTGGCCGCTCGTGTTAATTAAATCTTCATTCAACACCTGTTTCTCTTCCGCTCCTTGTAAGAAGAGGGAATACACTGCACCTTTGAAAAGAGTGTAAACGAGTCCTATCTTCAACTCAAGGCCCCTCAAGGTTTCGGCCAACTCAGTGGCAGACCCGTCTATTTGGTCCAGCGAATTCTCCGAAGTAGTCTTCACATTGGTGTGATTGAGTTTTCGTATCTCGTCCGATAACGTGTTTAGCTTGACTGCCAACAATTGGTACTGCGCTAGAATCTGGGCCTCCAAAGGCAGGAGCAGCGGGTCCTTCGAGTAGTCCGCCGTTAATATATCCTTGACCATCCTGGTGTTAACCGACTGGAAAAGCTTATTGAAGCGGTTCTGTTGGTTGTTTATCTTCTCGGTTGGGCCAAAACGTATTGGTACGAACACGTAGAAATCGAGGATCAGTTAGTTACAGAACCCGTGCACCAAACAGTATAAGCCATTCTCCTACATATAAAGTATAAGAATAGAGAAGATGAAATTTGAAAAAAAGACTGACAAAGCAATCCGAGTGCAAGTTTTTGATATATTAAGAGTTCATTTGGGTAATTAGAAACCAATTGGGAGTCAGAAGATATCAAATTGATAGTAGAAAGGGGAAGAACACTTAGTTGAACCATGTCTGCACCAGCTACTGCCAATAGTACGTCATCGGCTACTACACCATCAGTTACACCAAATTCAGGTAACGAAGCCAAAGCTCAATCCAATGGAGTTACTAATGTTACTGTTGATCCTAAGGATCGTAAGAAGAAGTTGATTCGTAAGCAAGGAGGAATCAATCCAATCAAATATCAATTATGGTTGGCAGGACATGCCAGTGCCATTGTGTTTGGGTCGATTAGTTTTGTCTTTCAAATTTTATGGTTACCAAATAAATTCTACATCAACTCAATTGCTTATAGATTATCGTTGTTAGGATCAATTACTGCATTGACTGCCACTTTATCTCATAAATTTGGTTTAAGTTACTTACCTCCTCACTCAACTTTGGTTGCTCAGCAAAACTTCCAATATCTTGTTTTAGCCGTTGCTTGGATCTTTACTTTTAAATCAATATTCAAAATTATTCCTTACTACTTAATTGCAGTCTTACAATTATCCAATCATAAAAAAATCGATGCGGTTTTGAAACAAGCTCCATTTTTAGCTTCCATCATTGCATATGATGAATTGTTCTTAATTGGTTATTTATTAATTAGAACTGTTTTCTTTAGAAATACTTCTGGTTATCAATTACTTTTATTCCTTTTCTTTTACTGGTTGAGAATCTTGTACAACAAGGAAACAACCACCTTGTTCAAAGCAATCATTGAAAGATTGGATGGTAAAGTGGCTCCAATTGAAAATGAAAAAGTTCAACACATATGGGGTAAAATCAAATTGTTCTTAGACGATAAACAACATTCTAATGAATACTAATCCTCCCATATCTTTTGATATTCTACTTGTTCTGTTAGTATATATACTTTCTGTTTTATTAGTGAATGAAATCCGTACATTTTTTCTTTTTTGCTGTGTATTAAATTTTCTGTAGAAAAAAGGGTCATAGTTAACACTCAGTCTTGTTTTCTTCAATTGAACCATATTCCAGTAGAGTTGACTCCTGAAATAACACATCAATTGAACCATGTCTTCTCCAATCGTCTACCAATTAGGCCACGAGCCTTTGAAAGATCATTGTTTTTCGCCAAACCATGATATCTTAGCAATCACCAAAAACAGCACCGTTGAAATTTATAAAACCGGAACCGCCAAACCCCAATTGATTGCAGTTTTAAAAGAACACGATAAAACGGTTACTTCTGTTGATATTTCTCCAGATGGATCTAAAATCCTTACTTGTTCTCAAGATCGTAATGCGTTAGTCTGGGAATGGAATCAACAAGCCCAAGAATATAAACCAACATTGGTATTATTGAGAATTAGCCGTGCTGCTACTTTCTGTAGATGGTCACCATTGGGTAATAAATTTGCTGTTGGATCGAGTGATCGTATCATTGCAGTTTGTTACTATGAAGAAGAAAATGATTGGTGGGTTTCAAAACATTTAAAGAAACCTTTAAAATCAACAATTACTAGTTTGAGTTGGCACCCAAATAATGTATTATTAGCAAGTGGTTCAACCGATGGTCATGTTCGTGTGTTCTCTGCTTACATTAAAGGATTAGATTCAAAACCAGAACCTTCAGTTTGGGGTTCTAAATTACCGTTCCAAACTTTAGTTGGTGATTTCACTAATGAAACCGGTGCTTGGATTCATGATGTTGATTTTAGTGATGACGGTAATTCGTTAGCTTATGTTAGCCATGATTCTTCAATTGGTATTGTTTACCCTGAAGGTGAAGGTTTGGCACCAAGAGCAATTATTAATGTCAAGACTAATTATTTACCATTTAAATCTTTAGTTTATTTGAATAACAATACTATTGTTGCTGGTGGTCATAATTGTAACTTGATTGTCTTTCAAGGTAACGAAAATGGTTGGAAAGAAGCTTATCACGTTGAAAAACAAAAAGATTTAATTAAAGACGTTCCAATCCCTGGTGGTGAAGAAGAAGATGAAGAAGAAATCTCTTCTCATGATGCTTTAAACATGTTTAAACAAATGGATTTGAAAGGCCGTGTAAATAAACCTGGTAAAGCCACTGGTTCTGGTAAAGTTTTATCAACTATTCATCAAAATACCATTGCTAACGTAAGATTATACCATGGTAATCAAGTTAGTACCGCTGGTATTGATGGTAAAGTTGTGATCTTCTCTATTTAGACTTGATAAATACATCTACATTATAATTTATTTGTAATCATATATTAAAATCATTATAAACCATTAAACACTATTATTTGTTAGTATTCTAAATCAATCGCTAAATGAACATTTCATTCAACTAATTAGTTATTAATCAGTTATTGAGCTTTGGTATAAGGTTATCTTCAGAATATTTGGTTCAGAAGCAGAACTGAAAAAAAAGGTTTTTCATCACAATAACTAATCAGTGAATGAATTTTATTCGTAAAAGTAAAAAAAACATACTCATCAAAATCCGATCTTGTCCCAATTAACCGAAACAATTCTCCAAAATCTAAAACTTGCAGTTAGTATTTCATGTTTTCAATAAGAGAGAAACAAAGATCTTTAGCAAGGTATTCATGCTCATTCATAAATGAATGAGTAAAGGTCAGATGGTGATGCATGTTGTTTATCCATGGCTCAGGATTCACCGGACAGAATGTTGTGAGAACGATCATCATAAAAAAGTTTCAAAAATACACTTGCAATAAAATCCTTCAGTTGGTTAAGCACATACTCTTTCCGCAAATTAGAACATATCCATCCTGATAATATGAACAGTCTATTAAACAGTCTATGAAACAGTCTATGAAACAGCTAGTAATGAAAAATTTTCAGTTGGAATCTTTTTTTTTTTATAGTTACAATAAGACTTTTAGGTGTCGCCGGGTAACTATCCTCAAACACTTCCTTCGAGGGTTCAGATACACACCGGTACACCAGCTGAATATTATTGGTAAGTACGCGTAGAATATATTTGTTAGTGAGAAGCCAGTTTCCTTTTGGCTTTAATACTCAGTGACAGTTTTCCTATTTGTCAAGTATGTAATTTCACTAATTACTTTATAGTTTTGAATAATTAACAATATTCAATATATAGTAAAGATAAAAGATTATATTAAGATAAGTTATTTAGTTAAGTTGTAGAAGAGAAGTGAATGAAAACAAGTAATATTTATCTACACTGTTTGGGATTGCAACTACTAAGTTGTAGTTCGCGTGCGCTAACCATAAATACAAAAGTGCGACTTATTGAAGTCTTTAATCGTGCCATGCAGATGAATCACACACCGGTACACCAGATATTGTTCATAATCAATGATAATCGGCAAAGATGACTCCACGATAGAAATATTTCTTGCAAAAGATTATTAAATCTCGATTCTGATATCATGGGTAGTTATACTTACGCTGTACAATTAAAAATTCTCCGGGGCTTTAGAGGACCAGGTTATCTGAAAACGATTAGAGATCGATTTGACTGCAAAAACTAACCTCAGGTATGGGAAGCAAAGCACGAATTATCAAATCTCAAATAGCAGCACTCTGCCAGTGTTGCAGCAGACAGTCCGATCCCGATGCCTCACTAGCTAGAGCTCGTGAGAGCTCGTCGTGGAAAGCTATTGGTTGTTGTTTTGAAAGCATCTCCGGCGAAACGTTGTGCACTCAGCCTGAATTGAAAAAAAAAAAAAAAATTGATTAGCACAGAAGGATGACTTCAGAAGATTGCTTAAATCTGAATAAGTTTGGCTAGCAGATTAGCTATTGATTCTAACTAAAGAGTATGACGTACCCAGCTGAGTTCAGATATCCTAACGGCGGGAACCAAGGGCTGGAACAAACCCTGAGTCAATTCCACAATAAGGGCTTGAACATTAGCATCGATGAAGGTGACAATCGAGACATTAGAAATTCAAGAGATAAAGAGACTAATGAAGGTGATCAAGCTTCTGGAGCCCTGATTCCAAAGTCTCTTCTGTGGTCGGTGATTAATGGAGGTAAGCATTCGAATCATGTACCACATACTCCGGGGACAGTGCCAGACTCAAATGGTAAAAGCCCCAGGACCGTATCAGATACGGCCAACTCAGCTCGTTCAGGTAGAGCCCATTCGACTCGATCAGGGTCAGATGACTATTATGATTTGGAAGCTGCAGCAGCATTAGACCATTCTCGTCGTTTTTCAGCCGGTGATATATTTCGAGGCCCATATAAAGCAAATTCATCACTGCAAAGACCATTTTTTCAAAGATTTCTTAATAACAAGTATAGTGTGACCAATCCAAATTCACCTTTTGATTTACACCATCATCCAAACACTAGCTTTCTTGACACATCTAGTGTTTGTTCAATTGACATTGAAGAACAACAAAGAAGATTGGCTCACATAAATAGTTTGAGACCACAAAAATTGATTGGTAATTATAAAAGCTTAGCTAATTGGATGGTTTCTTATCGTAATGATGTCAAATCAATTAAAAATAAAAATTAAGAAAATTTTACGAAGATCAAAATCATTTAATTGAAAGATTTACTGAAATTGATAATTTTCTAGATGCTGGTAAAATTCATTATAATATGCTTAGTACTTATGGAAATCTTCAACAAAGAGGATTTGACATTTTAGATCCTCATGATGAGACACCAGAAAATAATCAAAATATCCCTAATGGTAATCAATATTTCGCTAATGAAGAAACTCCGTTAAATCTAGATTTAGATAATACAAAATACCAATCTTTAAATTTAGAACCAAACGATGAAAGTTATAATACTCATAATTCTAAAAAATCAAGGTTCCATGATTTACCAGGAAATATTACCGAAGGAGCAAAATTCTTAGGATATGATGAAAAAACTGACCAAAATGATGTTTATATCGCTATATTGGTTAATTTCTTCATTAATTTTATCTTGTTGATTGGTAAGTTTATTGTTTCCTATCTTGACCAATTCCATGTCAGTTGTTGCTTCATTAGTTGATTCCATATTAGATTTCTTATCGACTTTTATAATCTTTTTCGCTAATAGACTATCGACAGCTCAAAATGCAAAATCTCAGCATGCTTACCCAGTTGGGAGATCTCGTTTGGAACCATTAGGGTATTTTGATCTTCTCGAATCATTATTATATTAGCATTTTTCCAAGTTGGTCAAGAATCGTTTAAAAGATTGTTTTTAAGTGATGCTGCTGACCGTAATGCAGTTAAAATAGGCTGGGATGCAGTTCTTATCATGACCATTACAATTATCAGTAAAATCTGTTGTTGGGTGTGGTGTTCTAGCAGTAAATCGAGTTCTGTTCAAGCTTTGGCTCAGGATGCAATGACGGATATTATTTTCAATATTGTTTCATTGTTAATGCCTAGTATTGGTTTCATTTTCAATATTTGGTGGTTAGATCCTTTAGGGTGCCTTGTTATTATCTATTTATATTATTGCATCATGGTCAGCCACCGCTTACGAACATATTGATAATTTAACAGGTGCAGTTGCTGATCCCTTAGATTATCAAGTTATATTATATTTAGCATACAGATTTGCTGAGTCAATTAAACAAATTACTGCATTGAAAGTATATCATGTTGGTGATAACGTTAATGTTGAAATTGATGTTATATTCAATTACGAAGATTTAGATTTAAACTTAAAAGATTGTCATGACATTGCTGAAGCATTACAATATTCCATTGAGACATTACCAATGGTGGAAAGAGCATTTGTTCATATAGAATACATGGAAGGTAATTTTAAGGGCCATCTACAATAAGTAATTTCTTATTTCTGATATAAAAATTCAATTAATATAAAACGAAGAATAGTTATTCAAATTAATACACAAGTTTTAGCTATAATCATAATAATGCAACTGCAACTGCACCAACGAGTGCACCAACTGGTGCAACATAAGCATCAGCTCCAGCTTTAGAAGAAGACCCGGACTTAGAAGACGATCCTGAAGATGAGGATTTGGAATGATCTTTGGCAAAATTCAGTACTCGACTATGTGCCCTACTTGTGACATGACTATAGTCACTGTCAAGAGTACTTTTAACCCCATCAGCAAAGGATTTAAAACGATTTCCACTATGGGTATTGTGCTCTAACTTTGATTTGAGCGAACTATCACCAACATGATCTGCCCTTGATTTAGCATTAGCATACCAGCTTTGAGATTTTCGCATCAGAAACAGCAGTATTGATACCACCCTTCACTTGAGAAACACCTTGCTCAACATCAGATTTAACGTTATCGAAAGCATTGGCTTGAACTTTGATTGGTGCCAAAGCAAGTGAAAAAACGGTTAAAAAAATAGAAGTATGCATAATAGGTAACTTTAAAACAAAACAAACCCCCCTGAAAAACGATAACAAGATTCACTCAGTGACAAGAATTTTGTAAAGATGAAAATTTGAACATCTGTCGTCCTATAAGCAATAAGAAATATATTTATATTTCCCACGGTCCTTTTTTCTTTTGTTACAATATTAAGCTATTTGCTAACAATATACAAAAGTTGAATAGAAGAGAGAATATTTCATTGTAATCATAGACTATAAACAATACCAACTGTAACTAAAAAAAGCATTATCGTTCCTCCATCTTAGAAATATTCCTATGTATTTCGCATCCAGGGCCAATTCTATGTTATTTTTTGTTCAATGTGCATGCGCACTGCCAGCCAGCCCTCACATACTATCTCTCTGAGCCTCTAACCGGAGACTATTCGACTGATACAAACTTAGTTTTGGCATGACACTTTGGTCTTGTCTTCAATATAGTTCGAGGAAGAAAGTTGAGGGCACAGTGCGGTCAGTTGAAGATTGTAGGTCTGTGCTATAAATAAGTGGTGTATTAAACTAAACTCGTGTGAGAGTTATTCACGGAATGGCTGTGAACTTGGACCTTGATCCACATTTCATGATGCTAGCATTGTTATAAGACAATTGTTGAGAAACAGTCTGTCATGAGCCATCAGGGTAGCAGGGCCCTTTAAAACAATACGAGCAGCTGGGTTCTTTTTGAGTAACATTTCATAAGACCTCTTGTAGCTTATTGTTTTTTTTTTTTGCCATATTTTGGATTAGAGTAAGAGCAAACATATCCAGCAGTTATCCATTGAATTACCGGGGTTAGAGCTCATCTAACAAGCTAGCTAGACTCACTTTATACTTGATAAGAATGTCTTCTTCGTTAGCACCACCAATACGTCCAAATTTTTCTAACAAGAGTCGGACGTCATCTAGCATACTTCGCCAATTCTCTGAACTTATGTAAAGATTATCATCATGTTCAACATCCAATATTTTCATTAATGAGGATTCATTCATATGTTTCAACAACTTGACGAGTACCATAGCACTGAAGTAGAAGCAAAAGTGGATCTGGTCCGATAAATATGCAAAATATGAATCATTTTCAATTACATTAATGGACTTAACTAATAAGTGGGCATGTTGGATCATCTTGTAGATAGATTGTTCTTTACCGGCCCGGAGGATGTATTCAATATTATCTTGATCATAAAATTGAGTATTGGGTTTTAGTTTTATCGATGAAGATCGGTAAGTGTAGGTATAATAAACCATTACCAGACAAAAATGATAACACAATTCGACGAAACTGCAAAGCAGGCTGACTGAATAAATACTCCCATTGATCATACCAGATATTAATTTCTTCTTTCACTGAAGCAAAACTGGCTTCAATTTCATCAATAGTCCTGACTCCTCCTGAATTCATATTAACCTGAATATAATTATAGGCCACCAATAGTATTTCAATTTCACTAACCATTCTTCCATCGAAATTGGTGGCACTAGGTAAACTCAAAGTGGCAGTACAATAATTAAGTCTGATTTCATCAACAACACACATTCTACCACTGAAAATACAATTAATCAAATGAACCAAAATCAAATGATTATAGATTCTTAAAATTGTCAACGTTTGATATTCGTCACTATCAAGTTCATCATATAATATGGTGAAGGGGGACAATATGTCATCATGATCATCTTTTGCTGAATTAGCATCAGCTGTCTCATTTCTTCTAAATAAAGAGCCATAAGTCAATTTGGTAATGAAGGTAGTCAATCCGATTCCTGAAAGATACCAAGGATCCAAATTAACTTCAGATAAATCAAATTCACCAATCAACGCATCATCATCTTTGTTTCCCGATATGACGGACAGTAATGATAGCAGATAAATAGATAATATAACTAGAGCTTGTAAAAATTCAATATCCCCACCATTTCTTTTAACTCCTTGAAATGAAGCATATTTCAATAAACTTTTATCAAGATCTATAACCAACTGTCTCATTAATAAACTATAGGTTCTTCTCTTATCTTTCAATTCCGTTGAATTACCATTGGTAGGTGATTCATTGAGCAGGTATCTTAAAGATAGTACCAAACAAGTTGTTAAAAGGAATGAAGATTTAAATCGTATTCTTTCTATCAAAACTCCTGTTGGAATGCTCAGAGGAAATGAAACCCATCTACCATAATTACGACGAAAGTCATCGATCAAATCAATTGCCTCCATTACACTCAATATCCCCATACTAATAACGTCATCATTTGCATTAAAATAATTCCTCGTCGAAAGCAGTGGATTTAACGAGTTGAATAAGCTTAAAATTGGGTAAGGTGTTAGATGAGTATTAGAATGATTTTGATTATGAATGAATGAAAAAGGGCTCGTTTTTAACGATGCCGACGCACATTTGAATGAGGCGGTTATATCTTCAAAATCGTCTCCTAATGAACCATTATCAACGATATCGTTCTTGGAAGTGGGTTGATATATCTGCGGTGACGGGAAACCTATAGGGATACTGGCGATTTTCTACCATATGAGAAGCAGATGCACTTACTGGAACCGGTGCATGAGGAGTACTGGGAACGGAAGATTTCTTCATTGAGCTAGCTGCTTCCAATAGCAACCTAGCATCGTTACTGGATATTTCAGAATGTGAGGGATTTGTTATATTTAAGCTAGAGTTTGGTCCAGATTGGTTCAATCGTTTTAAAATTTCGTTAACCCCATTGTAAATCATATCAAGTTTTGCATTATTAATTGAATCATTATTCCCGCTTCGCAACTCGCCTCCACTATCACTTGCCATAGATGTGGTCGGGGTCATGCTAATACCAACATTTGCCAAAGCTGAATCAGGCTCGAAGGAACATGGTTTATTAAGATACGAACATCTAACGCAAACTCTTGAATTATCGTACTTGATACAACGAACTTTCTGTTTTCGACATGACTCACAAGCTTTCAATGTTCGGGTGGCTTGACCTGATCTTCTGTTATCACGAGATGTCTCCACTTGTTTAGCTGACTGTAATCCAGTAGGTGTCTCCAGAGGATCTTTTAAATGGGCATCTGAGTTACCACCACCGGTTCTTCTCTTTTTAGAAACAGGATCTTTGTTTGATCCCTGTGAAGGTATCTTTGGCATTCTCGGTGTAAGTCAAATGAGCGATTCGTTTCTTTGTGACAACTTTCAAGGGTCCAAGCTTCTCCAGACTCACAATCGATAAAGAATGGTTTTACGGTTAATTTTTCAGCTGGGGAATGATTTATGTTTTTGTCTTGATTTTTCAATTTTCCGCCGAGGGATTCCGCAGGAGTTTTAAATTAAAAAAAAAAAAAATAGGTAAAAAATAGAGGCGGTACGGAGGTCAGAAGTGGAAAATCCGGGGTAACGCTATCTATTCAGCTATTTACTCTTATATAAGTTTATAAGTTGTTTGACTCTTACCATCGGATTCCTTCATACATAGGTTCAATTCAATTATCTTGACCCCCCTATTTATGGTGAGATGATCAAAGTCAATGATACCTTTATATTCAATTATACCTTTTTTCAAGTTGTTATTATCTGTGATGACATAATTACCAGTGTAAATGACATTATAGTCTTTATCTAGATTATGCATGGTGGGATGTCTGTGTTTCCTTAGCTTCTTTGAATCACTCAAGGGAACTTCGTGTACTCTTCCACTTCCTCTTTCGTGGGTTTTGGCTTGGGCTTCTGATGTGTTTAGACGGTCTAGTTTCAAACCGGCCGCCACTAGTAAGTCACTGATGATTGTCGTGAAGTTAATCAGTTTGATACTCCAGTGGGGGCTGATGCCGTAATTGGTTTTCCCTTCCGACTTATCCAATTCAATATCGAATCTTATTCCAGAAATGGTTGGATGCTTAGGTTCTACCCAAATATCAAAATTGGAGCTTTGATTTATATTGATGGGCAACCCAAAGATCTCTCTTATTGACGATTGAATGGACGCAGTTTCAAGAACCTTATATTGAATATTGTCAGTTATCAAGAGCTTTAGGTAATTATCTTTGTCTGAGATTTTCCCCGGTTCCGAGTTCAACTGGTTCATTTCGGTTTGGAGATATTCAAAGTACTCGGGATCAAAATAATAGATATGGTCAGGATACTTATACCTTGATACATATATCCAATTACAATTTAACCATATTGGCAAGAAGATTGACTTTGTGGTAATGTCACCGTCATTGCCCGATTCGAATTTGATCCTTTAATTGGTCAATTTGCCAAACAAGTATCCAGCCATGGTCAACGAGCTGGAAGTCACTATTAGCATCAAGATGGTCTTGAAAGGTAGTCCATTATTGTTCTGGAACAGTTGACCTCCTGGCGTTATAAAGTCGGGATTATTTTGTATGGTATTCTTAACCAACTGCTGTCTCATTAGGTAATCGTACTTCTGCTTTTCATACTCCGGATTATATCGGTTGGGACTCGACTGATATGATCTATAATGTAGACTAGTATTTTTTTGGCTAGAGGGTTCATTACCCCACGATCCATAGAAGCAGCGAGAGTTTGCCACCACTCCACGGTTTAACCGTGCCATTGGACCGCACCTGATCATTCTTCCAGAAAAATGTTTGTATTCAATGCTAAATGAAACCGGAAAAGTCTGAATCCACTAGTTGACCCTGGATTTTAGGAAAACTTACGATATATTTTTATCCTGTAGTCAAAAAAAACTACCTTTTGTTTTATTTTTTTTTTTTATTTTTTTTTGTTTTTTTAACTCTTCGCACACCGTATAACAAGATCGCGGCTCAAGATAGTTGAAGATCTACAAATGTACTTGTTAAAACGATAAATCTTCTATAATACTAATGTTACAGGAATTACTCATCTTCCAAGTCGGCCCAATTGAATGACTTGTCTTCTAGTTTTTCAAACATTTGTTTGACTTCTTCTTGTAATTGTTGTTCATGAAGCGCTTTTTCAGCTAACTTCTTGCGGGCTTCTTCTCTTTGAAGCTCTTCCTTTCTTTGTCGAGGGGTCTGGTATCGAACTTTCGGTTCCCGCTTTGCGGGCGGTCTCTTCTCGCCACTAAGGGATGTACGTGACAATCTGGATGTTATGTCGTTGCGATTGTCTTTACCACCCAGACCAGACGAAGCAGGTTTAATACCCAATCTGGATGCAAATGATTGGGCTGCATCACTCATGGGTGGCAATGGCTCCTCCTCGTTCTCACCTCCTGCTTCTCTATCCTCTTCTTCTTCTTCACTTTCCCACTCGTCATCTTTCTGCACCCTTTCCTTGCGTGGAATTTTTTTGGTCGAATGGAGTTTCCCCGGTTTGGAGTGGGAACCAGGATTGAGCCCCAATCTGGAGGCAAAGTCTTTCCCGGCCGGCGTCAACTCCGGTTTTTCACTTTCCTGCTTGTCCTCCTCCAATTCTTCATGTCCAGCAGTAGATGGGGGTGAGGGATAATGTTTGCCACTGGGGCCATTGGGAGCTGCAAAACGGTCTCTCGTGTTTCTGTGTTTGGTAGCAGGATGCTTGTTATTGTGTTTATTGGAAGATTTCTTATAGGAATGGGGGTTTTGTCTGGAATTTGTCTTTTCACTTGGTTCAGTTTCATCATCTGCCCATTTACTGGCTAATGGTTTAGACGTTTTGCTAACCACTGGAGCATGCGAGTCCTTAGCATCGTCATCTGCCCATTTGCTGGCCAACGGCTTAGACTTCCTACTCACAACAACCTTAGCAGGAGATTCTGTTTCTTCTGATGCCCATTTAGATGGAAGGGCCGACATTCTGTGAGCAAAACGCAAGAAAAAAAAAAGGGTGCAAATACGTCCAATAAAAGCAATTGGCTATCGGCTGAAAAAGATTCTTTGGTTGATCTGATGGCTTACTGCTAATCCTCTACCGCGAGTATTGTATGGTTCTACCGTTAGTATTGAATGATATGCTGGACATTGGTCTTGTTTTTCCTTTCTACTAAGATTAAAAGTGCGGACTTTCTTTCCCCCAAAAAACAAACCCGTGCAACTTTTTTTGCTGTATTTATTTTGGTTCCATTTTTATTTTTCATATTTTTCACTTTTGAACATCCTGCCAACTCCGAAAACTACAAAAAAGAGCACTGGGAGCAGCATATAGATGTAAGGAGCACCCGGGAAGTAAATGCAAATGGGCATTCGGGGCATTTTCCCAGCAATTGCCATGGTTAACTGATGCTGGGACGGATCAACAGCGTAGTGGTGTGGTTAGCACAGTCAGGTGGTTGTTTCGTAGAGGAGTTTTTTTTCTCGCACAAGTCTTGACCGACACATTATTGGACAAATTGCTAGTAAATTCCCTCCAGAACGTTTTTTTTCCCTTTGCAAAGCTTATTAAGCTTACTTCGTTTGACTGAAATCCATCAGTTCGCAATTATTAATCTATATAAAATAGCACAACTTCCTCACTTGCTAAAAAAAGGCAAAAATTGGATTTTTTTTGTTTCTCTCCTTTTTTGTATATTGAACAATTTCATTAACTCCATTCTGATTACAATGGCTACTTACTCTGATTTTAAATTGACTACTGAGTTACCAAGCTACCAAGCTTTGGAAAAGCTTTACAAAGCAATCTGGGAAAGACTTCAAAGTTGCTGAAGCTTTCCAAAAAGATCCAAAAAGATTTGAAAAATACTCAAAGACCTTTGCCAACTTTGACGATTCTAAAATTTTATTTGATTTTTCTAAGAATTTAATTGATGACGAAATTTTATCTAATTTGATTCAATTGGCTAAAGATGCTAAGGTTGAAGCTTTAAGAGATGAAATGTTTGCTGGTGCTCCAATTAACTCTACTGAAGGTAGAGCTGTTTACCACGTTGCTTTAAGAAATAGATCTTTGAAACCAATGAAGGTTGATGGTGAAGATACTGCTCCAGAAGTCGATTCTGTTTTACAACATATGAAGGAATTTTCAGATGAAGTTAGATCTGGTAAATGGACCGGTTACACCGGTAAAAGAATCACCGATGTTGTTAATATTGGTATTGGTGGTTCTGACTTGGGTCCAGTTATGGTCACTGAAGCTTTGAAAGCTTACTCTCAGCCAGGTTTAAACGTTCATTTTGTTTCAAACATTGATGGTACTCATTTAGCTGAAACTTTAAAACCATTAAACCCAGAATCTACTTTATTTTTAGTTGCTTCTAAAACTTTCACCACTGCTGAAACTACCACCAATGCTAACTCTGCTAAAAAATGGTTTTTAGATACTGCTAAAGATTCTGCCCATATTGCTAAACATTTTGCCGCTTTATCTACTAACGCTGAAGAAGTTTCTAAATTCGGTATTGATACTAAAAATATGTTTGGTTTCGAAAGTTGGGTTGGTGGTCGTTACTCCGTTTGGTCTGCCATTGGTCTTTCTGTTGCCATTTATATCGGGTTTGATAACTTTCACGACTTTTTAAAAGGTGCTGAAGCTTTAGATCAACATTTTGTTGAAACTCCTTTGGAAAGTAATATTCCAGTTTTGGGTGCTTTATTATCTGTTTGGTATAATAATTTCCATGGTGCTCAAACTCACTTGGTTGCTCCATTTGATCAATACTTACATAGATTCCCAGCTTATTTACAACAATTATCAATGGAATCTAATGGTAAATCGGTCACTAGAGGTAATGCCTTTACTAATTATCAAACTGGTACCATCCTTTTCGGTGAACCTGCTACTAACGCTCAACATTCTTTCTTCCAATTGGTTCATCAAGGTACTAAATTAATCCCAGCTGATTTCATCTTGGCTGCTCAATCTCATAACCCAATTGAAAATAACTTACACCAAAGAATGTTGGCTTCTAATTTCTTTGCTCAAGCTGAAGCTTTAATGGTTGGTAAAGATGAAAAACAAGTTGAATCTGAAGGTGCTAAAGGTGGTTTGATTCCTCACAAAGTCTTCTCTGGTAACAGACCAACCACTTCCATCTTAGCCCAAAAAATTACCCCAGCTGCTTTAGGTGCTTTAATTGCCTACTACGAACATCTCACTTTTGTTGAAGGTGCTATCTGGAACATCAATTCTTTCGATCAATGGGGGGTTGAATTAGGTAAAGTCTTGGCCAAGGTTATCGGTAAAGAATTAGATACTACTGAAAAAGTCTCTACTCATGATGATTCCACCAAGGGTTTGATTAACCAATTCAAAGAATGGTCTTCTTAACTAACAACAGATTCATCTGATCGTTCAACGAAATTATGAAAACGTAAATGGATTTTAGTTTGTCTTTATTTAAATTTCTTCTTCTCAACAATCATATTGAATAAGCTGATTGGCCTTGTTTAATACTCTTGCTTTTATTATACGTCATTATAATCTTTAATTGAGTTTTGTAGTTTTTTCAATTTATGTGCAGTTCTCAGTAATGAGCTTTTTTTTTTTTTTTTTTTTTTGATTTTTCTGATTTTTAATTTTTTTCAAACTCTTCGGTTTCGGTATTCTTCAATAGAAGTAATCCTGTCAGATAAGAGAAACTAGATCCAAGGAATCCACAATGTCTGACCCTATAGATCCACCAAGTGCCACCGAGCTTGAACAAGAAGAATTAGATCACCCAATGAGGGTTATAATAATCATTAATTCTCCTGACGTTCCAGATGCAGATATGGATGAAAGATTGTTAGATAACATTCAAAGCTTTGACGCTATGAATGCTTTCTTTGATAGCTTTGATGAGGCCATTGCCATTCCTAATGACGGCCATATCAAATATGAAGTAGGCAGTGATGGTCTTGTTGTTATAGTGGTTGACTCTCGTGATTTGAAATTGAAAGCCTTAGGATGGATAGACGATTATCTGGCAAAACTCACCAGCACCGCTGCCAGCACTAACGATGAAGGTGATGAAGATACTGAACCATCTAAAAAACAGAAGAAATAGATTCCCTACTGCTTCTGTATAAACACGTCTACGACTCCTATTAATGCATTTGTTCTTCGCTTAAATGACCAGTTTGTCCTTTAATGAAGTTCACTTTACTTGAAAAGTGATCTCACTTGATTCATGTCTCTGTATATTAGTATTATATAATAAATGTCCGTACATTTTGCTCCAGAGTTTACTTTCTTCTTTTTTTATTATTATTATTCTTGGTTTATCTGATACCCGGCTCCTCGAGGGGACCCACATTTTCAGTTCAAGTCAATTCTCCTTGTTTTTCATACTCGTAAGAACCGTTCTATGTAAGAGACCTGTGGTTCTTAAGCTGATTGCAGTAATTAATCCTGGTGCACGGGCCTTATGCTAAAGAAAATATCTAAGAACAAATAAATCCAAGATTCTTATGAACAACTATTCAACAAGTCGAAGTAAGCTAGAAGGTTGAATTAATCAATTAAAACAAATAGTGTATTCGAAGAAACTCATTATATAATGGAAGATTGGAGAAGAATTGATATTGACGCTTTGGAACCAGAGAATCACTTATCTAAAGAAGATTTAATACCGGATTTGCCAGCCACCTCCTATGATCAAATAGCAGCCTTATCCAAACAAGTTAGATCATCATTATCACTGGGTCAATTCTTACAAGCATTGGCTTTGGCTTTGGATAACCCACCATATGTTGCTGACGAACAAACCAAAACTTTACACGCAGAGACCGTTTTCGAAGTCTTGATTTCCATTAGAAATAATCATAACGCTAATGACTTATCAAATTTCATAAAACAATTAGATAGTGACCAACAAGATACTTTGGTGAAATATTTATATAAAAACATGAGTACTCCATTTGGTGCCAAACAAGGTGGTTTGTTATTAGGTTGGTTTGAAAAAACTGTTGAAATTACTGGTTTGGGCCCAATTGCCCGTTTTATGACCGACAGAAGGACCGTTTGATTTAAATCACCTTCTTGTATATTATGAGTTTGAAAGAAATAAAAGATGTTATAAATGATTTAATAAATTAAAAGTTCAAATTATATAATTGTAGAGTTGGTTTTATTATATTAAACAAAGCTAAATACATAAAAAAGAAAATTTAATTATTGAAACCTACTTAGTTGGACTGTGTTTAGCCAACTTATCCTTAGATCTATTATTCGAAGCTTTTCTTTTCAAAGTCTTCTCTGCCATTAAGTTTTGAACCAAGCCTTTATAATTTGGGGTATTAGAATTTTTTAAAGGACTTGAATTTGTACTTGAGTTCATGCGCTTGTTAAAGTGTGGTTTTTCAATTTTATCACTGAAAATATCCTTCGTAGGCGTCAAACTTGGAGCCTGGAGATGGATCTAAAAATGGATTTAACAGAGGACTAGATAATGAAATAGGCTTGTCGGGACTCAGTAACTTATTGAATTTTTCAGTAACTTGAGCAACATTTCCCTTCATATCTTTCTTCAATGACGATATTTCTTTAATTGAATTCTTGTATTTGCTGTTGATAAGTTTATTTTCACTTCTTACTTCTTCATTTTCTTTAAGTGAGTCATTATATTTATCAACGATCGTTTTATTTTCAGACTTGAGCTCTTCGGAAGTTGCCAATACCTCTTGATAAGAAGAATTCAAAGTATCAAGTTCAGTCTCTACCAGAACTAATTTTTCATTTGTGGTATTAAGATCTTCAGTTTTGATAGCTATTTCATCGTTAAGACTAGATATCATTGAGCTGCATTCAACCTTATGTTCTTCAAATTCGGTAGATTTTTCAAGAATCAATTTATCTTCGATTCGATTACTCCATCCTTAGATTCAAGAAGAATATCTTTTTCATCAATCTAAGGACATTAACTCCGTTGATTTTCTGGAGGATGTCAATTTCAACTCATTAAATTCCCGAGTTAAAATATCATTCTCGGATTTATGATGGTCAACTTGTTCACTAAGACTAGTATTTTCTTCGGTTAAAGAAGTTATCATATCTTTTTGACTATCGATAGTAGAGTTGTTTTCGTCAATTACCTTAACGTAACTTTCATTTTCACTGGTCAATTGTTGAATAGACTCATCTTTTTCACGTAACAATTGAAACTGTTGAGCAAGTTCTTCTTTAATCTCTTTCAAATTAGAATCATTAGTCTCTTTCAAAAATTCGATTTGCTTTTTGAAGCTTTCATTTTCTGCCTCAATTCTTTGGTATTCAGCTTTAAATACGGAATTATTCATTTCTACTTCATCAAGTTTTTGCCTTAAGCGATTCCAACTCCGTTTCCAAATCTGATTTAGAATCGATTATTCCTTTGTTCTTGTCATTAAGGGCTTCGATACTAAGCTTTAAGTTGAGGATGGTTTGATTCAAATTATTGTGGCCTATTCTGTAGTTAGAAAGATCGATTTGAAATTGATTGACTTTTTCATTTAATTGATCTTTTTGTTGAAGCAAAATTTTATTATTGGTTATGATTATATCAGATTCATTCAATTTCTCTTTAATAGAATTTACTTCGAGCTCATGATCTTTCTTAAAATTAATCAAATCATTATTCAAATCGAGTTTTTCTCGAGTAAGAACCTCAATGACTTTACGGTGATCATCTTGTAATTGTTGATTCTTTAATTCGAGTTCTTGTACCGTTGATTTCAAATTTTGAATTTGGACTTCATAAAAGTTAGCGGTTAATTTATTGGCAACAGCTGATGATTTATTATGAGGAACTTTGAATCTTGTTGGAGTTTTAATGTGAGACTTTTTGGATATAGGAGAAACACCCGAAGTTGGCTTTATGATTGGATCAAGAGCAATAGAATCATTTTTCGATGGTAAATCGTCAGCTGGGGTTGAAGTAAACATTAACATTGGAGACCCATCGGTACAAAGAATTCGCTTGTTCTTCAATTGATTTGGTACAATACCTTGAATACTTGATAGTTTTGGAGGACTTGAAATTGGAGAACTCGAAGCAGTTGGTCTAGCATAATTTGGTAAGGTAAGATTTGGGGCATTCATTAACACATTTTCATCACTGGATTGAGTATTATCAATTTTAGCTCTTTTTATCAAATGAGCAACGTTATTAAGAGTTGATTTTGTAAGGTTATAATCCCCATATTGATCTAAAGTAAGGATTATTTTAATAGTTCCACGTTGTTTCTGGTTACGAAATATTAAATTGGTGATTCTATTAGAAGATCTTATCAACGCAGGGTTATTAGGACTATTAGTTAATAATTGAGTGATTGAACTCATGTTCATATTTGCAAATATATTTGCTGAAGGAACTGCTTTGTCGAACTTTTCATTGCCCATTAAATCGATATAAGTAACTCTCTTGGTATTGTTTCTTGAATAGAAGGTCAAAACCAAGCATGACCTCGAAGATTCATTATTAAAAGAAGTTTTTTGAGTTACCCTTCTATTGAAAACTTTATGTAATAAGCTTTCAGCTAATTTTGGTTTTAGTAATCTTTCCTTTCTTAATTGAGATTCAATTGGAACTGAAGATAGAAATGACTTCTTGGTCTTGGTTTTATCATTTTGTAATAAATCGGAGTAAAATTTATTATCACTTACTTCAAAGGCCGTCACCGAAACTGGGTCTTTTGGTTCAATCTGTTTTATTTTGTCAAATACCAATGACTTAATTGTTGTTGTTTTCCCACTGGACGTAGGACCCATGAAAATATAACACGAAGATTGATTTTCGTCGTTGTCGACGTATTTACTAAATTCATTTGGACTGAACTCGGCAGTGAAGATTCTTTCAAAATCGTAATTTTCATTATTAAATTGGATGGCTTTATCTGAAAGTTGGGTGAATACCTTAGTCGATTCTTCGCCCACTTCACTAGAACTATCCACCACCGATCCCAAGGCAGCACTGCTTGACTTGATCTTTAAAAATAAAGGTATCTGGGACATATCTTGTCTTTCTTCGTTTCGTAGATCAATAGACTCTCAAGTAAAACACCACTGATAAATCAATAACTGCAAATACTTTGTGATTGGTAAACAAACAAACACTCTATCAACTTACGACTATCGGATTGTGAGTTGGTAAGAAGTGAACGGTTCGTTAAACGAAATTTTGATCATAAATCTCGATGATGTTTTCACTATTTTGAAACATGCCAAATCCAGTAGTTGATACTTCGTCAAAAACAGACTCGTGTCGCAAGTTCCTATTCAGGTAAGTATGTCATAACAATTTAACATTTTTGACATGGTCACGTGAGCGGGCAGTTTTACAGTTTACACTACACTCATTTGCAGTTTGTATCGAAATCGCACAATCTGAAAAGTTTGGGGGGATGGCCCCACATATGAAGGAAGGTCGTTCCCATTAGCGTTGGCTGACAAGGCAATTCTTCCATGAGTACAACGACAATTGTTTCTAAAGTATTGTCCAGGAACAATTGAGCGATTGAGGGGCTATTCGTGGCCGAGATCACTTCCGAATGAGTTAGTACAGGAGCTTTTCCTACTAGTGTAACCTTGGTACAATTTGAGATTTTGCAAAAAAAAAAAAAAAAAAAAATGTAAGACAGAATCTCGAGACAAATTTTTGTGGGGGATGCATTATTGCCAGGCTTTATATAACCATTTTAATCAGTAGATACAGGGAATAAAGGCATAATCTAGATCATTCCATTGATTGCGCAACAATTGGAGTAGTTATTGCTTGAATTTTCGGTGTATTGCAAAACCACGAGCGGAAATTAGGAGCAAGACCGCGAAGTATATAAATAAAGGATACTTTGCTAAAAGTTTTGAAGGATAGTTGTGAAAAGGTATCTTTAATTAAATTAATTGAAACCAATAAAAATGTCAGGAAACGCCCCAATTAAGCTTTCAAGCGGATACGAAATGCCATCAGTCGGGTTTGGCTGCTGGAAAGTCGATAATGATTCATGCGCAGATCAAATTTATAATGCCATTAAAGTTGGTTATAGACTTTTCGATGGTGCTGAAGATTATGGTAATGAAAAACAGGTGGGAGAAGGAATCAATCGAGCTCTTGATGAAGGACTTGTTGCTCGTGATGAATTATTCATTGTTTCTAAGCTTTGGAATAGTTTCCATCACCCAAATAATGTTGAAAAAGCTTTAGATAAAACTTTGAGTGATTTGCAAGTTGATTATTTGGATTTATTCTTAATTCATTTCCCAATTGCCTTTAAATTTGTTCCATTTGATGAAAAATACCCACCTGGCTTCTATTGTGGAGATGGTGATAAGTTTATCTATGAGGATGTTCCTCTTTTAGAAACTTGGAAAGCATTAGAAAAATTGGTTAAAAAGGGTAAAATTAGATCAATTGGTATTTCTAACTTTACTGGTCCTTTAATTAATGACTTATTAAGAGGAGCTGAAATCAAACCTTCTGTTTTACAAATTGAACATCATCCTTACTTACAACAACCAAGATTAATTGAATACGTTCAATCTCAAGGTATTGCAATTACCGGTTACTCTTCTTTTGGTCCTCAATCCTTTATCGAATTAAATCATCCAAAAGCTGCTGGTACTCCAAGATTATTTGATCATGCTGATATTACTGCCATTGCTAAAAACCATAATGTCTCTTCATCTCAAGTCCTTTTAAGATGGGCTACTCAAAGAGGTGTTGCTGTCATTCCAAAATCAAGTAACCCTGATAGATTATTGCAAAACTTGAATGTTAATGATTTTGATTTGACTAAAGAAGAATTCGATACTATTAGTAAATTAGATATTGGTTTGAGATTCAATGATCCATGGGATTGGGATAAAATTCCTCTCTTTGTTTAATTTCATACAAGTAACATTATATAGTGAATAATTTTTTTTTTTCTTTTACTTAAATCTACATAGACACATTGACAAACCTTCTAGATCGAATCTAACACAGCTTGTCTTCCCTAAATTTAAAATTTTCAATCTTGATACAAAATCATCACGAGTGATATAGGCCCCACAAAGTCTCCTTTTACCGGTGAACTCAGTTCTAGAATGGAAGCATCTCCAATTATCAAAAATTAAGCATTGTCCGGGCTTCAATTGATAGAAGAATTCGTTTTCCGGATCTGAAATAATCAGATACCAATTTCTTAAAGCTTCGTAGAACTTCAAAACATCTTGAGGATTCTCCCAATCATTCATAGTACTTCTATCCGATTGGTTCCATCTAACTTGAATTAACTCCCCTTGATTATCAAGTTTGAAAATTGGCTGAGGAACATCTGGTTGAATACAAACTTTCTCTTCCCCAGCCGAATGAGCAGGTATTGGCACCTTTTGATAATAACTCAAATGATTCAGGATGTTTTTTACGTAAAATCGATGCACAGTAAAATGCATCAGTTAATGAAGTAGTCCCCCCAGTACCATCATGATACAACAAATGGAATAATTGAAGTCCTGGTGTGTCTGACCAATAAGTTCCATCAGTATGTGATCCAACATCTAAGTTAGTATAAGCAGTGTCAGCTTTTGCTAAATCACTAGTAAAATCCCAAAACCCACCATAATGAGTAGGTCTTATGAACATCAATTTCTCGCATAAGGCTTCGGTGTCTTTGGGATCTACTGGTACATTATCAATAAGACAAAATCCATGTTTCCATATTTTCAAACACCAATCTTTGATGGCATCTTCTTGGTCGGTTTCTTCTGACGACTTCATCACTTGGTCAAAGTCGACTTTTGGTAAATGATCTTTAATATATTGAACATCCCAGTATTCCCTTTGCAAAGTTTCTTTTTCGCCCTTGACTTTGGAATCAATTGGGATTAACTTAGGATTATATGAGTGCCAAATAAGCCAGTCGATTGAATATTCACTGCGGTGATTATCCTGATTCCAAACTATAATCACCTTATCATCTTCAATTTTGAATTCGGTTGGTTGGATATCTGGCCTGATGGCCGCACTGTTGAGTAAGCGCTGCTTTGTTATAGCATAGTAGCATTCATCACAGTGACAGTTGTCACGAAGCCAAATATGGTGATATTTCGAAATTTGTCCTTCGTAGGTATTTTTCCATTCAACCAATAACTCAATATCGGTGGCAGAAAGCTTAGCAAGTGAAGTTGAGGTAGGCATTGTAATATACTTCTATCCGACCTAGAAATCAAAGTAGTAGGAGAGAGAAGGAACTGGGAGGGTATTTAAAGTTATGTCCAATCATTCAGTGAAAAAAAAAAATGCCGGGGTAAATTCCGTCTACAGAAACGCTAATAAATTCCGTTTGTTCAGGTATTTTATTTAGAATCGTTTATTACAAGCATTATTTTATATAGAAGGATTAGTTATTAATCTTGGTTTCTTTTAATTTGGAGTCAATTTGGTCAACGGAATCAGAAGGGGTCTTAATTGGTGTTTGTTGTTTGGGGCTTTCACCGTCGGATTCGTCACTGTGCTCACCAAAATGGAGAAAGGATGAATATAAGGTTAATATATCATCACCGTGTTGAGATGCAAAGCTGGATAAATTAACTTGTTTATCAGAACCTTGACTACGTTTCACATTTTCCCCGTGATTTATGAGAGATTTGAAAAGCATCTTTATATCATCTTGGTGGTCGGAAACAAAATCATTGAACTTATCTGAATTTCCGTTATTCTTGCTCTTAAGTGTCTCTACAATCTCTTCTGGAGTATAGTCTTCCAAAGGTTTCTCTTGCTTTTTATCATCTTCTCCTTTTTTGAAAAGATAGTCATATAGTTTACTAACTTCACTCTTGTGATCTTGTGAAGCTTCTGCTTCGTGACTTTCCACCTGGTGGGATTTCTTACTATCGTTTTCGAGTAGATGCTTCAAGTAATGGCTGAGCAGTATTAGAGTCTTCTTCTCCGAGGAATGGTTTGATAATTGGAAGAAGTTTAATAATTGTACTCAAACTAATATGGGGAACAATTGAATCTAATACTGCAACTAATGTAGGATTTGAGGATAACCCGGGAATTAAAGATTGAACAATCTTACTTTTAACAGAATCCATTTTTATATTTCCCTTGCTGATTGCTAAAACTATAATATCACTAATGTCTAATTTATGGGATATACAACAATATTTATAACTCTCTCATAATTTTCTCTTCCACTTCACTGCTTCGTTTTCCATATGGACAGCTACACAGCATACTGATTTGTGTTTTCATCACATTGACGAAATCATTTAAACGACTAGTCTCTATACTACCGTGTTAATTAAGCACAAAATTATTATACATAAATAAATAAATAAATAAAATTGCAACCGATACCACAGATCCGTACCTCAGGGGAACTTTTGAGATTTTTGATGATGTTTTTCTGTGGGCGCTAATTTGAAATCAGAAGATTTGAACGCTATCGCCATAATTCAAAACTTGTTGCTATCAATTACTTTCTTGAACATTTCTGATCCAGGTTTTAGGATATCTTTGGTACTTTAGACCATCAAATCTATAATTAATTGCTGAGTTTGTTAGCACAATTTGCTGGTTGCCACTTCTGGTGTTGTCGTCTTTGATTTTGCTCGGGTTATCAGGCTCTTTGAAAACACAATTCAAGGTTCAATCATCTCAATTTTAGGTGTTTCCTTACCCCATTCTTCAATTAGCAGATACGACTTTTGTTTTCAAGTGCGAGTTGAGTTTGTTCATTTTGTCTGGTATATTGTTTGGTTTTTTTATGACAGCTTTTGCTTATCAGAGAGACCTGGTTTCTTATTCCGTTTGCTTTTAAAGTTTGTCGCTATTTAGATCATAACAGAAATTTGTTGTACGTGGTGATTTTTAAAGTCTTCTCTGCTCTCTATTTCTTTTTTTTTTTTGACTTAGCTTTTGTTTTGTTGACGATTGCTTGTTTGTTGACTAAGAATTTCGTTTTCTATTTAACCTCATGCCTGCTACTGAATCCTCTAGCAGCACTCTTTTAAACCAGCTGCACCCTGACTGGGTGGATATGGATATCGAGAATTTGGGGAAATCGTTTTATAATAGTGAATACCTTCCTTTAAGTAATACTATTAAATCCTTGAAAGCAAAAACTTTACAAGAAGCGTTACTCAATCAACAGGAGGATATTTTAATTGAGTATCTGCAGTCTACAGAAGGCTTGATAAATAATCGTATAAGATCAAAAGTTTGGCCAATTCTTTTGGGTTTAAAGCAGAATCAAGATGATTCGGTTGATTTGGATTCTAATGTCGCTGAAGATTATATGTCAGCTTCTGATTCTTCGATTAAACCACTGAAAAAATTGACTCTTTCTGAAAGCGCTACTTTCCTACTTGATGACTTGGATATTAATGATTTGCCTCCTCATCGGGATGAAGATCAAATAAAATTAGATATTCAAAGATCATTCACTATATTATCTCACGCCCAATCATTTCTGCAACAATCCCAAGTTGAATCCTATACCACTATGTATTCCAATTCTGATATTGAAGAGTTAAGAAAAAAATTGATGAGTCTTATAATCAAAGTATTGAGGAAGTATCCTTCTTTACATTATTATCAAGGATATCATGATATTGCCAGTATTATATTGTTGGTTTGTTATGATAATGGCCAACAATCACAACCTAAAGTAAATGAAGAATTGGCCTTTCTTCTTCTAGAAAAACTAAGTGTTTTCCATTTGAGGGATTTCATGATTACAGACATTAATCTTTCTGTTGATCATTTGAAATTAATTCCAACTTTATTAGAATGTATTGACTCAAAGCTTTTCGGATTATTAATGCAAACAAGTAATATATACATTGCTACAGATGGACTTTATTACGATTATACTTTTTATCAAGCCCTATCATCTATCTTAACTTTTTTCAGTCATGATATCAACAATTTACATCATCTACTTGTGATTTGGGATTTTTCACTTGCACAGAACTCAGTTCTTGCAAATATATACATTTATGTTTCTTTCTTGTTACACTATAAAGAAAGGATTTTTGAGGAATTAAATATATCCCATATCCTTTCTTCAGATGAAGATTGCTTTGATTTTTCGAATGTTGATGCTGACTTGTTGCATACTTTGGTATCACCCGCCAGTTTATTCAGTGATTTAACTGATGCTGATTTAATTAAAGTTTTGAACAAGACCAAAGAATTAATCAAAAATTACCCAATTAATGAGTTGGAAAATACTTCTCGTACCTTTAAATTATGGTTTAATGACCTTAATAAACACTCCGTTCTTTTGAATACGTCCGATATTAATACTGATAGAATTGCCAAAAATGAGAAATATGATTTCTTATTAAGTGGATCTCCATCAAACATTTTATCGAAATCTACTAGCTCAGAAAATGCTACCCACCAAGAATTCCCAGAAGATCTTTCTGTCTTGATCAAGAGTCAGGATGAAGAAATGGTTCTGCAAACAAAGTATGATGCTAGTGTGCAACAAAAGATATTTGAACAACAGGAATCACTTGCCACCTCAATGAGCTCAGTGTGTGATGATGACTTGAATAGTTCTTACCCACTGTTGTCTTCCTCTTTATCAAGCCTTTCTTCCGCTTCTTCGTCTATCAATACAAAAATTGTCAAAACTTCTTCCCTTTTGTTCAAAAAATTATTCAGTGTGCCCTCACATGAAAGTGATGAAAAGAAATCTCATGATGTTACGAAGCGAAACAGAAACCTCTCCTTATTTAGCAATATTACTAAAATTAGCTTTACAATTGGTCTTATAGGATTCTTATTACACTTCTTATTGGTCAGAAATCATCCAAGAGTTCTTAGGTTAATCCCGTTCAATGAAATTAGTAATGAACTTTCATCTAGAAGTATGAACATGGCAGCTGGTGTTGGTAATAACTTGGGGAAACTTTTCAATTATATTGCCACTTACGGCGTGGTAAATCGTGGTCTCCATATGGGACAACTTGGACTAGGTAATATACGAGAGGGTGTGTATGGTCCACCTTAATGTGGACAATTTTTGATGAACTCCTTTGATTTTTCATTTTTCAATTCTTCTGTATTATCTATTTATCTCCTTTGGTGAGGTCTTAATTTAGTTCTTGAGTTTTTAATTTTTCGTTTTTTTTATTCAATTCAGTATTACCTACAAGTGATTTTCGAATTGATTTGTGTATAGGCTTTTTTTAGTTTTTTTTATTCGTTTTATTATTCGTTTATTTTCTTTTTCTTACATTTCGAATCTATATAGAAGTGTCTAATAAAGTTACAAAAAGTCATTATCATGACAAAAAAAATTAGCTATTAATTTTCAAAGTCGATTTCGTAAACGAGAACAGTGTCTGTAAAGGTTGAATGGCCCCAACCTCTATTACCACTAGCACTCACCATGAATCTACCGGTCTCGTCACAATATAAATGACTTAATATACCACCATGATGACCGGGTATAATTAAAAATGGAGTTGCTTGTTTTGATTTGTTGTTTGAAGCTAAGGAATTTGAATCGTAGAGTTGCAAATTATATAATCTTATATTATCATTTGAACCACAAAGTAAGAAATCATTATTTGGCATGGTTGATATGGCACTAACTGGACCAGATATTTTTGGGAATTGTAGTAATTTCAGTACATTTGGCACCATAGTATCTTTATTTTGACCAGTATGAGATCTTTTATGAGGCATTCTTATTGAGAATTCTTCGACTGTACTATTTCTACGACCAGCATAAATATATTCACCATCATTTGACCAACATGACGACATACACCAAGGAGGTGTTCCTTCAGATAAACCAATTCTTAACACGGCCGACGAAATCCTAGCATCCCATATATTAATGGTACCATCCACACTTGAACTCATAAATATATCATCATTTGAATAAGTTTTAGTTGTTATGTTGGGAGTTTTATTTATGGAAGGGTTCTGTTTGTCAAGGGGTTCCTTTTCTCTTTGCAGTTCATCTTCTTCATCATCGTCACCAAATAATGAATCAACATCACTATTATTATTATTATTGCTGTCTAATTTAGATGAAAGGTTATTATCAGGGTTTAATTGAGTGGTACCATTACTCTGATTGATTATCAGGCCCGAAGGTAAATTATCCATTGATTCATTAACTGATATTAGAACATCTTCTAAACCTTGAGGTCTATATTGAATTTTTGAAATTTGACTGGAGCTTCCCGAGAATAAGGTAACACACTTACCAGAGTTTAAATCCCATTGTCTAATTGACTTATCCCAAGAACCAGATAGAAATTTTTTTTCATCAGAATTTAAAGTGATAACTGAAACAGCGTCATTATGACCATTATCTAAAGTTGGACCTGATCTTTTACGTTCACCGTGATTAAATAATGGTGAGTGAAACCTTCATTATAAATCATAGTATAAAGAGATATACCTCCTGATAATAACCCTGACAAGCACCAAAACCCATTTTTTTCAACGTCAAGAGAATAAACCGGGTTAATTTTAGGTTCATAACTAACTGAGCCAGTTATAAAATCACTTTGTTTTAATTTTGGGTTTAATTTCATTAATTCACTTTTGGTTAAAGGTTGTTCATTTTCCCAATAAGAAGATATTACCCCGGCTTTTGTAATTGAATCTACTAAATTATGTCTTTGGGCCATTGTTAAAGGAGATTTACCTTCGATTGATTGGAAAAAATCATATTTTCTAATGAAACCATCTTCACCACCGGTTAATATCCATTTGGGGCCAGATGTGAATGCAAGAGAATGGCACTGAGAAGTATAAGGAATTGCAACTGAAGGTACAATATCAAAAACGGTTGCAATTTTAGCCTTTGTAATGGTTTGTTGTCTGAATTCTAGAGGAGTCAACGTTTTAGATTGTTCGGATTTTTCGGGCTCCTCGTTATCATCTGCCTTACCGTTTTCTTCTTCATTTTTATCTATTTCATCCATTTCAATATCTTCTTCATTCACTTCTTGATTATTTGATAATTGTTGTTTTGCTTCATCGTTTTTCTGGTCTTCTTTAGTATCTATATCAATTGTCTTTTCTTTATTCAAGTCACTCGGCTTAGCATTCGGTATATCATCTTTAGAATCAGTAAACTTTTCTTCTGCGTCCATAAATTTACCATCTTCATTATCATTATCATCGTCTTCGTCTTCTTCGTCTTCTTCTTCGTCTTCGCCCTCTTCTTCCTCCTCATCCTCTTCTTCCTCGCCCTCCTCTTCTTCCTCTTCTTCTTCTTCCTCGTCCTCGTCCTCGTTCTTTGCATCTTCATCTTCTTGATTATTATCTAATTCCATATCATCTTGATGGGTAGAATCGTTCATATTAATATCATTGTTAGTATCAAGTAGAAGGTCCCCGTTACCTTGGTCATGTTTATAATCATTAGAATCAGGAATATCAAACAAATCACCCTCCGACATTCTCTCTATTCAAATACTGTTGCAAGAATTGATCATGAAAAGGCTGCTAAGTCAACTGTTTTTCAGTATAAGCATACAGTGTTTACCAAAAATTTTGATATTGGAGCAATTGCGCACGACCCAATAAAACAAAAAAAAAAAAAAAAAAAAAAAAAAAAGAAAACACCCAATTCCACGTACTGTTTCTACGTCTTTACATCAACTACAAGGAAAAGTTAGATGAATAACTGAATATATTTAAGTGAATAGATAAGGGTTAAATATAAATCGCTTATTCATAGATCCAACCGAATAAAGCTGGTTTGTATTCAGCCAATTCTTCTTTTTTGAACCATAAAGCAATTTCTTTGTTAGCAGATTCAACAGAGTCAGAACCGTGAGCAACGTTTCTACCCATGTCAATAGCGTAATCACCTCTGATGGTACCTGGAGCAGAGTTTAATGGGTTGGTGGCACCTAAAATGGCTCTACCTTGTTTAACAACATCTTTACCTTCCCAAACGGTAGCCAAGACTGGACCGGATAACATGTAAGATAATAAAGATGGGAAGAATGGTTTTTCTTGTAAATCTTCGTAGTGATCTCTTAATAAGGCTTCGGTTGGGTGGGTTAATTTAATACCAACTAATTTGAAACCTCTGTTTTCAAATCTACCCAAGATAGCAGAGATCAAACCTCTTTGGACACCATCTGGTTTAATAGCAATAAAAGTTCTTTCGTCAGACATTGTAATAGTAATTCTTGTTGTAATACAAAAGAAAAAGAAGAAGAAGATCCGAAAGAAATTTTCAAATTTCAAAGCGAAGCATGGGGTTTTTAAATTTTCATCGAAATGAAAAAAAACTCAAAAAAAAAAAAATCTGGAAAAAAAGTGCAAATGCCACCTAATTTAGTACTGATTTTGTGATTTGCCAAACGTCTTTTGTATTCTCATCTTCGTATTGGATGTACTGGATGCGTTATGGATTATACTGTTGATTACAGTTATACAGTTATACAGTTGATTATACAGTTATACAGTTGATTATACAGTTGGTTGTAATTGAATGGTTGGATGTGACGTTGTAATGATTGATGTAATGATTGTAATGATTGTAATGATTGTAATGATTGTAATGATTGTAATGATTGTAATGATTGTAATGATTGGATGGAGGATAAGTGTATCTGGCTTGACTAGTGACTGAGGTGCCCTGTGGAAGAGGGAAAGTAGTCCTTGAAGTAGAAGACCGCTTCTGAATTATCCTGGTGAATGGCAGTGGCTGCACTGGTTCGTCCGGTACCCGTTAGGCGGGCAATGTACTGGTCAAGCTCCTGGTCCCGGGGCTTGCGAACAGACGTTGACGTGCTGCATCTGGATGGCTCCATGGTTATGGTGAATCGTTTGGGTCTGTCTGTCCCAATGGCAGACTTTATATGGCCGTGTTTTACGGTATTCTTTTGCATCAAGGTAAACACCGGTACCGCAGAAGCCGCAGGGGTTTTTTGGTGTACGGATGTGAATGGGAGATTAATAGGGTTAGGGTATTTTTGTAAACAATCTCCCATTTAATACCCATTGATAGAAAGACCTTGATTTGCAATCAGTGGTAAGTTCAACAAGATCGAAATGTCTCTGACCGTGGCCCTCACCGAACCATCACCCACCCATGCGACAATACACGTTAAACCAAGCAATATGACCGGGTTAGGAATTCAAAACGAAAATGATATTCCCAGCTTAACAAAAAGTAATAAAGAAAAACTTGATGTAAGTCCTAAATTACAAACATCTGCTAAAAGAGGACCATCCACCCCATTATCACCTGCAAGACACCAGAATATCATTCGAAGGAAACTCAGTCCAAAAGATACAAAAGTGTCTAGTAGTGAAAAATTATTAGATTTTGAATATACTAAATCAGAATTAATCGATTCAAAATATCAAAATTGGTTATTTAGTCAGTTTTTGAATAACCAAAAAGATATTATTAAATTTTTGGAATTAGAAAGAAAGTTTTCTAACTGAATCCATCTATAATGATGACTATTAATCTTGCATGCCCTTTTACCTTCTTTTCGTTGTATATTACTTTAATTTTATTTCTAAATATAAAATATATATATCCTTTATCTATATCATTCGTATTTTCTAGTAGCTTTGAAATATTCCGATAATTTGGATTCGTTATCGAAATACTTACCGTCTCTAGCGTTATTCCAGTCGTTATGTCTTTGAGCCATCTTGATCTTTTCTTCTTCTCTTGATCCTCTCTCAATTAAGTCCTCGTAAAGCCAATGTAATGCTAATGGATGTAATGACTCAGCTAACCCGATCTTGATTGGTCTATTAGTGGGGCTCCCATTATCTTCTCCGGTTTGCTTGCTTACTTGAACCTCTTCTAAATTGTTTGAAAATTCAATATTCTTCATATCAATATCATCTAATTTCTTCCCACTATTCAAATGAATCACTCGATCACACCATTTCTTACCTAAACCATCAAATATATGGGTGGCATATATGACACAGCAATTTCTTTCTTTACATTCTTTTTTCAAAAAATTTAATAACTGCAGTCTTACTATAACGTCTAAATCAACAGTAACTTCATCTAATAATAATAACCTCCATGGCTTCAATAATCCCATAACTAATTGAACCCTTCTTCTTTCTCCATCAGAAATATAGGCCATGGACCAATCCGGATCTAAATCCATGATTCGAATCAACTCATCTCGACGCTCATTATAAATGTCTCCTCCAATAGACGATATCAATAACTTAACTGGAATATCCCTTTTAACAACCGGATTTGCGGCCCATTCTGTCCCAAGATATGTAATATTATTATTAATATCAGAATTGTGCTGTTCATTTCTATTAATCGAAAACTCAAATGGATCAAATCCTCCTATCTTTAAGGAACCCTTTTTAATCAAGGTCTTCCCGGCTAATATCTTCAATAACGTCGATTTCCCAGCTCCATTTGGTCCAATCAATAAATTGGTACTACCCCATGGAATCTTCAAATTGATGTTTTCTAATCCAATTTTCTTACTACTGCTAAATGAATAAGTAAGATTGTTGGTCTCTATGGCTAAAGTATCTTGTTCAGACATGTTAAATAGTTTCCCTTGTATAAAAGAGATCTTTCAATTTTCAATCGATCAACTGATTATTTTTTTTTTTTCAAAATCTGTCGCAATCTCATAGCTTTTGGCGTTTTTTCGCAGTTTATCTACAAAAATCACTAATACCCTTCACTTTCAATTACTATAGTACTTTTATTAAATCTAATTAATATACATGATTACAAAGAAAGCTTATATTTTTGATTCCTCGATCCATTCTAAAACGTCTTGTTTGACCGAGTTGTTTTTGATTTTGTTTATAACTTCAGTAATGTCATCAAAATATTTACTGTTATAATCAACAAACTTTCTTAGATAACTTTTTAATAAACCTCTATATTCGTAAAATAACCATTGGTAATCAATCTTCTTCATCAATTCTTCATCCTGGATTTGCTCTTCCTCGAAGGTTTTAATGATTTTAACTTGCTCATTACTTGGATCTTCTAATTTCAATTTATCTTCCACAATGGCATTCAAGTTATCAACAATCAATTTAAATAATAATAAAATTGAATCCTTGAATTCTTCGGTTTCTTCATTCTTAGAACTTACACTTAAAATTCTATTGACCGATTCCATACATGAAACATTTTCAATAATTAAATTAGAGTCCAAGTTTAAGGATTTTTCAATCAAGTAATTTGATTTTAAAATACCGAATTCAATCAAATATTCTAAAATCAAAAATGATACTTGAGGCTGGTGGATCCAGATTCTGAAAATGGATTCAATTACCCAATTCTGGCGTTCACTGAATTGTTCCTCACTTAAGTCTAATTTTTCAAATTTATACTCATTAGGTATTTGGTACTCTTCCTCTTTGATATCAACACCACTGATGAACTTCAACTTGTTAACATCACGGCTTAATATACTGACTATCGAGTAAATGGATCTTGATCCAATATAAGCATATGTTTGGAATATCAAATTGATTAAAAACTTTTCTGGTTTAATACTTTCGACATTTGATGCTTCTTCTAAAATAGAAGAAATCAAGTCTTTAAATTCTTCATTGGGTTTCCAATTACTTATAATAAAATCATATACCTTGTTCGAAATTTCATTAAGTGGTAATTGAGGATTGGAAAAATTATATATCAATTCCTCTTGTGGTGAAATGGCCAAGGGGTTTATACTTTCTTTCCTTTCACGAATGAGCCCAGACAATAAATTCTTTATCTCTTCATTATCAGATCCATATAAATCGCTATCATAATTTATGATATAGTCGACTTCATTGGAAAATAACGAAATATTCAAATATTTATGGAATTCACCCAAGTGAATTAAAATAGTTTCATCTTCATTATCTGGATCTGGTTTCATGGTAACAAAACTGTCCTTGATTCTGTTCTTATTCGAAAGTCTGATTTCTTTAGAAATTAAATTTTTGATGAAGTTTTTCTTTGGATGATACTTCAACTTTGATAATTTGATTGAATCGTCAACCCATTCATCCCACTTCCAACTAAATTCGAAATTTGATATTTGAATTGTCATCCAGTCTAAAAATCTAATCTTTAATTCATAATCCAACATTTCTAAATGATTATAGAAATATCTAATTGCTCTACCGAAAACTGGAGCGATGGATTCTGGACTTTCACGACAACAAGCAATTAATACGGTGTAATAGTAAATCTCATAGTGTAATGGAGTTGGTAATTGGAAAATCATTGTCAAGATACTTTCAACAGCAACATCTTCGACTTTCCAAGTTGATAATGGGGGTGAGTTTTCACCCGACTTATTGTCTTGATGGATCATACTTAACTGATCAATAGATGAACCTGGAGGTGTGAATAAATTTCTTGAAAAGAACAAATCAAGAATTGATAATTGAATAGAAGCTTCCTTTTGATTAAACGATAAGTTCGTTAAAATATCAAACGATATATCCTTCAAAAACAAACCATGATAAGAATCAATGGAAGGAACTGTTTCAAAATCAGTTGTTATGTTATAAACTTGGAACAAGACTCTTGGGTGCTTTTTCCATAAATTATCAATTGACCCCCTAGGTTCATAAGTTTTCAAGAAATCCAAAGAGGGTGTTGACAACTGTGGTAAAGGATGCTTTACAATTTCATTTGAAATGGTATTGTCTTTCAAAGAATCTTCAATTATAGGATCAGCCAATTCTTTAAAGTTAATGAATAATTTATCTTTCAAATCACTCCAAGATTTATCTTCACCTTGCAATTTAACGATTGAAGGTAAAATTAAGTTGATCATTTTTTTCAGATGATAAGGCAATTCATCATCAAAGTTCCCTGACTTAGAATCAAAAGGCTCCCAAATGGAAATTTGGTTTGATTCATCTTTATCTTTGATATTAAATTTATGACCCAATTCAACCAAGTCATTAACATGTTTAATCATCTCATCAGAAAAATCATTACTCAATAAATATGGTAAAGCAATCAAAACGTTGTAAAAGATTTCTTCTGCGACCCCATTTCTATTTTCATCGGAATCTTGTAAATCTATTGATACACTTAAAAATTGTTTAAACACATTAATGATTGAATAATCACTAATGATTGGTGACAAGGTTGCTAAAAACTTCAAAATCGATTTCAAATTATTGAAAATACCAGCATCTTCATTGAATGCATCATCTTTAGCATCTTTACTTGCCGGTTTAGAGTCATCTTTATCGATTTCGATATCATCAGCTGATTTTGCTTGTTGAGTTTTAACAGCATCTAATAAAGTTTGCATTTTAGCATGAAAGAATTCAATAACATATTTTGAAACTAAAAAGTTTTTGGCATTACATATCAATATCAATATACTTAAACAATTGATTTTTTGAGGTTGTTCAATCACAACTGCGTATAAGGTATTCAAAATTGAAGTTCTTAAATTATCAATTTTTTCAAATTCGGCCACAATTGGATTGGAAAAGTATGATATCTCATCAACCTGATTAGCAATATTGTTGTTTTCACCTAATCTTCTGATATCTTTACAAATATTCAAAATTAATTCAGCAGTTGGATCGATATGCTGTTTCTTGGACTCATAATCATCGAGCGGACCTGCATTGTAGTGACCACCTTGCAGCTCTTCGTATTCATCTCTCGTTCTCTTACCCAGGTTATACTCCATTTTAGTCTTGAAAGCTATAACTTCGAGTACCGTAAAAAGTGCTTACTGTTAAACTTGAATACTGTTAGTGAAATATTTCATTTTTTCGTTCAAACGAAAACATCGCAGTAGCAAAAAACATCGGGTTTTCTCACCAGTACATCTCTGCCTTTTTCCTACTTGAGCTTCTTTGTTAATTAACAGCCAAAATACTTCGTGCTAAGATGAAAACCTTGGTTCTTGACGGAGCATTGGGGACACAACTAGAGTCGATCATTCCACCAGATTCGCCTCTTCAAATCAAACTGAACCCACTTTGGCTGACCCAAGTTTTGCTTAAAGAACCCCAGCTAATCCAACAGATTCATGAAAAATATGTCAATGGTGGGGCTGACATTATTACAACTTCGACTTATCAAGCATCGAGGGATACGTTGAAGAAGTATTGTAACTTTGGAGATTTGCAAGTGTACGATATTTGGGAAAAATCCATTGAGTTGGCATACCAAGCTGGTAAACTGACATCCAGAAACGTATTTGTTGGAGGATCTATTGGTCCTTATGGAGGATTTCTTGCTAATGGATCAGAGTATACTGGTGAGTATAAAAGTGCAATTTCTAGAACTATAAGGGACTACCATTTACCAATGATTTACTACTTCAATAGACATAAGAAGGTTGATTTGATAATGCTAGAAACCATTCCAAGTTTCAAAGAGGTTAAAGTAATCATATCGATCTTAAAACACTTAAATAAATTGAAATATTTCAGTATAAGTTTGAGTATGAAATCAACTACTGAGTTGGCGGATGGAACGCCTATACAAGAAGTCGTCATGTATTTAGATAAACAGTTGGACCAATCACTGAAATTGCGTGAAAAATTGGTGGCAGTTGGCTGCAATTGTGTTGATTTTCAATTAGTGGAAGGAATATTCGAGCAATTTAACAAACTGTCATATGAATTACCATTAATTACCTATCCTAATTTAGGATTTGGTGACTACTACTATCTTGGTACAGATTATAGCCATTTAAGTAATACTGAAAAATGGACACAATTAGTTGAAAAATGGCTTACATTTAAAAACATTAGAATAGTAGGAGGATGTTGCAGTACGGGGCCTACAGAAATAGGAATAATTAGGAATTTAATAAATAAATAACATTAACATTAAAGAGATGGAATCAAATATATACTTTTTTATAGAAGGAATTATTATATATAAGATATAGAGGGATTCATATTAAGGGATGTAAAACATTATAACGGTAATTAAAATAGAAATACACTAGCAACATTAATCATAAAAAACCAACCTTTGACGGAAAGGAAACAAGATGCAAAAAACGATAAAGGCATTACTAAAGAAGTTTGAACATTAATAAGCAACTATGAATGGTATTATGAATAGTTGGATAGCAAAAAAATTAACTTAGATTCTCGATTTCAACCAATCTTTATAGGCAAAGATTGCCATTTCCCAAGCAACCAATAAGGCAACGAATCCAAGACTGATATTAAGAGTAAACATTTCGGTTAAGCCATAGTATTCAAAACAGTAAATGACAGGATCGGTTGATTCCATAAAAATCAAACCACCACAAATTAAACAGAAACTAGCAATTAATTCAGTGATTGGTCTTGAAGGTTGAGTTAAGTTTTTATTTGGAGGAGAAAGTAACATTAGTAAATAAGTCAAGAATCTAAAAGCACAAGCAATGACGAATAAACCACCCCATTGAACGTGGATAGCGGTGGATAAAGCAGAAGCTTGTTGATGTTTTGACATTAAATAACCAGTCCAATAGATGGTTAAGACAGGGAAAGGATTAGGGGAAAAACCTGGAGAAGCCTTGATAATGGAATCTTCTGAAGGAGAACTGTTAATAATTTGATGATTATCTTTAGCTTTATCGAATCTCCAAGTATTTAATTTAATTTCTGTAAGTACCCCACAAAAACCTAAACCAATAAAGATAAAAGCAATGGAAGCATGTTGTAAATCTTTTGAAGACCATTCACCACCAGAATTGGATAAATGTTCCAAAAAAATGTTGGTGCAACCATAGAAAAGAACCAAGCCAGATTCAACTAATTCCATTGTCCAACAACCAATTGATTGCCAACTACGATCAAATCTACCTAATTTTTGGTGTCTGAAAATGAATTTATGATTCCAAGCCCAACCTTTATTGGTGAAAGCACCACAATAACGGGCCAAGTAAAGTAAACCTAATGAAAAAAAGACACCACCTTTAATAAAGTGAGCCAATAAATTGAAAACGCTTTTACCTTTACCCAACAAGAGGAAAGTTGCAATCATGGTTGGGAAATAAACAAGAAAGTAAAAGAAATGATACCAATTAAAGATACTAGCAGATAAAACAGAAGCATTACCACTAACATCAATCAATTTTTTAATGATCGGTATGTTAAATAAAAACAAAAACTTTTTAGGAGGTTGATGTGGTTGTTGATTAGTTAATAGCGAATTTTGAGAAGTTTTCAAATGCATATTAGTCAATTCAAAAGAATTAGAAGAATTAGTACTACTACGATGCAAGTCATCATTTGGATTAGACGAAGAACCCGATTCCACTCTGGTAACAACGTCATCATCATAGTCATAATCCACTACGTCATCGTCATCACCTCCGATAACAAAGCGATTTGGAGACAATCTTGACTGATAGCCAACCGCTATGACGGAAGCAACCCAATGAATCAAAGTAGTGAAAAACAAAATCCAGGACATTTTATCATAGGCATTCCCAGGATACAAATCCGGAATCGACTTGATAAAACTGGCATAGTTTAATACAGAAAACACAACGAGAACACAATGAATAGTCAACGTCGGTAAATAGGCTTTATGATGAAGATTATTAAGCACCAATACAATTGGATATAGTAAGATAAAACTAAAACACAATGTTCCAATATGCAAATACAAGTTAACCTTGTTGCTAGACTCAACCGTAAAGTAAGTGGTTGTATTGTAAGCGTCCCACCACTGTTTTTCCAATGGTTTCAAATGAGTCTCGAGAATCGGCCTCCCGTGGGCATGCTCCATCACATGAGGTACTGGGGTCTCCATACCCATGTCCATTCCTTCATTTTCTTCGTCTTCTTTATGGGTGGCATCGGCGGCTAATAGCGGCAAAGATTCATCTGACCCGAGCGCGGTTAAACTTGGACTGCTTTCTTCATCGTGATGGCTCGAAGAGCCAGCGTCAATTGTCAGCACTAACAACCAAAGAGCAAGAGGTATACTTAATCTAAGTCTCATGGCGTATAGAAGAAGTAAGAATCTGACTAGTCGAGCGGGAATTCATCATGCTTAAATATGTAAATATATCAGCAAAGAAAAAAAAAAAACTCATACAAAGCAAAAAAAAAACAAAGCAAAAAAAAAAAAAAAAAAAAAAAAAAAAAAGAACAAACTTCTAGACACAATCGATTAAAACAATTGCAATTGCAATTGCAATTTCCCAGTGCAACGCCGATACCCAGGATGGGCCAATAGCCCCCTGAATGACTGAAAGGAATGACTGGACATTGTCAGACAATATACGGTTGTAAGACGAGCACTAAAGTTAGGCAGGATCATGTGACCGGATGTTTCGGTTGGTGCCGGAAGTTTGACCCAAGAGAGTTAGCTAATTAGTCATGTTATTGTCTCAGTTTATGTATCGGCCGAACTATAGCCGGAAGTTTGGGGCTTCAACGGAAACCGGTTTAACTCTGGGGAAGATATTTTTTTGCATAGCCGTCCCTACAAGTACTGGGTTTTTTATAGAATGAAATTTTTTTATTTATAGAGCTGTAATGCTTGGATTTTCATCATTTTCTTTATTTAGACCTCTTATGCTTGTTTCATTGAGTCAGACTGTTTTCGCATCGTTTCTTTAATTAGAGCTCCAATGCTTTTTCGTTTATGGAAGTGTAACGCTTCCCGTTATTAATAGATCATAATGCATTTTTTCGGGTTAAATAATCGAATCTAGAATAGGTATAGCCAATAAATGGCAAGTCTTCTTTGATGTTACCATTACCCGCTTTACCTTGTTCTCGTTGTTCTTGTGCCTTACTTAATGCAGGGCTATCGGGAACATTTTCTAATTCATCAGTTGGGAAGAATCTAGTATCCGTAATTGATCTTAATTTAGGAATGAAGGGAGCATCAACTTTCCGAATGGTTTCCCAATCAACGCCTCTGAAGAAAGGATGATTTTTGATTTCGTCAGCACCGCCATATCTACCTAATCTGTCTTCGGCGTTGCTTAATAATCTTCTAATTAAATCTTCGGCCTCGGGAGATAAATGGATGTCTTCTGGAATGATTAAAGTTTCTTGCCAGTTTAAAATCTTTCTGTAAGTTTCATGAGGGGTCTCACTGCAAAATGGAGGCCAACCAATTAAACATTCAAACATAATTGCACCCAATGACCACCAGTCACATTCTTGACCATAGCCTTGATGAATGAAGATTTCCGGAGCAATATAGTCTGGAGTACCAACCGTGGAATAAGCCATTAATCTTCTGCTTTTCCTCCAGGTTTGTATTTGTTGACGATTCGACATGGTCAAATTGATTGCATCCACCATCATTGAATTACGTCCGCTTTTCATGGTTCCATTACCATTTCCTCCTGGCACTCCTAAATTTTGCTGTTGCTGTTGTTGCTGTTCTTTTTCTAATAACTTCTTATAATAGTTAGAATCATGGGTTTTATGAAATCCAGTTGATAATCCAAAATCAGATAATTTAATATGTCCTCTAATATCAATTAAAATATTATCTGGTTTGATATCACGATGAATAAATCCTAATTTATGAATTGCTTCAATGGCTAATACACATTCTGCCATATAAAATCTAGTAATATCTTCAGTGAAAATTTGCCATCTAATCAACATGGTCATTAAATCTCCTCCTGGTAAAAATTCCATAATTAAATATAAATATTGACTATCTTGAAATGAATAATATAATGATACCACCCATGGTGAATCACTACCAGCTAAAACATCTCTTTCTGCTTTAACATGTGCTAATTGATCTTTTTTATACATTTCAGATTTTAATAATGTTTTCATGGCATATATCTTACCAGTATCCCTTTTTTGAACTAATCTAACTTCACCAAATGCACCTTTACCAATGACTTTAACCGTAACAAAATCTTCTAATGATAATTTAGTACGACGTAATCTTAAAAATTGCGATTCTTTTCTACCTAAGTTTTGTAATTGACGATTTTTTCTTTCTTCACTTGATCCTAAATCTTCATTCATTAATTTATGTTCTAAATCTAATCTTCTTTGGTTTCTTTCAATCGCATGACTAACTGACATTTGATAGAAATTTTCCAACTTTAATTTAACTGACGATGCCTTATCTTGAGTAATTTTATTTAATAGATTTGGTTGACGATTAAAGTAAACATAATTACTTTTAACTGGACTTCCTTGATCAGTATTCGCACGATTCACTGGAGTGCCTTGTACTGAGACCAGTTGTTTTGGCTGTTGTTGTTTATTACTTGATGGCTCAGAACTTGGATGTACTTGACGTGGAGTTTGGGCTTGTGCTGCTTGTGCTGCTTGCTTAGCTTCGGCTTCAGCTTGTGCTTGTGCTTGTGCTTGTGCTTGTGCTTGTGCTTGTGCTTGTGCCTGTGCTTGTGCCTGTGCCTGTGCTTGTGCCTGGGCTTGGGCCTGTGCTTGGGCCTGTGCTTGGGCTTGGGCCTGTGCCTGTGCCTGTGCTTGGGCTTGGGCCTGTGCCTGTGCCTGTGCTTGGGCTTGGGCCTGTGCCTGTGCCTGTGCTTGGGCTTGGGCTTGGGCTTGGGCTTGTGCTTGTGCTTGTGCTTGTGCCTGTGCATGAGCTTGCGCCTGGTTTTGTTGTTCTATTGGTGACATTGGAATAGCATCACCTTGAGGGGAATGTTGCAGAATATGTTGAAGAGGAGAGTTTTTATCAACTTGAGTCAAACTATTATTATTATGGTTAAAGGCCAAATTCTCATGAAATGAATTAGTAAGGGAATTAGAGTTACTAATTTCTGATAAATTGGAATTTGAATTATTATTCAAAGTAGTAAAAGTAGGAGGTTTAAAATTTAATGAATTTCTTGAATCGATTGACTGGAAATTATTATAATTATGACTGCTTACATTAATATTATTTTGAGGACTTTGATTATAATTTGAGCCATTAGCATTTGAATTACCAAATAATAATTGATCGTTATTATGACCATTACTAAATTCATTTGATGACAGGAAAGTTGGAGATGCTTGAAACATTGCTTGTGGGTTAACCAATGGAGAAGTTGGACCGGTGAACTCATGTTGAGCAGGTGGATTCTCCATCACACCGCTTGTATCTTCATCCATGAAGCTGTGATCGTCATCATTTTGATGATTTGATTGTGCTTGGGCCGCACGTGCATTGGCTTCTTGTTGATTCATGTATTGTTGTTCTAATTGTAATCTCTGTTGTTGGAGTTGCAAATTATGTAATTCAGCTTGTGAGCTTTCATTTTGCATGTATAATTGAGGGTTTCGTTGCTGTTGTTGTTGCTGTTGTTGATAGTAAAGCTGTTTTTGCTCTTCAGAAAGATAATCAAAATTCATGGTTAAGACCAACGATATAACAAAGCCTCGACCTTATAACCCTGGGAATCAACGAAAGTTTACGGGAATTCAAGTGGATCAAAAAAAAAAACAGCAAAGTCAATAGAATTTAAATGGACAAACTGGGTGGAAATTCCAGATTGATCTCGTCAGTTATAGTAATTTTAACTGAAACCGGTGAAAAACTTGGATACTTCGTGTTGACACCGATTAAATGACTTAAATTCTGATCAATCTTCTCCTAAGGGATCTACTTAAACTCAAAAAATTTGACGAAGTCTTATAAAAATCCAATAAGTTATGTGTTGTCTTTGTATGGAACACGAAAATACCAAAGGAATCTCCTACCAAAAACAAAAAAATTCTCAATGTCGTTTTTTGCCTGGGTTTGTTTGTTGATCTTTGTTTTTTTGCTTTAAGTTTTTTTTGTTTTGTATGTAATTTTTTGTGTAGGAGTACATTGTTCCTACTAGTAAAACTCCTATTTTAACTGTTTTCGATATTAAGTCTACCTATTGTAACAAAGGGAACACCTTAACGAACTGATTCAATATTCCTGGAAGGTTATTGTAGTGGTTAGAATAATGAAAGCTCCGTACACCAAAAACATGAAAGACACCCGTGCATCTTCAGAGATAATACTCTCCTCTCTTCTACAATAAAATACCTGGTTTCAATAATTATATTTTATTTATATATAATAATTTACATATAAAAGTTATAAACATAACAAAAGTAAAGTTTTGAGAGATCCAACAATACTCTTAAAATTGTAAGGCTTGACCTTTTTGTTTTTTATCACCACCCAATTCGAAGTGTTTACATCTTTTCAAACTTAATTGAGCTTTAGTTTTACAAGCAACACATTCTAATCTTAAAACAACCTTTTTGGTAGTTTTAGCTTTCTTGTGGAAAACTGGTTTGGTTTGACCACCATAACCTTTTTGTTTACGGTCATATCTTCTTTTACCTTGAGCGAATAAAGAAGCTTTACCAGCTTTATATTGGGTAACTTTGTGTTGGGTGTGTTTACGACAGGTCTTACCTTTACAGTAAGTCTTTCTAGTCTTTGGAACGTTAACTATATGATTTGTTAGTATATGTATTATTTGCAATGAACAATTTGGAGTAATCACTGTTGATCTTCGTTACAGTCTCAAATGCCTTCATTAAACCCGTTGGTAGTATCATTCATCTTACTTGATTCTCTTTAAACTTTTCTAACTACTGATGGCTGATTTTTCATCCAGCTCGACATCTTGAAAATTTCAAAATAGCTTGGTCAACTTCTCCATCTTAGGAAACGGATCTTCCACCATTCAATGATTCCTTCTTGTTCATCTGTTCATCTGTTCAGGTCACTGGTGCCAAACATACCCATTGTGTCTTAATGTGTTTTCGATATGACGGTATAAGTAAAAGGAAAGAAATTCAAAAAAAATTAGTATATTAAAAAAATTAAGGTGTAAATTTCCTCCACTAGTTTCGCAGGGTGTGTGCCGATTAGACAGTAACTATTGCAGTGAGAAGACTTGCTAGTATTTTTTTTTTAGTGAGATGATGAAAAAATTTTCGCTCTTCTGTGCTTTGGGAATAAATGTATCACGTGTGTGTACGCATTAGCTGGGGCACAAGCCCTAGATTTTGCTGATGCTAAAATTTGGCTGTTAACTGTTTTATCTAATTAAATAGTTCTGTAGAGAAGTATGACATCTACGAATAAATATGTAAATAGCTTTACAAAAATATTAAGAGGTAACATATATTAAAGAGTGTACACAGTGGCGACTAGAATAAAGCATTGAGAGATCATAAGGAAAGGATAAGGTAAGTACCGAAATCATAGGAGAAGTAGTATACTTAATCGAAAAAGAATAACCGAAACAGCATTAAAGCATCTCAAACGTACCCTAGTGAGTAAAACAAAAGAAAAAAAAAGAATGAACGACTAGAAAGTGAAAAGTAAGGGAGAAAAGGAGGAGAAGAATTGCAAATTCATCTCTTTATTCATTGTCCAGTTAATATTGGTCTCAGTTGCAAAAAAAAAAAAGACTCTGCTCTAAGATGTCTTCAATATTAACTAGTTAGTAGAGCCACCACCAACAAGAACAAAAAAACAAACAAACATCTGAAAACTACTATACAGTTATGGTACAATTTTATAAAGAAATAACGTAACTCGTGAAGAAAATGACTAATTAAAGTATGTTCTAACTTTGAGTAACAGTTTTATAAATTGTTGAAGTTGAAGTAACGGTATCTTCAGATTCAGAAGCTGCATAGTAGTTATATTCAACAACACAGACACCACCACTTTTAGTAGCAGTACTGACATCATCGATAACCCAACCACCGGTAGAAGATGGAACATTGGATAAATCGGTAATTGATGGAGCATCAGCCGCACTTGAACTTGCAGCAACAAGGGTTGATGAAGTTGAAGTTTCTGCTGCTGCACTAGCAGTACTTGAAGTGGTTGCTGCAACAACCGAACTTTGAACTGCTTTAGCAGAATCAGAGGTGGTTTCAGCAGTTGTAGATGATGTTTTGGTTGGTGAAACAGAGGAGGAGGATGTGGTTTCAGATTCAGTTTCAGTTTCTACTTCATCAGCTGAAGATCCAAGATCAGTTTCGGTAGCAGTTTCGGTAGCAGTTGATTGTTCTTGAGCGTTAGTATTTTCGATTGGGGTTGTATCAGTGACGGTATAAACCTTGTTTTCCCCACCGGTCACTGTTTCAGTAACGGTGGCGGTATAATGAGTGACAGTAGCGGTAGAAGTGTTGATGTTTGTATTGGTTTTAGTTGAAGTGGAACCTTGTACCGTATGAACATTGGTTTTGGTATTTTGAACAGTGGTTTTTAAATGAACGACAACTGGATCATCGTCACGTTTTTGTTCTTGTTGTTTAGCTGGAGCTGCTAATACTTGGGCAATTAAAAAGGCAGTGGCAAAAGATAAAGAGAATTTAGAGAATTGCATTTTAAAAGAGAGTGAAAAAAAGAAAAGTATGAAAATGTAAGGAGCGACTAAGTGAAAGGATTGACTAAAGTTGGATTAGAGAAGAAGGAGAGAGATACTAGGGGTACTTTAATTTTCCAGAGGTGATAAACTGAAGAAAGGACACAGAGAGATTTAATTTTAAGATTAATTACTGGAATACTTCAAATACCAAAGATATTACTCGGTTTATATATTTACCCATATAACTCATCAGGTCAAAGAAGCTTTGGTAATGCATTTCCACAAAGATCGATGAGCTGGTTTAATATCTTTTTATAGGTAGGGAAAGTATCAAAAACGGTAACCTTCATTATACTAATCCCCGAATCTTCAGTGGAAGCCTTTGTATACTACATGAAACGGGAGCAAGGTGGACCTATTTTGGCAAAAAAAATAATTGGCTCCAAAAGTTACTAATTTAGCGTCATGTAATGCATTATTAAATGCAAATGATTAAAGCAGTATTGACAAAATTCGCCCAGAGGTAAGGTATAAGATTCAAGATGCTGGCTGTTCATACTACGAGCGAATGAGCTGAATAACTAAAACCAATTAAACGACATCACAAAACAAGAACCCATCAATACCATATACACTATTAACTCAAATTTGAATGCTGCTTGTAAGTCGTTTTTGCTACATTAAAAAATAAAGTGATGAATTGTTGAAAGAAAGGTCCAAATTGTTAGTGGCTTGACAACCAGGTTCGATTTTTTAACGGAAGTTGCTTTGCATCAATGCCAAAACGTATTGGAAGAGTGGTGCAGCTTAATTTTTTGGTTAATCCTTTACTAAAGAAGAATGGATAAGGTGCTGGTTGCGAAATGCCCAAAACGGAAGGCTGCCAAAGAAACCGAACTAAAAAAAAAAAAAAAAAAAAAGGGAAACGGTCGCACTAAAGCTAATCTGGAAGTTGCATACACGACCCATGAAATCTCATCATACTTTACTGCTGGCTACTAGTCTTAAAGAAACCACACGTCTATCGATTAGGAATAGCATGACCAGTTGGGGTTGTCACAAATGGGTAACCAGTGGCAGCCTAGCTAGCAATTCAACAGAAGACAAATGCGGGATGGAAGTTACTTGATTTTTGTAACATTTGTTATAAAATTTATAAAAATTAGGAAATTTCCTGGGTATTTCCTTCTTGTACATAACGTGATCGAAGGAATGTTTAGAAAGGGCTCTATTGAGAGAACTATAAAATATTCTGTAACAACGGCCACACGTAGCAGAACATGTAGACGAAGGAATCCAAATAATGGATTAAGGGATTCATAATTGAACGGATGACGAAAATTACCAATCACTTCAAAAAGCGTGATTGGCCCAGGAAAAGCTTCTACATTATGATCGAGAGGATGTAACGTTATAGAATACCTGACTGTGGTATTAGCTTAATATTGATTTTTTTTTTTTTTGCAACATTCACCCGGTTCTTTTCAATTTCGAAACTAATAAACCGAGCCCCGGCCGAAAGAGCAGGCCGTTTTTAATTCTCGGGGGGAAAAAACAAACAACCCTTGCAAATACCAATAGCAAACAACATGACCGAAACTCATTCCACTCTCCATTCTGGTGCCACTGAACCTAGGCCACTGGCACCACCCTCCGAGTGATGATTTAGCCTGGCAAGCCATCGAACCACTTAAACTTGAAAAATATTATGGGAAGACGGTGGTTCCGGAAGTAGCGAAAGAACATCCGGCTCGCCCATTCCGGCCGACCGGACACCGAGTAACGAGGCGTGCGACGAGCAACGACCAACTTTGAAGCCGGTTTCAAAAAACCCAAAAACTCACTTTTTTTCTTAAAGGCCAGCAAATTCCGGTTTCCTTGTTTTGTTTTTTTTACTCTCTTTTTTTTTTTTCTATCGGTGACCCTCCCTGATAGATAAACAGTTTTATATAAACTTCTTTCAGATACTCTTATAATCGGTTTTGATCAATTGATTTGATTAAGTTAATATTGGTTATAGTTGGTTGCTTTAGTAGTCGATAAGTTAATTGAAGTAAAATTAGTGCTAATTCGCATAAACCGGATTCCACAGAGAGTTACATTTTTTTGTTTATTTGCAATCTTTTTCCAAATTGATATGAGTAATTTTGGTTATGGGGGTTTATCTTTCCCAGGATATCCTAATCAGCTTCGTCAGATGGGATTAGGAGGATTATCACAAAATGAAATCAATCAACATCAAGCAGCAGCATCAGCAGCAGCAGCATCAAGAGCAGATGCTCAACTGCAAAGTGCACAACAACAAGCACAACAAAACAATTCAAATCAAGGAGGCCAACAAGCTACTGATAATGAAACTAAGGTTAAAAAGGAACGTAAGAATAGGCCGGGCCAAAAATTTGGCGCAAAAAAGAAATCATGGGTTTGGAGTTGGTTTGCTCAGGATTCTCAAGATCCAAATATTGCAGCTTGTGATTATTGTGGTAGGATTATAACAAGATTGGCTTCTGATAAAGGATCACCGAAGAAATTGAGTGAACATTTGAAAACTCATAAATTAACTCGTGAATCAATTAATAATACTAGACCAATTCCAATAGATGGCCATGGCAATACTTATACTCAAAGTGGAGAGCCAATATCAATACCCAATTATTCAGTTAATATTCCAACTCCAGGAGGAGCCTCGAATCAAGGTCAAGGCCCATCTCAAGGCCAACCTCAATCACAGGCTCAAACTTCTCCCCAAACTCAACTTTCACAGCAATCACAACAGGGTGATCTTAAATCTGATGATCAATTAGATGAAAACGGAACCCCTAAAAGAAGGAAAAGAAGTAAGATCAATAAGAATTCTACTCCAAGTGCTCCCTTACCTAATACTAATTCCAATGTTGATCCAAATTTTCAATTTAATATGCCATCTCAAAGAAGATTTTTATCGGCAGATTTCGATAACACTCCTTACTCTCCAATGAAGTTTCATAAGCATTTAATGAAATTCTTAACTGATAACAAATTGGCAATCAACGTGATCAAATCTCATTCATTCCAGCAATTAATTTATGATTTAAGAACTGATTCAATTTCCGATTTATTAGAATTAACCAATCTTTATTCTTCTCTACTAGAAGTAAGTAGGTTTGATGGAGCTCAAGCTAATTCCAGTGATGCAACTGATGCAATTTCTGATAGTGTCGTCCATACTTTAAATCAAGAATTGGATAAAAAATGATAATGATATTTAGTTCTAATAATTTCTTTGTTTAAATCAAATAATTCTTTATTTATTATAATATACAACATAGGAAGAAAAAATTTATTTAAAAAAAATTTAAATAAGTAAGTAAAGTTACCAGACATTTAGCATAAAGGAAGGAAATGAAGCAAAAAGCAAAAAAAAAAAAAGATTGACAGTAGAAAATTATTATAAATAAGATAAAACATTAAGAAGGAAATGAAAAAGTTATGATCAAAGGATCATCTTGAAAACACTAATGCAAAGTTATTGATTACTAACACTTCTCACCCACATATCATCACCATCAAGTTCTCTCCATAATCTACTAATTGAAATACCTAAACCATATTTTTTCTTTTCAATTTCATCTTGTTTCATCTTTAATTTTTCAATAGCTTTATTGATCTTTGTCCTTGTGGCGTAATCGATTTCAACATTATATGGTGGTAATAAATTAGTTAAAAAATCAATTTCTTTATTAATCTTATTGATACGACTTTCGTATTGATCATATTTTGATTGTTGTTCTTCTAATTGTTGAGTAACTTTCAATTTGTTTTTTTCAGCATTATTACCAGTAAATGATACTGTAGTTTTATTTTTAGTATTTGGTACTTGAACTTTTGTATGGTAATGACTAGGATTATATGATGGATGACTATCTAATATTGGACTTTTGATTGGTTCATGTGATACTTTTCTAACGGTAAATTTAATAGGTTTTCTCTTTGGTTGTTCAACCTTGCCATTTTCTTTACCCTGGTTTTTATTATTATTAGACAATTTATCCTTTGATAAACTTTTAATTAATTTTCCAGTGGAACTATTACTATTTATGGATGATAATGACGATTCTGAAAGTGTAGGTGAGTCTGATGATACTACTTGGTTATCGTTGGCATTACCAACACCACCATTGGCAGAAGGATTGGAAATACTCTCAATAGTTGAAGTCATATACGAGATTTACTGTTTATTCAGTCCAATTAACCAAAAATTTAACTTCAAGATTAAAACTCAATCTCTAGAAAAAAAAATTAACCGTTTGAAAAAGTCTGCTAAAGTATCAGCTAGAAATCTGTTCTGGGAATTCTGATTAAATCTTCTTTTGAAACTCTTCAAAGGATTTCTTAAATCTGAAGGAACAATATATGGATCGGTTGTCCTGGTATTAATTCTGTAATAAAAAAAGTACTCACAAAAAAACAAACATCGAAATCCAATTTGAATACCTAAAGTTGAATAATTTATAAACAAAACAATGGACACCTGCGAAAACAATGCGCGTCTCCCAAAACAGGAAAGGAAAGATCCGTACAAACTAAATGGTGCACGGGTTCCAAAAAATTTGACAAACCTCCGTACAGTCTGTAGACTTCCGAATAAGGAAGGCTCTTTGCGGCGGCACAAAACATTACTTCAGCGTTACTTCCAGCGGCTAAGTAGATCCGAAAGTATGGGGAATTCAACTTCTTCTTCTTCCTTATCGAAAAGATGTATTCATGGCGGTACATCCCTATTTGTATAAGACTCATATCCAAGAATGATACCCACAGCTACTCAGGGATCAATTTAATACTCCAGGACAACCAGGGGAATGTGGTGGCTGACTACAGTTTGACAATTAACCATATTCCCGTAACGCAGTTGAAAAATAACTTTACAATTTATGTAACTCTGAGTCAATTGATTGATCAAGTAAATGTGAATTGGCTTACCGCTGAGTATTCTTATGATATTCCAGTTGTTTCGAAGGCCGGTGATATTTTATACGATTTTTTACATTATTTTGAGCTGCATGGGTTCAAGCTATTGCCAAATGATCTAATACAAAATAATAATCTCAATTCGATCAACTTATTGGGATTGAGGTTGAAAGATCCATTGTATTCGGTTGTCGGCTTGAAAAATTATAATCAAATAGAGTTTAACCATCATGGTTCTAAATTGGAGGAAATAAACCTTGAATCATTCCCGTTCAATCTTACAAATCCGTTGCTTTTCTCGAGTTTCCAAACTTCGGGTCATTTAAATTATGTAATAAATGATAAGCTGTCAAGTGTTGCATATTTGTCAGATATAAAGTATTTGGAAAATATGGTTGGTAGGTGTTGTCTTTAAGTCAAATCTGAGTCAATCATTTGGCTTATTAATGGGTAATTTGAAGAAACTCAATGGTGACGGTGACTTATTGCTAATATTGTCTTGGTCGAGAATCTTATCATTGATTGTTCATAAATTTAGAAACAAACTATTATTATCAAGTATTAACTTGAATAAAACTTTGGCGGTTGAAACTATATCCAATCAATCAGTATTACCAATAACTATTTCTAATGATTCGTCTGGTTATTGGGGGTCTTGTATCTACTATAACAGCTCAACCTTAATTACGAATACCCACGTTATTCAACCGTTAATCGATGATCCTAACGGCCATAGTGCTATCATTCATCTACCTTTAAATAACCTGATTAAACTATCCGCAGATGATGTGTTGAGAACTCCTTTCCGAAATCTTGATTTAACTTTCATCACACTTTCAACTCGAAACATGAATAGAGTTAGAGAATTAATAAAACCAATAAGTTTCCCTTCTAAACATTCTCAAATTGGTGATAAAGTCAATACCATTGGTTATGGCCTTTTTTTCAACCCTCGTTCCGTTACACCCATTCAGTCTTCTGGTACACTTTTAACTCAATATTCGTTACCATATTTCCCAGAGTCAGATCCAAAACCAGTTATATCTATTACCTCATCTTCATGTTGGAATGGTTCCTCGGGTGGCGGATTATTCAATTCTAATGATGAATTGATTGGAATTATCTGCTCAAATGCAACGGTAAGATTACCCAATTTTAAAGAAGATGGCCAAATAATAAATGGCGAGTTAGAGAAATTACTGAAATTTTGCTTAGCCTTACCCACTGAGTTGATAAAAGAAGCTTATAAATTCATCGATAATGAGATTCCAGAAAAATTGAATGATAAAATTGATACGATTTGGAATTTACAAAGTTATCATAATGATGTTATGGTAAATGAAAGGGATTATAAATTGTAAATACAAAGAAGAAGCAAAAAAAAAAAAAACACAGCAAAAGCTAGAATAACAATAGTAATACAGAAAAGAAAGAAGAAAACTATTTATAAGGAAACATTGGTTTAAACTGGGTATCTTTTGTAGGTTGTTGAGAAATTGGGGGTAGCGTAACATTATTAATTGAATTATTATTTGAAGTACTGCTTGGCAAATAAGGTTGCTGAGTTCCCAAGGGCAATTGTAAAGGAATAGTAGTATTTGTTGAAGAAGTGGAAGAAGACTTTCTATTCATAGGTTGAGGGGGTGAGAATTTTGCATCTTTTTGTAGAACATAATATTTGAGTTCATCATTGAGTTAAAATTATTTGCATTATCAAAAATTGAATTAGAAATTGATTTTGATCTTGGCTTGAAGCTTTTATAGCTCAAAGATTCATCACTTGCATTAATTAGTAAATCAGAACCATTAATTAAATCATCATTATTTAGAATGATTGCAATATATTCATTAATAAATTTGTTCAAATTAATTTTAAAGTTAATCAAGTAACTTTGATGATCAATAAATTCTAACCAATTATCAAAAATCAAATTAACTTTATTGATAATGAGTAATAACCAATCAGTACTATTAATATCAATTGAATTTATTTCTTGATTATTCAATAAATAAAGCAAACATTGTAAAATATAATTATTATCAATTAATTCGTCATCAATTTGAATTGATGATAATTGACATTGTTTTTTATATTGAATCAAATTTATTAAAATTTTATTAATAGTTAGATACCATTCAATCAATAAATCATTTAATTGAATTTTATCAATCAAATTAAATTTTTTCAAGTTAAAAGATGAATCAATCATGTTATTAAATTTCAAAAATTGTGATTGGAAAATTAATGGGAAACTAACAATACCCAAGTTATTATTAATTTGGCTAAACGTTGATTTCAAATTGATTAAATTGTTGTTTTTAGTATTCATTGGTATAATAAAGAACTCAAATAAGAAATTTGAAAAATTAGCAAAAGATGTATTCAAGTTTAAATTAATTAATTGATGGAAATTGAAATTATAATTCAAGTTTAAATTTGATGAATCAGGAGCTTGAAAATTATACTCTCTCAAAGAGATCATCAAGATATTCCAATGATATTTATTTGAAATTTTAAATACATAAGAATTCAAAATATCTTTAAATTTAACTGGACTAGCAATAATCATTTTTTTTTTGAAAATTTTAAACAAGTCATAATGATCGTTAATGATGTGATGATTTTCATTTTTTTTAATTGATTTATTGATTAGAATGATTGCATTATGCAAGGAATTATTCAGGTCATAAATCATCAATTTATTATTATACTTTATCGAATTTAACTCATTTGATAAGGTCAAAATGATTATATCATTAATCAAATCATCTTCTAAGAAGTTGATTGATTTTGAATAATTAAACATTGATTGCCATAATGGAATTTGAGTATTTGGTAAATAATTTTTCAAAAAAAAATTAAAAGATTTTGGGGGTTTTGAATTAATTTTAATATTTGATAATAGAATATAAATATTCCAAAATAATTGGGAATTATTTGTTGAGTTTATAATATCTTGTTGATTATTACTTATTAAATTTTCCAAAATGATATAAACTGTTTCATCCAAATAATCAACAATTAAATGATTATTATTAAATTTTAAATAAATATAAGTAACAACAAACAAATTTTTCAATATTTCTAATTGATAATTCAATGAAGTATAATTTGGAATCAAATTACTAATTAATATATTCCAAGATTTTTTCAAAAATTGATTTGATACTGATTCATCATCATCCAATCTAAAATCATTAAAGTTATTACATGATCCAACCGATAATATAGCGTAAATTAAACAAATCTTAAAATCAAATAATTTACTATGCTCGTTCCCAATACTGTTTGTTGTTAAATTAGAATTAAGAAATGAAATCAAATCTTTATTAATAGAGCCAAATAATGAATATGGTTGATGCAATAAAATCGTATATCCAATTAAGAACGAATCATTAACATTGGCCATTTGGTAATCACGAGCATCTAATAAGGTCGAAAGGTTCTTCGTTATAGAAAGCAAATGAATCAAATCAGAAGGAGAAGATGTACTGGTTGTTGAAGATGCTGATGATAATGACGAGGATGCAGAAGAACTTAAGGAACCATTGGCTGTTTTACTAAGATTCAAATTCAAATTGGATCCAACCGACGAGTGTCGGGTCTCTGGTGATGTTGGTGATACTTCCTTCTCCCTTTTTCTTTATTAGCTGCTGTTGGAATTACCGTGCCGGGATCAATCCCGTTTGCCTGACTATTCAGGAGTAACTTTATATTATGAACTGTTCTACAATGACGTTGCAACAAGTCCCTTCTAACAAATGCTGATGTACAGTAAAGACAGTGGAATGGTTTTTCGTTAGTATGGGATCGTTCATGTCGTTGTTTATGTTCTGAACGGGTAAACGCTCTAGCGCAAAACCCACAAATATATTTTTTCTGAGTAGCCATTCTTTAATTAGTATTCGTATACTATAATCATTCCGGGTTATTTGACTACTCTTATATATCACCATTTGCCCATTTGCCCTAATGAGGAGACTGGCCTGTGTTTATATCTCTTTGACTACCCCAGACTTTCGCTGGAAAACCCCACCGACACCGATCTCCTCCTAATTGTGCTTGGTTTACCCCGCAATTATTCTGCCAATATACGGCTGATTCGACCCCTCGTTTCAATCGTATCTTTGCGTTGCAGGTGAGGTGGGGCACGGGTGTTTTTTTTGCGCTTGCATTGCTGCAAAACCACCAGTCACATTGTCAAAATGACCAGTCACATTATAAAACTACGTGTCTCATTATAAAACTACATGTCTCATTATAAAAACTACTCGTCTCATTATAAAAACTACTCGTCTCATCGCCGGTGCTATACACATCGCCGGTGCTCCACATCACATCGTCGGTATAGTTTGTTCTTCATCACCGGTATAGTTCATCGCCGCTGTTACGTCACATTGGAAAATACACACCATGTTAGAGAGGCTTGCCCGTTTAGTCACAACCCAACCCCCCCAGCCCCGTACATCCCGGTCCCACTGCTAGCTACTATGACAAAACAGCCTCCATCCAGCTTCAGCCCTGATGGGAATATGCTCCGCTCTACATGACAAACCATGATCTAAGTGTTCGGGACTAGTTTCCTTGCGCACACTTCCTGGACGTCAAGAGAGGAGAGACGTCGTGTTATTGTCTACTGCTGGTGTTATTGTCTACTGCTGGTGTTGATGAAGGGCCTGCTTCTTATAACCTCCCAGGGTTTATTGTATTGATGCGATACGGAGGGCGAGGGGATTTGGGGGTTCTATCGATGTATTTGTATTCTTTATGTAATGATACAACGTTGTAGCGGAGAGTGGGAGGTAAACTGCAAAATTGCAACCTGGAAAAAGTTTGGAAAACCTGGAAAAAAAAAAAGAACGTATGCAGGAGTCCACCCCATCACCTAAATCAAACGACCAGATACCAGAACAATAAATAACTTTATGACGAACAGCCGACTTTGAAGACAAGATGAACTTAGCTCGTTCAGAGTCCCAGGACACTTTGTCCACGTTGATCTCCACGTCTCAGGCCAACGCGTCTGACTTGGTATCGGTATTCACTGCTACTTCGGACGAAACTTTACTTCCCTTGGATAAGTTGATTTTTGGCAAGTCAATAAGTGATTATACTTCATTATATGAATTGCCAATCGTATCTAATTTTCTAAGTCCTGGAATATCGCTATTCAAGTCATTTGAATCATTTGAACTAAACGAGTCTCCTATTTTAACCATACAAACGTCGGTATTAAGTATATTCAAGAAAAATAGTCCCTTATCACAAATCACTACTGCTGATAAGTCAATTTTTTGTAAAGTTTATTTTAAAATATTGAATAATAATTTAACTTGTCATATTTTACAATTTCAAACCCTACCTTATACTTTAATTTTATATAATAATGGTATTAAATCATGTATTGATTTAATATATAAAAATACTAAATTGAGAATCAGTGGCACTTCTTCTTCCACGTTCGGGAACAGCTTAATATCCATCAAACCATTGACTTCGAATTCCCCATCTTTAATTGATGATTTACAAATTAAACACTCTGAAAATCCAAAAAATTTTAAAATCTTACAAAATGGGGAACTATTCGATTCGCTCATCAAACAAAATAAGAAAAAAATTACTGAGTTGCTAAATAAAGAAAGATTTCTCTGTGGTAATGTCCCTTTAGCCTGGTGTATCGATAATGAAGGTGGTGGCAAAGTAAGTGCTTCCATTAAAATGTTTGCTGTTCCTTCCAATTCCCCCGACTTGGATGACGATTCCATGGTTCTCTGCTGCATTCTCCTAGTACTACGTGAACAGGAAATAAGAAAGATGAGAGGTAAGAATCAAGCCTCCTATATAAATCAAAGAGAATTAAAGTGAGTGCTCGTAAATTTGCAATAATAAGTCGTAAAAATTTACCTCGCTAAAACCTCCGTACATCAAAAAAAAGAAGCACCCCCATTTTTTCTTTTGTCTCGAAGTCGTTGTCTGATTACCGAGAATGGATGGTTTGTGACAAATTTTCTTATTTAGTGATTTGGTGGCAATTAATTACACCAAAATTTAATGAATTATGGATAATATGTATTTACGTATGTAAACTAATCAAGCTAGTCGGAAACAACTTTCCAATGTAGAAAAAGGAAGAAAGAGGTAGAAAAAGAACACCTAACATTTTATATTTGAATGAAAAAGAAAATTTTTTGTGTTTTTTTTATAGAAAATAATCGAACGAATGACCAAAAGAGGAATTTATGGGTATAAGAATTAAAAGACAAGAGGTTTAGACTTATAATAAAGCACCAGCTAAACCAAGTAAAGCAGCACCAACGGAAACACCTTTGGCAATGTTAGCACCATCGGCAGATTGAGTACCAATTTCTGGGGCCGAGGAAGTGGCGGAAGAAGAGGAAACTTCAGAGGTAGCAGCAGAGGAAGCTGGTTCAGAGGTGGCAGCTTGAGAGGAAGAAGCATATTCAGAAGATTCAGCAGCAAGGGTGGTGGAAGCTGGAGCAGAAGCAGGTGAAGTAGCAGAAGCTTCGGTAGAGGAAGCTTCGGTAGAAGAAGCAGCTTCAGTAGAGGAAGCTTCAGCAGAAGAAGAAGCACTGGAAGAAGCACTGGAAGAAGCTTTAGAAGAAGAAGCGGTGGAAGAAGAAGCTTTAGAAGAAGAGGCTTTCTTATTGGAGTAATCATCACCACAACTATCTTTGAAAGCTTCTTTGGCAGCATCAGCATCACCATCTGGACAAGCACTGTCTAAACATGATTCAATGCTGCTTGATTCATTGGAACAAATACATGATAAATCATTCAATCCAGAACAGTCGGATTTTTTTTCAACTTGAGCAACACAAGCCAATAAACAGGCTGGAGGAGTGGCTAAAGTAGATTGAAATAAACTAGCTAAAGTAACTAAAGCAGTGGCCTTGAATAAAAATGATTGCATCCTGAACGAGTGAATGGAGTGTTAAACGAGTGTACTGAAAAGAACAAGTAGACTTGGTTGTTAAGAAAGAAGTATTAAGTTTTTTTTTTTTCGTCCTTTAATTAGCCTTTTTAACCTGTTGTCCCATATCCAATTTGTTTTATTTTTACCTGATTCTGACGGATCTCAAAATTACAATTCTTTTTTCACCTTTTTTCGATTCTTTTTTTCTTTTTCTTTTTTTTTTTTCTTTTCGCTCGCTTTTTTTTTTGGTTTGTTAGTGCTATAAATAGGGCTGCATACAGGGAGGAGGTCTAGAACAATCTTCGACAAAACACCCGTAGCTTTTCTATTTTTGCAGTTATAACTTAATGTTGGAAGTAAGTCCCAGTCCCTCGTAGAATAATTGCATGGAGTAGTTATCCAAGGTGATATCAAAGACAGCAATGACCTCGACATCCAACTGGCCGTTGATGGCCTTCCGGAGAATGTCCATTCCGATTCCGTTGTTGATTTTTAAGGGCATCCGAGGGGTCTTGTAGATTCCAGGACTCACTTTGAGGGTTTGCAGTTGGGCCAAATGGCCCAAGATTTCTCCCTTGTATTGAGCTTCTGCTTGTTGTAAATGGACGAGGATATCTGAATTGGAAATTGGGTTGTAGATGGTGAGTTCAACTTCTGAGTTCAAAATGTGAATGGTGCTTTCGATTAAAAATGGAGATTTGTGTTTTGAGACTTCGCTAATTTCAGGGTCCTTCGATTGAGGTGGTTCAATATATATGTCGGGTATTTGTACGTCTTCAATAGTTAATTGACTAAGCAATTGGCCAAGGGGTTTGTTATGCTTAACTTTGCCCTCCTTGAGCTCCGATTTTAATTTCTTTAATCCCCAGAATAAATTCACTGACTAGTCTTTCCAATGATATTTTATCCAAATCATCTTTGGGATTAAGCCTGATTTCAAGAATGCTGTTGACCCATTCTTTTTTCAAAATGAAAAGATCTGCACAACCAACACTTCCAATCCGGGTTCCCATTACTAATAACATCAACGCTAAGTGTTTCCTTGGGAATTTCCAAAGTGATATTGGTTGGATTGTAGATATCAACATCCATCTTGAATGTAAGCTCTTCAGCAGTAGACTTTTCATATAGTATATCATTGACGCTCACATTCAATCCACTGAGTATACCATCAATATACCGCATTTCGTGAACTTGTTTTGATGTTTGCTTGTAAGATATTTTGATATTACTGAAATTCAAGTCCTTGAATGTAGATTGTAGAAAACGGCAAATCAATTTCTAATTCATCAATGAATACATCAATAAATAGCTCTTCCACTTGAGCATCGTTGATAATTTGATTAACTAAATAACCAATCTTAGCTGGATTTAATTGATCGACCTCCATATTACCTAGTTCCACATCAAAGAATATGTTTTCATAAAGTTGATCATTTTCAATCTTGGAGATTGCGATTCACACTCTCCTGATTCAGCTCTCCATAGATTAATACCTCTTTTTCATCCCTGATATTAAAATGGGGCCGGACCTTTGGCTGCCCTATATCAACCTGGAAACTATTAGGGTGGCAATTGTATCTGTAAGGTAAAGTTCCCATTAATGTGGCTTTCAACCTGCTCTTTTTTGACTCTTATATGGAATATCAACGCTCAAATCATTAATCAAATAATCTAATAAGAGATCTTCTAAGTTGAAACCAGTCTTGATCCCTTTCAATGGCAACTTGAATCTCGATCTAACATTTTGTAAAACATAGTATAACCAAGGCGGTAAGTTTTTCTGATTATTTTTGTTTTCACTAGCATTGATTTTAAACTCTATAAATGAATCTTCATGATTAATGATTTTATATGCTAATTGATTTAAGACCAGCTTCCCATCTTCACATTGTATCAAAAATTCTCTAGGTGTTTCTTTGATCAAACTCTCTAATTTAAAACTCACTGGCTGATATGGATCAACATTTATCTCGTTGGTTTTCCACTCCCCCCACTTGATGAAGTCTGAATTGCAGTCACGTAATGAAATGTCCCATTCAATGGGACTGAGAAAGAAATTTAAAGGTAATTGTGTATCAACCTTAATGTTAGAATCAACCTTAAGCTCATCATTTTTTGTTGTAGTTGCTTCCAACTTGTTTTCAGAAGAGCTACTTGTTGTCACAGTAAAGTCTTCCACATTTATATTTGGGAATAGTTGATTAGGATTAACTTGATAATCCATGAATACGTTCAATTCGCTAGTTTCAAAATTGAAAAATTTACTACTGATTTTTGCATCAATGATAGATTGAATTTGAACGTTGATGTTTTCTTTGAAATGACTCAATTCTATGAAGTCATTGGCAAATTTGACTATTCCTAATTCAGCTAACTCGGCCTTACTTATAAAGTCGATTTCCAGTATACTTTTATCAACTGTATTTATACTGATTTCTGGAGGGTAGATGTCTAATACATGAATAGGTGGAGAATATATATCCTTTGGGGTAAGAAAAATCTTTACTGACTTATTTGGTATAACACTTATACTTCCAACTATCACAGCCCCTAGTTTCATAAAATACCTATAAAAAAGATTTTGAATATTATCATATTGCAAGTACACTGAACCAATCACATGGAATGTTAGACCATCTCCGTTTACATTTAAAACTGAGATACTTTGAAAATCAGATGTCAATGCTTGCATAATCAATGAATCCAGGTTCGAGAGTGTCAAGTAAAAAAGACAAAATAATAAAATTAACCCGATTAAAACAAATCCCGAAGTTTTAGGATTTTTATAATAACATGTCTCAAATATTTTGCTGAAAAGTAAGATAAGAGACCACGAAGCTTCTGCTGGTACTGCAACATCTTGAGACATGATAGAGTTTCTGGGACTTAAAAGTGGCTGCAATTCACTTGGTTCAATTGGAGGTTCTGAGGCTAAATTATCAATTGCATAAGCTGGACCAGGTCCAACACTTGCGGGATAATTATGCTGCTTATTAGCTACATTAGGATCTGATAATCTGGAAGATATAGAACCCCGAGACATTCGATTCGAATTACCAACACTCTCATTAATTGGTAAGTGACCAGTACTTGCTATTTGTGACATTGGTGGAGGAGGAGAAAGAGGAGATGACACTGTAGACATTGAACCATAATTATTTGAATCAAATGGACCAAAAGGTTTTAGTGGTACTTGTTGCTGATACCCAGGAACTAAGCTTGAGTCCGATTTAGTAGAAGTAGAATTCCCGTAAGGTGACCTGGGCGGCGATGTTTCTAATTCTTTTACAGTAGCAGGAGAATTTTGCTTCAGTCAGACTACCAGACTAGAAGTAGGTGGATAATTGGTTGGTTCTGGTTGATCTTCTTCTGGGTCTTCCTTTAAAGGAGACTTTGCAATCGAGGGTTGTTCGGTTATTGGTTCATAATCCTGACGATCTGGAGCGTGAATTTGACTTGAGAGTCGGATTCTTCATTTGGATTTGACTGAGTTGGTCTCAAAGAATTGGAATTGGCTAATTCTTCAGAATTGAGAGGTTCGATCAAGGAAACAGGACGCTTGCTCTTCTGTTACCCCGAGTAGCACTGGGATTTTTAGAAGCGCCTTCTTGATTCTTGTTTTTTCTAGAAAGACGACGAGAGATTGATGACCTAAGGGAATTCGATGTCTTAACGGATGCTAGACTCTCATCATCAGGTTGTTCAGGATTTGGAGTAGTAGAAGCGTTCTTCTTTCTTCTAATTGAAGGAGAAGGAGAAACCTTATCCTTTGCCTTTCTATAAATGGAAGACATGACTATTGTACTTTATTGGTACTATACCAACTGGATGAATGGAGCGATATAGAAATAAGCACAGAAAGAACGGAGTAAATCCTCGAGCAAGCCACTATGGGTAATGTAAGACAAGAATATATCGATTTATATAAGTATCTATTCAATGTTGTGAATTGAGCGATTTAAGATTGATATTGTCAACGGGGTTCAAGTCACTGAGATGATCAAAACGATGGGATGAAATAAACGTGAACAAAACTTGGAAACCCTCCTAGTTACCGAAAAAACTCGTTGAACCTCCTGGATGAATTTATTAGAAGATGAGTTATACTAAGAGCAAATAGTATTTGATTCAAAAAAAAAAAGATAGAAAATGAATCAAAAAAAGTCAAAGGGAACTAACAAGGAGCCCGAAAGCCACTGTGAATGCAATGAATGATGATTGATCTTATTATCAACACAGAACACAAACACCAAGTTTGGCTTATGAATTGATTTCGAAGCGGCAATTGATACAGATTTCAATTAGATACCAATGATAACAAACAAGATGAAATTGGGAATGGCCCTTGAGGTTGGTTGGCTGGCTGTTGTCTAGCGCTGTATCTTGGTTGTGAGGTGAATCAATGAATTACTAGCAGTGGTTGACAAGTAGTTAAAGTAACAAACAATTAATCAATGAAGGATACTTTTTTACTCAATTACAAGGGTAAAAACGAGTTCGACCCCAAGAACTCGCGATAAGATAAAAAAGAGGAAAAAAAAAAATCTATACAAGGCTACCAAAACTTTAGCATTCGAACGCGTTATACTGCACACACATTAAGTTTAGGTTGCATGTTTCAGCCTTTCTATTAAACGGTTTTTGTGACTTACAGTGAATGCAAAATCAAAAGTGGGAAGGTGTTAATAGTACATTAGGTCCAGAAGATTCTTTTCAAGATCAGTCAATAGACGATATACAAATACAAAAGAGTAGCGAAGAAGACGCTATCATAACAAGGGAGTAATAAAATAAAAATAATTAAGAGAAGAAATATTAAAATGGCAAGATTAACGAAAGAGTAAGCATATTAGAAGACAAAGGGTAAAAAGTCACATCAACAAGACAAATTATTGTCCTTTGAACATTTTTAAACACAGATTAGAAGAAGAAAAGTATTTTTTTTTTTTTTTTTTTTTTAATTTTTCAAATTTTTAGTTTTCAAATAAACAGTTTCTTTCAAAAGTTTTGAATAAAAGATTAAAAGGTTAGTACACAAGACAAAGTAGCACATATACAGGTAAGACATAAGCATAGATAAATAAGACAGTTTTTGAAAAAAAAAAGGAACAGAAAAAGCAGAAACATAAACTCAGAACAAGTGTCATTTCTATTGGCTTGAGATTTTCATTCATAATTGGATCATAGATTGGAGATAATTTGAAGTTTCATTTGAGGTAATTCAGTATAGAATTTTATTCAAACTTTATCTATTGTTCTTCAAAAAAATCATCTCAACCTATGTGAATGATCATGTTCTTGAACACTAGGGTCAACATTAGGATCAATGTTTGGATCAACATGCTGTTCATGTAACGCAGCAGCAGCAGCAGCAGAAGACGCATCACCGCCCATGGCGGCAATAACAGCAACATCTTGAACTGATGGCCCACCGCCATGAGCAGTAGGGTCATGGTGAGTATGGTGGTGAGTATGAGGCACCGTGGCGGTTAATCCATGATGTTGGGCTTGTTGGGCCAATTGCTGTTGGTATTGATGTTGCTGCAATTGCTGTTGGGCCAAGTGGTGTTGAGCTAATTGATGTTGAGGATCAAGTAATTCATTTGGATTGTAAGCTTGTGCTACAGCAGCGGCGGCAGCGGCAGCAGTTCCATTAGTTCTGTTTAAAGGTTTTTCAACTAGAGTTCTACTAAATTTCGATCTCTTTTTCTTAGCTTGACCAGTGGCTAAACCTGGTTCCAAAGGATGATTATGAGCAGGATGAATCATTCGCAAAACCCAAATTTCATCTTCACCATCATCGTAGTCAGGATTTTGTTGTTGATGTTGATGTTGAACAGGGTGATGAATTTGATGTTCATAAGTATCTATTTTAGCGTCAATATTACCATCACTAAAATCAGGTTGAATACCTGGACTTTGAGGTTTTTTAGGAATTCTTTTAGTTTTAGGAGGATATAAATTGGCAACTAATCTATAACCGCATTTATTTCTTTTGGTATAAGCAACTCTTTGTCTCTTCGAAGGTTCTTTAACAGTGGTTCTGAAAGATCCCGACCTTTCACATTGGAAATAAACGGCTTTTGGTTTAGAAGAATTTATAACAATTTTACATTGTTCTTGATCACTTAAAATATTCTTAACATATTTAACCAAGTCAGGTTTTGAACCAAATGTTTTGATAACTTCATTATCGGCATAACGAGAAACCAACACGCTACCGCCATTAAAATCTGGTTGTTCAGCAGAGCTGGGTGTTATCAGATAAGGATCTTGTGCCTGGTGAAGCGGATGTTGTTGATGATGCTGCTGTTGTTGGTGATGTTGATGTTGTTGTTGTTGTTGTGCAGCGGCAAGTTGTTGGGCTTGTACTTGCTGAAACTGCTGTAATTGTGGGTTACTGCTCAATTGATGTTGTTGCAACTGAGCCGCCTGAGCAGCTGCCTCCGCTGGTGATATCTGAGGATTCAAGTGGTGACTATGTGAGCTGAACTGGTTAGGGTCGTCTGGATGATGACTTAAAGCTGAAACAGCAGCAGCAGCGGTAGCCGCTGCTGCATTATACTCCTGGTGTCTGGCATTGGCCATGGCTATAGCTGTGGCTGCCGAAATTGGATCGTGGGCTATTTGATGTTGTTGTGGTTGTTGCTGTTGATGGTGAGTTGGTGGCGGGTATTGTTGATATTGAGCTTGGTATTGCGGTGGAGCCTGTTGTTGTTGTTGTTGATACTGTGATACTGTTGGTACTGCTGCTGCTGCTGCTGCTGCTGCTGTTGTTGATGTTGGCGAGATGTTGCTCTTGTTCTTTCATTAGACGTAGAAGGACCCAGCATTATGGTGGATTTATTCAAAGAGTAACTTCTGTTGTTTATTCAATTCCTTTATTTAACTCAAATTACACCCTTTTCTTCTAGCAAATTCAATCAATTCCTTTCCCACACCGTTCTTTCACTCAAGGTATGTTCCTGAATATGATAAGATTGATATTAAGACTAGTTTACCGTAAATATGGGTTGTGAATATAAACAGCAGTCCTGCACAAGTGGAGGTTTTTGTTTGTTTTTTTTTTTTTGTGCCTGGTTCAAATCTTTTTTTATATGATGATGAGATTATGTGAAGGAAATGACCTTTGGGCAATCGTAAGATTACAGGTTAGCGGCCACATTTGTGCATGTTGGAGCATTTCGTTGATACTTGGTTGTTGGGCAGCAAGGATGTGGTGTACGGGCGTTGTATCTGGAATCGAAGGAGAAAAAAAAGTAGAAGGTACGGGTGCGACTGGGGAATTAAATTATGAGTAGCGGTAAAAGTAATAAATATACACTATAAACCACGACAGTTGAATAGATAGAAATGCAGGAGGTAGAGAAGTACGTACGGGAGATTCAGCAGGATACCTCCAATGACGAGTTGCACTGGTTGATACTGTCGATAATCAGTCCCGAGTTTCCTCAAATTATCGAAGCGCTTGAAATATGTTCGAATTTACTTTTATATAATACTTCCCAGCATCCAGATCCTGCTAAGCATATAGAAAGAGGTCCTTCTATTAAGCTACCGGTGTCGTCTACCAAGCTGGAAGCATTGAAAGGTATTATAGTGAGGGATGGGGCATACGTTACTCAATTGACGGTATTATTGAAGGAACGCCATTTTAATAGAGTGTTACATCGATTAAATCTTAGTAAACCAATTCTTCTATCGCAAATAATCACTTCCAAAAGATCCATTGATAATGCAATAGATATAATCAATACTTCCAAAACGATCTTGGGGGTTCAACACGAAGAACATGAAAATCTGCACGTTAGTTTAATCGAACAGTTTAATCAATTATTGATTGAGATTCAAACCGCTAAAAACAGTTTGCAGCTTCCAACAAATCCCTCGTTGGTATTCCCGGTAAATGTGACCCCAGCAGACGCTTTTGACCCAGAACTCACTCCAGATATTGCAATTGATCTCTACATCAGTCAAGCAGAAGTTTGTATAGATTTGAAAAATCTTCATCGGGTACAAGATAAACCCTGGTGTGAGATTGATGCTAATTCTGGTAAGTCTTACGTTGACAAAATTAGAGATGAAATGAAATTACCTACAACTACTGCCCACTCAAGCATATCAACCTCGTCCAATTCAACCCCTGTTCCTTCTCAACCTTTAAATATTGCCGATATACAACATCGTTTACATCAACTTTCTACATCATCTTCGGCCCCAAATGATTTGGCTCATCCTCAACCGCAAACCCCATCTAATCTTTTCAATAATATGTTGAATCATTTGCTGATTCGCCCAAGATTCGACCCAGTTGATTATATTACAAAATGCATCACTTATAACGATCTGGTTGTCATGATCAATAAAAAAATTGAAGTATCGTCCCCAGACCCGGTTTTGGTGAGTGCGTTCACTAAATTAGATTCAATCGAATACTTGATCAGCAACTTTCTTGAAAATATTCATAAAATCATGGATGCATCTTCCCCTTAGTCTTCTTCCAGCAGTAAATACTTTCTATATGTCTATTCAATATACATTTAGTTAGTTCTTACAAGATTCAGCAGATTGAAATCCACAGTTGCAATTTCAAATGCTCACAGTTTTTTTTTGTTAGTTGTTTTTTAGCTGTCTTTTTTTTTTTTTTTTTTTTTTTTTTTCGGTAGCTTTTTTGGAATTTTTCAATGGTAACTACTTGAGTACTGAGAATCTTTTCAGCTGAAGAAGATAACGGCAACATACCTGTTTTTTTACTTTGTTCAATTACGAAATTTTCAGCTTATTGCTTTTTAGATCGTTTTTTCCATAAATAAGGGTTAATTGTTTCATGCTTTTTTCCCCAAGTACCAGTTTTTTGAAAAAAAGCTTATCAACAGTTATTCTAATCAGTCCGTTACTATTCAGGTCAAATCATCCGCCACGTCTTTTACAAGAACTTGTTTCAAATCGTAATATTTTCACCCATTTCACTCGTCAGTTCCATCAAAATACAATCACCCCATTCAAATTGAAAATGGTTGCTGATAAATATACAACTTTGGCAGATAATGATAATATCGAAAGACCAATTTTAGACGATCGTTCTTACCGTTTTATCAAATTGAACAATAATGATTTACATGTATTACTTATCAATGATCCATCAACAGATAAATCAGCTGCTGCCTTGGATGTAAACGTAGGTTCATTTGCCGATAAGAAGTATAACGTTTCTGGATTGGCTCATTTTTGTGAACATTTACTCTTCATGGGTACCGAAAAGTACCCAGAAGAAAATGAATACTCTAGTTATTTATCCAAACATTCAGGATATTCCAATGCCTACACTGCTGCCGAACATACCAATTACTATTTTGAAGTAAGCTCTAATTACTTGGATGGTGCATTAGATAGATTTGCCCAATTTTTCATTAGTCCCTTATTTTCAAAAAGTTGTAAAGATCGTGAAATTAAAGCAGTTGATTCTGAAAATAAGAAAAATTTACAGAATGATATGTGGAGATTTTATCAATTGGATAAACTGACTAGTAATCCTAATCATCCTTTCAATGGATTTTCAACTGGTAATTACCAAACTTTACATGAACAACCTACTAGTGACAATGTAAATGTTCGTGATGTTTTACTTGATTTTTATCACAAAGAATACTCTTCAAATATTATGAGTCTAGTTATCTTGGGGAAAGAAAATTTGGATCAACTCACATATTGGGCAATTGAAAAATTTGAATCTATTCCAAATGTTAACTTGCCTCGCCCTAACTATAATGGGGAAGTTATTTATAACCCAGAGCATTTAGGGAAGTTGATAAAAGCTAAACCCATAAAAGATTCCCATAAGCTAGAAGTATCATTTTTGATCCCAGATGATCAAGAAAATAATTGGAAATCTAGACCTGCTTCTTATTTTTCTCATTTACTTGGTCACGAAAGTAAAGGCTCTTTATATTACTACCTAAATGAAAAACACTGGGTCAACGACTTATCTGCTGGTAACATGAAGGTCTGTCAAGGTAACTCCATTTTTGTATTGGAACTCGAACTAACTGAAAAAGGTTTAGAAAATTGGCAATCAGTGATTGTTCATCTATTTGAATATTTGAAACTCATTACCAACAAAGATCCACAACAATGGATCTGGGAAGAAATTAGTAATATGTCCAAGGTGAACTTTAAATTTACTCAAAAGAAAGGGGCTTCATCAACTGTATCCAGACAAAGTAGCATTTTATATAAGTTTACTGAAGATTCGCATGTTCCGCCAAATTATTTATTGAATTCAACAATCACTCGTGAATTTGATCCAGTTGCTATAAAAGAATACGGCTCTTATTTTAATCCCGATAACATTCGTATTCTCCTTTCATCACAAAAACTTGAAAAGTTACCACTAACTGAAAAATGGTATGGTACAGAACATCTGACTGAACCAATCCCTCAAAGCTTCCTTTCCCAATTGAAAAATGTCTCTACAAATACTGCATTCCATCTTCCAGTCAAGAATGAATTCATCCCCGATGACTTCACCATTGTTGGGAAAAAATCAGATAACCCCTTGTTACACCCTCATATCATTCACGATGATGAGAAGTCTCAAGTGTGGTTTAAAAAAGATGATCGTTTCGAAGTTCCAAAGGGACTTGTTTCCACTTCTTTGCACTTACCATCTACTACCGAATCCGTGAAATCATTTCTCTACTGTTCATTAATAGTGAAATTAGTAAATGATGAATTGAATGATATGGCATATTTAGCTTCATTAGTTGGATTAGCTTTCAATTTTCATAGACAAGTTGACGGATTTGGATTGGATTTCGATGGTTATAGTGATAAAATGCCCGTCTTATTAGAACATGTAATTCACAAAGTTACCAACTTTACTCCGAACAAAGAAAAATATTTAACATTGAAAGAAAAAACCATTCAGCAATTGAAAAACTCCGGTTACGACGTTCCTTACAGTCAAGCCGGTAGATATATACAGTCATTGTTTAATGACAAGATTTATACAAGAGAAGAAAAGCTTGCTGCATTAAACAGTAATGAATTAAGCTTTGAAGAATTAGTTACATTTAATAGAGAAATGTGGTCGAATGGGGTCTTTGCTAGCACTTTAATCCATGGTAATTTTGACTATGAACGTTCAATGAAGATCAATTCTCTTCTTCAAAAGCATTTAAGCCATCTCAAGCCAATCGCAGAAAGCAAAGAAGAAGTTAGCAAAGCTTTACAATATAAATCTTACTTTGTGAGTCCAAATGAAAGAGCTACGTTTGAATCACCTTTACAAGATGCTAACAACGTTAACTCTTGCATTGAGTACTATATTCAAATCGAAGATAAGTTGAAGCACGATCGTCTACTCGTTTTAGCAGATTTGATGAGCACAACAATAAACGAAGCCTGTTTTAATCAATTAAGAACAAAAGAACAATTAGGGTATGTTGTTTTCTCAGGTGTTAGATTGACAAAGAGTAGATTTGGATTTAGAATTTTAATTCAATCCGAAAGACCTTGTGATTATTTGGAATACAGAATAGAGGAATTTTTGCATAAGTTTAGAACAAATTTCATAGCAAAAGAATTAACCGATGAAAATTTCAATAAATTCAAGGAAGCTCTCACCGATAAAAAATTATCGAAGCTTAAGAATTTATCAGAAGAGTTCAACAGACTCTCGGGACAAATCTCCACTGGCTACTTTGACTTCAATCAAAGACAAAGACACGTAGACATTTTGACTACTATTACAAAGGATGAATTCATTAATTTTTATGATGATTATATTAATGTTTCCAACCCTCAAAGCAAATCAGGTAGATTGGTCCTTTATTTGAAATCTCAATGCACACCTAAATTAGCAACGTCGAAAGAGCTCTTGAGCTCGGTAAATAACTTTCTTTACAATAAAGACTTGGTTCTTGAGTCAGATGTTGTGGATTCAATTCTTGAAAAGCAGGGTGAATCCGTCGAAAAGATTATCGATGAAGTTACCAGTGAATTGTTGAAAAACCCCGAATCAACCAAAAATATTAGTCCAGACATAGATTCCTTCAAGGATGAATTCGCTTCATATGTCAAACAAGCCTTAGTCAACCCTGTACCATCGATTTACCCAAGAGGAAAGGTTTTCACTGATATCGGATCGTTCAGAAGAAATAATCAAATCGCAGACATTTCCAAACCAGTGGAACCATTGTCTAAATTTTACTATAAACTGGAAGAACACGCCCACTTATAATTGTCATTAGCATTAGAAAAATGGATTTTTACAATTTAGATTTAATACACTCTAATAGAATACATAAATATAGTCAATGTATAGAATTCCTACTAATAAACTGTAGTATTTCGCAGCAAAAGAACCAGTGAGGTACGGTTGTTTCGTTTGCTAATAAGTAACAAAACGAGGAGATAAATGTTGTATTCAAAACGATTTCTTTGAATTGTCCATACTTCTTCGTCCGACTTACAGCAGAACCATCATGACGTTAAACCTTAGTAAAGTAACAGAATCTTACTTTGACAAGCTATTTGTCTCCAAGAATAATACCGCATTAAGCTCGGGAATAAAGGCTAAAGTACTATTAGTTGACAAGTATACGACACCAATCATCTCGATGTGTTATACTCAATCCCAACTACTTCAAAATGATGTAATCTTGGTGGAACTATTGGAAAATCAACACAGTTTGGCTCTGATGAAACACCTTAACTGCATTGTGTACATAAAGCCTACAAAAGAATCAGTTATTTCCTTAATGAATGAATTGAGATCTCCACATTTTAACAACTATCAATTGTTTTTTAATAATACGGTCAACAAGATGCAATTAGAGAAGATCGCAGAGGCAGATGAATTCGAAGTGATAAACCAAGTCACTGAATTGTTTCAGGACTATTTCATCGTTAATAATAATTTATTTACTATAAATATACCCAAGTCAATTGAGCTTGAAGACACTAATAGAACAAACTTAGTTGTCGAAGAAGCGAATAGCTTATCAAGCTTGTTGTTATCTTTGAAGAAATGTCCTATCATAAAGTTTGAGTCGAACTCTCTTGAATTAAGAAAACTTGGATCTGAGGTATTATATAATATCAATTCCAACTCCAATAACAACCTCTTTGATGATTTGAATAAGAGTTCTGATACACCTCCATTGTTGTTGCTTTTAGATCGAAAAAATGACCCAATTACCCCCTTGCTTACACCATGGACATATCAATCAATGATCCATGAATTAATTGGTATCAGTAAAAACATCGTTGACTTGAAAGAATCTAAAGAACAAATATTATTGTCTGAATTACAGGATAAATTTTACAAGGAATCGATCTATTTGAACTATGGGGACTTAACTGATAAGTTCCAAAGATATGTTGAAGATTATAAAAAACAAACTAAACAATCTTCCATCTCGAATTTAAAAACTCAAAACTTAGCCGAATTGAAAAAAGTTTTAACAAGATTTCCTGAGTTTAAAAAATTATCAAATAATATATTGAAGCATCTTAATTTAATCAGTAATTTGGATAAAGAAATTTCGGCTCAAAACTTGTGGGTTATTGGTGAAATACAACAAACAATTATATGTGCTTTAGAGAATCATCAAGCTATAAAAACTAAAATTATGGAAGCATTCAACGACCCATCTATTTCAACCGAAAGTAAAATCAAGATTTTGTTACTTTACGTGATCAAATTCCCGGAACAAACTAGCGAGTTATCGAATTTCATCAATAAATTGAATGATACTTCTGTCACCCAGCCCTCGCCAACTGTTTCTCAGGTATCATTAATAAAGAGTTTTAACAAGTTATTTGGGAATAAAGTCTTAAAAAGCACAAATAATAATACTAATAATATCGGAAGCATATTTAACAAGAATAAGATAAATATCAACCAATTATTCAGTGGTAATAATAATAATAATAGATCAAATGTTCCAAAAACAGACAATATTTATATGCAATATATCCCTAAACTAAATGAAACTTTAAATAACTTGATCAATCATTCTCAACAATCCCAAAATCAACCCTCAGAGCTCAGTACTTTAATCCCAGACAACGTAACCAATCAATACGGAAATATTTCTAATGACAGTCCAATTCAAGACATTATTATATATATTAAAGGTGGTGTTACATATGAAGAATCAAGATTAATTCATGAATTAGGAGCTGCCAATCCAAAGGTCAACTTAGTGATTGGTGGGGATAGCGTTCTTAATAGTTCAACTTGGCTTGAAAAACTATACGATATCGTCAACGACTCCTCAGAAGTAGTTCCTAATAATATGAATGCCCAAGCCAGAAGAACTCAATTGAGAGAAATTTTATAGTTTAGATAATCAATATATATAAACATGTTAGAAATTATGGTGCATACTTGCCAAATTTTTGTTCCCAAAGTAGTATGCTTTCAGTAAGTTTTTCCATTAGACTTAGATTTTCATTAAAGCTATTGACGATTTTTAAATTTTCTTCCATAAGCTTTCTTTGATCAGTTTCATTATCAGGTTTTTCTTTATAATTGAATAGTTGGATTTTGGATTCTTTTTCTTCCTCTAGTTCTAGTTGAGAGCGCCCTAGCCATTCTAGTATGGCACCTGTGCGTTTGCGTAACTCATAAATGGTTGATTTATCGTGAACATATCTTGGCTTGGAGCTTTGATTTATTAGTTCTTCTTTGCTTAATGGTGGATTATTAGAATTATTACCGGAAGAATTGGTATTTTTAGATTCAGATTTAGGAGTGGCTTTTCTGGTTGATTTGGATTTCGTCGATTTTACTCGCAGCTTCGAGCGTGCCTTCAGCTTGGTATATGACGAACTTTCGTTGTCTTCCTCTAGATTTGACTCATCAACATCATTCGTATCAGAGCCAGATTTTTCAGCTTCTGTTTTGACCTTTTTTGAGGGAGAAGAGTCATTATCAAAGATATCTTTGCTTGACTTCCTTTTTGGTCTTGTTTTCAAGCCAGGTGCAACAAACTCTTTCTTTCCATCATCACTGACTTCTTCCCTTTTAGTTTGGTCTTCTGAGAAGTTGATCCCACTCTCTTTTGCACTTTCTCGCAATGCTTTTTGAAGTTGTTCATCATAATTATCATCAAAGTGCCGTCTTTCCTTACGGTGTCCTTTTTGATTTTTATTTTGGTTGCTGCTTCCATTAGAATGATCTTGGCTTTCTTTCTTATCGTTATTCAGGCCACTTGAAGATGAAGGGGTGAGCCTCTTAGAAGTCCTCAGTCTAGTACTTGATGCAGAATTATTTTCATTGTTTTCCACATTTTCTAACTGTAGCTTTTTTCTTTTATCATTGACAGGCTTATATAGAGTCCTTACACTTTCATTGTGTTCATAAACGAATACGTGTAAGTCTGGTTTACACAATTCACACCAATACTTATCAGGGACATCTTCATTTATGAAAAGACCAACACAGTATCCATGTTGCCAAACAGAGCACTTATCACACTGAATAAACAAGCCCTGATCAATTTTGATATCATACTCATTAAGAAGGAGGGTGCTCAAACTTTCGTTTATTGTATCTGAACTCAATTCGTCTTGTCCACATATACATCTGGTAACTTCTTGTTCTTCACCTTCGTCATCTTCTAATTCATCTTCTGGCTCAGCTTCATAATTGTTGACATCATCTTCTTCTTATCAAAGTAAGATCTTGAGGACCTTACCGAGCGACGTGACATTGTTATAGTAAATCTTGTATATTGTAGATTAAAGAGTATTCTTAGTCTTCTCTAGCTTGTTATCAGATTCTATTCAGAGTGCTTTTTTCCATGTTGTATTTTTTTTTTTTTTTGGTTTGCGTGCACGCACAAAGCACGTCTCTACATTGAAGTTCAATAGAAATGAAGTTCAATAGAAATGAAGTTCAATAGAAATGAAGTTAATACAAGATGCAAATGAATTGGTATATATAGGTGAATGAGAATTAAAACGGGTGGGAAACGAATATCAGTATCCAAGTTTGAGATGACCATCTCTATCGAAAACCCCGGGAATTCTAGTATAAGAATCTAATTGGACATAATTGTGAGCCAATCTATAGTTAAGATCTAATTTATCTTTATAATAAGCAGCACTTTCATCTGGATTGACGGCTTCAATCCACTTAATGGTTGTATCGAAGAATAGCATGAGAAATTCATCTCGTTCGATACGCAAATTGTGATAGTTCATATTTTTAGCCAATGGAGGTTTATCCCCATTTTTCGATGGAGGAGTATACTCAATTTCGTCAACATCTTCACCATCGATACGGGAGGGTAAATGTTTTGGATCTATAAAAACACCAATCTCGTTGATATCTTTGGTGAAATGTATTTTGGAAGAAACAACTGGATCTAACCAATTTTTGATGATATTCCAAATAGTAGAGAAAATCCAGGGAGCTTTGTGAATAACGATATTGTTCAAAAATTCTGGATAATGAGCTTCAAAGACTTCAGCCAAAAATTTGGTGGTTGGGTTATCGGCATTCTTAAGCGAGAATCCTGATAGGTCAAAAACTACGGTTGCTGTATCGGTTGATTCAGTAATATCACGTAAGTATAACCTAAACCACTCAATGGTGGTGAGTGCAAAACGTTCCATTTCTTGTGGGGTTGCATCGGATGCAAAATGTTTTCGGGATTCAAAGTAAAATACTGGATTACCTTGACGATCTTTACCTCTAATTCTGCATTTTCCAGCAGTGTAATTCTTGACAAATCCAGGATTTGTATCGTTCAAGTAAGATTTAGCATCACCTTCTAAAAGCCAATCGTAAGATGGATAGACATTTTGACGCCAATTCAAGGAGTTGGAGAACATGGCCAAAGCATCATGAGTATTCCATTTACGAGCACGAACGAATCTCAACAAGTAATTATCTATACAATCCTGTCTACAAGATTGATAAAATGCATTATGAAGATCACCTGGTTTGTATTTGTTTAGCTGAGGAAAATCCGGAGCATGGCAATTCATGTTGCCCTTGATGATGGATGGTATCTTTTTAGGAGCTTTCTGAGTGTCTTTTGAATTTGGACCTGGTAGGTTCCCAGTTCTTATCGTCGAGGTAGGTCTGGATAACGGCTCATTTATGGAGGTACATGCAGTAGTATAAGATTCAAATGTATCGATATCAGAATCGGGGAAAGATTCTTTTGATTCTTCAAAGGAGCTTGTGGCATACTCCGGTGAATATTCAAACCCCTGGCGGTAATGATGGGTATAAATATATCTAGTGGTATCTGTTGGAGCAGTTAGCTTCTGGTAACTGTTTTCGTGGCCAAGCAGTTGAATTTCTTTCAATCTTTTAGAATTGACTGACTGAGTGGCACAAGCCTTTTTCCTTCCAAAGAGTTTAGTTCTTCTTTTCGGGGTCTGGCTGATACTCGAAGTGCCTGACGCAAACGAGTCTCTGGTTTGACTGCGCTTTAACGGAGTAGCTGAAAAGATACTTGGAGTTGATGCTATAAAACTTTCTCGGAAAGATAAATCTTCAATTGGAATCTTGACATCGTAGCCCCAATACTTCAACAAATAAGCCCATGTTTGTTTAACTGATATTTCTTGCTCCGGGGTGAGTGATTGTATTCTTCCAGGTCTATATTTAACTTCCCCCACGGGAAGTTTCAAAGATTCGGAGATGCTGGACATGCCGGAATATGTGGAAAAAACAGTTAAGATTTTAATCTACCGTATTAATCAAGAAAACACGATGCTTTGGGAAAAGAGGATGCCTTGGGAATTGAAATCTATATATAAATAGTCGGTTTTAAAAATGGAAAAGGTATCAAGCGAGGAAAACGAGAATGTTCGCTGTTGTTTTGATATAAGCGACTGCCTCTTTTTTGCTATTTTTTCTTTTGTTTCCACTTTTATCTTGATCCAAGGTACCAAATATACATATGAAAAAGTTCACCTTCTGTAACTTCACCATCTGTAAAGGGCATAATTGTTAGGCTCGTATTTTCCCTCTTTCGAGTTAAAGCAATTTGAGTGCAAAAGTCTGTATTTTTAACCGAACTTGCATTAATTAATACTTTACGATATAGAATAACAAAGTTATTTTATTGTAATGAATAGTCCATAGATCACGAATGAAAAATATATTAACAGAGTATTTAAACTTAAATGTATAAAGTAAGAAGTAAAGAGCTATCTACTATTGAATGGTGTTGTTGAGGATGGTCATTTGGATGTCTCCCCCTAGTATTTCGATATGGCCTGATCCCGTACCTTGTTGATTTAGTTGTCGATTCACATGCAAAACGGTAGGTGTTGGATATATGATCACATGTCTGTATATCCAAGTATGGAAATTGCGAAGATGACCATTCGCTCGGGTGCAAAAAAACTGTCAAACAAATGAATATATGGGGCCAGTTAGTCAACTAGCGTTGCAAATACAAAAGTGGAAACAGGAATCAAAAATGCTAGAGCAGCTTGTTTATCTTCTTCTAGGTCTAACTGGAAGAATCTTTCTATTTGCCACCAGAGGTGGTGTGTAAGGTTGCTGAGGAGCACCACCCATACCATTCATCATTCCCTGCTGCTGTGCTGGTTGTTGCATTGAACCAAATATTGGGGGAGTTGGAGTTCCTCCGTTGGAAGGATTACCAAACATATTCGGTTGTGGCTGACCTTGGCCCATCATAGAAACTGGGGTGCCACCTCTACTGGCCCCACCGAACAGGAAAGCCGGAGGTGGTGCAGATTGGTTAGGTTTGAAAAGATTTGCCTGCAGCTGTTGTTGACCAAAACCTCCGAATGACGGTTGAGGTGCAACGATGTTATTCGTAGACATACCTCCAAAGGCTGGAGCTTGTGGGGTATTCGAACGACTCGAGCCTCCAAATGAAAAAGCCGGTGCTGATGCTGGTGGATTGGATGGGGGAGCAGGATTAATAGATGGTAATGTCGTAGCACCGAAATTGAACTCGAAAGATGGTTTGGTTGGAACAGCTGGATTAGATCCAACAGCTTGGTTGTTGAACGCGTTCCCTGATCCAGTATTATTATTTAATCCAAATATTGGAGGCGTGCTAGGCTTGCTTCCTACTCCAGGAGTAGAATCTTTGGCACCAAACGAGAAAGCTGGGGGCTTTGGACCACTACTAGATGGATTAGGTTGAGGTGTGTTACCACCGAACAATGAAGGTTTACTAGTGTTGCCGAATGAGAACATCGGTCTTTTGGCTGGAGGTTCATCATTTTGTTTGTCATCGGTGATATTAAATGATGGTTTAGCCCCACAAAACGCTGGTGTATCCTTCGTATTGTTTTGGGATCCACCAAATGAAAAGGAAGGCTTGTCATTTTTAGCCCCAAAGGAAAATCCATCGGTAGTAGCTTTGGATGGTTGCGAAAACGAAAATGAAGGTTTGCTTGGTTCGTCCTTCTTTTCAGATATGTTACCAAAAAGAGGTCTTGACACTTCGTCTTTCTTCTCGATATTACCACCGAATAAAGGTTTTTGCGGCTCCTCTTTCTTCTCTTCCAGTGAAGTTTTTGTTGGACCACCAAAACTTCCAAGTCCACCAAATAAAGGTTTGGCGGCCTCCTTGCTCTCGCCGAAAAGCGGTTTTGGTTCCTTCAGTTCCCCACCAAATAATGATTTTGATGCTTGATCTTTCAGATCCGAATTAGCGGAAAATAATGGTTTGGCACTTTCAACATTGTTGTTAGCATTACTTCCGAAAAGCGGCTTGGCCAAGCTGTCTTTATTATCTGAGATACCACCGAATGAAGGCTTGGACCCATCTTCCTTAGCGTCGGTTTTACCGCCAAAAAGTGGTTGGGGAGTCTCGCTCTTCTTCTCACCACTACCACTTCCAAACAAAGGTGCGGAAGTTGAAGAATCCTTTGATCCAAATGAGAACAGTGGTTTAGGTGCTTCCGATTTCTCACCAAATGAAAATGGTGTGGGAGTGGATTCATTTTTTGACTTTTCACTCTTACCGAAAGAAAATAGAGGTTTGGATGCTGTTGCTGCATTTTCAGAATCATCATTTGTCAAGCTGCGCTTTCTTTTACTTGCTGAATCATCCGGTTTATCCTCATTATTTTTGGCACTAAACAAAGATGTGGGTCCGTCTGACTTCTTTGCAGTATTTCCAAATGAAAAAGTCGGTGCTGATTTATTATCTTTGTCTGTTTCAGTTTTACCGAAGCTAAAGGCTGGTTTAGGCTCTTCTTTATTTTCTGTTTTACCAAAAGCAAAACTTGGGGCGGCATTTTTCTTTTCTGGCTCTTGTTTTCCGAAAGCAAAAGTTGGAGCAGGCGTCGAAGCATCCTGGTTTTTCTTACTGGAATCATCACCAAAGGAGAATAAAGGTTTGGACGAAGAATTCAGTGATGCTGGGGTGGGCAAGGTATTATCTTTAGAGGAAGGTTTAAAGTTAAAAGTTGGTTTTCCACTCGATGTACTTGCTTTCTCATGATTCGTTATTGATTCTTCGTCTTTATTGTGTTTACTAACAATAGATTCCATATCGTTCTTATTGAGTTGGAAGTTGAAACCAGAACTAGGTTGAACACGGTCCTTGGATTGGTCAGCGTTCGATGCATTGTCTTTTGAATGGTCGGTTTTTTCATCTTCTTTCAATTTAATAATATTGGATAATTTGGAGGTTTGTGCGACGTAGTTCTCATCCAACTTAAAAGAGGGTTTTTTATTATTGAGTAAGGAATCCTCGAGACCAAACCTATCATTTGTGGTTTTGACATGTCTTGAATTTATAGTACTCGAAATTTCATCATGATCATTACCAATTTCCATTTGGGTTTTGTGGTCTGAGCTTTCGTCATTCTTCTTAAAGTCTGGTTTATTGATATTGCCCAAGTAACCATCCAACTTATTTTTACGTTTTTGTATTTTAGATTTCACTTCATCTAAATCATAAAATATCTCATTGCAGAAACCACCACGAGTATTCTTTGGTTTCTTGGTAATCCTATATTTTTCAGAAGCTGCAAGTTGCTTTTTTGTATTACTAAAGTTTAACTTATTAGATACATAAGTTACATCATGGGTCTGAGTGGAAGTTTCAACCTTGTTATTCGCAATTGGTTGTGATTTTGTCTCATTTGGATTGATCATGTATTTCAATCTTCTTCTTGCTGCATCCGATGCTTCAACAGTTCTTTTCAATTGAAGGAGATGATAACGTTCACGAGGATCCAAATTTATGAATGGTGGTCTAACCAAATTTCCTTCTGTATCCTTATATAGAGGAGCGAATTCATGCTCGGCTGGTGATCTAGATCTGCTTTGGTCTTCATGTGCAGCATTGAATTGAAAAGGGATCAAGCTATTTTGCTTAACCTCTGATAACAGAGGAGATCCATCTCGACTCAAAGAAGGTTCGGTATTTTTGACTTTTTCTAATAAAGGGTTGAACTTAGCATTTTCATTGGAAACGGATACTTCATTGCCAACGCCATCCTTCATGATGGCATCGTCATATATGGTACTCATTCTTCTCTCGAGATCATTGCTTGACTCTTGTCTCTCTGTCTGTAAATTGTCATAATATGATTTATAAAATCCCAGATTGTTGGTGACCACTGATGATCGTGGTACATGATCACTGTTATGGCTTAAATGGCCTTGTATTGATAGGCGCTTCTTTTTCCTCGATGAAAAATCATTCTGAAGGGGGATTGAATCAACAATATCAATCTCTGAAGTGATGTCAGGAGATTTGTTCACAAATTCATTAGTTGGTTTTGTTGATACTTGATTGTGCTGTGATGAGTCCGAAATAGATTGGTTAAGTTTGAAAAAGTTAAGGAACCTGGATAAACCAAAAGTAGTCTTCTGTTTCTTCTGAGCTGAGCCAGATGTTTCCCGAGAAAGCGGGCTGATTGATTTCCCTGGCTGGACCATTATTGGACTATCCTCTTGCAAAGCTTTATTGAAGCTGTTTATTTATGAAACAGAAGATTAATTTCTTTGCTTCAGGCTCTTCTCACTTTGAGCGCGATTGTTCGCTTTTTTTTCGATTTTTCTTCTATCGAAGATGCATACCTTCAGCATTGAGGAACACACGTCTTTTCTTGCTACGTCTGCAAAATATCATATACTTTATAAATTAATAACTAATATACAAGTTTATCAGAGTCAATGAGAGGAACCGTCGCCTTATGTAGATGTTGTGGGGTTAAACGAGTCGAAGCGAGTCTTTACTGGAAACCGAGAACACTGCTTTTCTTTCTCGATGGTAGTCAGCATCTGGTTGATAATCATCATTCAATGTTAGGACATTGTCATTTGTCGAAGAAATCACCATTGGCATCCGCCAAGTCGATATCATAATACGATAATGCAGGATTCTTCAAGCCGGTAATCGGGTGATCTCTGGCGACGTTATCGATTTCTTTGACTAATTTAATCATACTATTTTCACCATAGTTCACACCATACAGAGCAGCAATTGGAATTACACCTTGAACCCAAGCGTCGATGATTCTGGCCCTCTGTTTAGTTCCTAGTCTGGATATTGGGAACTCACCCTTCTTGATGAATGAGACAATGTCAACAATCAAATGGTGTTTACTCAAGACTGTGTTTACAATCAAAGGAACCAACGAGGAAAAGTCTCTTGATCTCTTAGATTCACAGACTATAATAGGTGTAGTCGGAGCATTTGAAAATGCATGAACCGTTTTTGTAAATGTCAACGTGACAAGACTCGATTGTGTTTTCAATATCAATTGGGAAATGATGCAACCCCATAACCTCAAAAGTATCTCCAATCTTTCCTAGCACGAACAATGGCTGGAATGTGGTTGTTGCTGGAGCTTCAGTTGATTTCGGATCACTTTGGTTTTTGGATATAGAAATGTTATGTAAGAATCCAAGATCCCCAGTTCTCAAGTACGTCATATCGGGATTTCCGTCTACGATCTTACCCAAGAATTGACGTTTACTGAAATTGTCAGCTGGTCCCTTAGGTCCATTGGTGAAAGAGGCTAAGTTGGCTTCTGAGCATACCCAAATCTCACCAAATTCACCTTCACGACAAACTTTATTTGTCTCTGGATTAACAATCGCTATCTCAGTGCAAACAGGAACCATTCCTGAGTCTTGGATGTGCAAGGCGTTTGGAACTTCAGCTTGATTGACCACTGATACGTAACCTTGTCTCAAAGCAATAGGATCCAAAAACAAATCAACTGGCGCAACTGTCATATAAGATCTTGTGGAAATCATAGGATTGAAACAATGGTTATATACTGTTGACATAGATGCAGCACTTAACTTAGTTGGTTGGAAAACTCTGGCAATTTTTCTTAATAAGTCAATTTCAACTCTACTTTCAGTACTAATCATCATATTTTTCAAATTAGTCAATCCAAATCCTTTTGGTGTAAACTTTATAGCAGCGTACTTAAGCATCTGTTCTGTCACGAAAACATCTTTTACTTTGTAGCGAGCCAATGACAAGAAGAATGCAAGAGGATTTTCTGCATAATTAACTGGAGAGCTTAAATACGTAGTGGTTCCCAAATATACACCCAATAAAGCAGCTTGAACAAATCCAATACCGGCTGAGTGACGAACACAACCAACAATAGACGATGATGATGACAAATTACAAGTTTCTTTGAAGACTTTGCAAACACCCATAATATTCTTGTGACTTAACGTAGCACCAACTCTGTAATGATCAGAAGTGAAATTCAACCATACTAATGCAACAGTTGATTCATCTCTAAAATTACTTGCGGCTTGATATTTGGCAATTTTTGAATTTAAAGATGCAATATTTGAAACTTTAGTCAATTTTGCGGTGTTCTTAATTCTCTGAGCTTTCGATCTCTTATGATTCATCTTTTTCAAGGCATCACCCACAGGACCTGTCTTTAAAAATTTTTCAACTTCATCATTGACAAAGATGTCCAGTACATCAAAATCTCTTATAACACCAACGAATGCAGGAAAATCTTCACCTATTCTATTGGAATCAAATGGTAACATTGGAATAGGAATTATACCACATATTAAACATGCGTATATGGCAATGACGAACTCCTCAGATAATGAATACATCAAAATAACATGCTGGCCCGGTTTAATTAAGGCTTTTTCAATGAAATAATTGCAAACTGCATAAACCCTACTTCTCAAACTTTTTCCATGTTAAAGGTTTCGAGCTACTTTTACCACTATTATCAATATTTTGAAATGCAATTGAATCACCTGAGCTTGCTACTCTAAACTTCAAAATATCAATGATTGTCTTGAAATCTGTCAATGGAGCTCCGGTCTTATCATCAATGGATTTTTCACGATAATCAATAGTAGAAAACTGACAAGGAAATCTTTGTAGAGCCAAATTTCGTAATTCAGAAACATACGGAGACCAAATTCCACCAATCACATCCTCACCATGAGGGATCATACTAATTGAATTTCTGACGAAAAATTTAACGAAATCAGATTTTAAAGTACCTTCTAAAAACTTCTTCTTACAAAGCATGTTAGCGATTTCTCTCCCACCACTTCTCATGATTTTAGGTAAAGTGTCACAATCAACAACTAAAACACAATACAATCTAATAAAATGGTGTTTGTATAAAGTGTCAAAACACTTTTGGGCAATTGAGTTCAAAACAGGTTCATTTAAAGGAATTGGACTGTATACTGGGCCATTATCAGCACCACCTTTTGACTTTCCATTTCCACCATTAGGTCCATTATTATCATTATTGTCATCAAGGACTTTTCTAATAACTTCTGCCTCGACTATCGCCACAGGTAAGTATTCATTGCCGATGAAAACATCGAATATCGTACAATCGTATATCTGCCTGACCTCGCTTGCCAATGTTGCTAATAAATGCGCAGAGTAATGATATCTTGTACCGTTTCCAATGACTAGGTCTCTGTTAAGCTTTTTATAGACTTTCTGATCCATCCAACTGACACGTTGGCGAATCCTGTCTTCATATAAGCCTAGAATATACACTTTTCCCCTATAGGTAAAACCCAACAAACCTGTTCTTAAGAAGTCCATTTCTAATATTCCATTGGCATCACGACATTTTGCGTGAAAGATCAGTTTGGACTCTTTCCTAAGACCATAAAACCCACCTGAAAGACATGGACTGTCTATCCATATTTCACCAAGTTCACCTTTACATACAAGAGTAGACAGCTCAGGGTTCACCACAGCAAAGGTTGCATCTGGAAGAGGAAATCCGAAAGCATCAACTCTCAATGTATCCAGACCAGTGTCATCAGTTGCGGAAGGATCCATCTCGACCACTTTCACTATGTTTCTTGAAAGGGCCTCTTTATCTATCAAAACTGAAGAAAGTTCATTTGCTTTTCCATCATCCTCGACACCAAACTTTTCATATCCGCCTAACCAATCTCTTAAAGAAATTACCATACCACCGTATTCACTAAGGGTTAACATAGGAATGATCGCATTATCAGGTTGCTGACATCCCAAGGGTCTCAAGTATCTTTGTGATAGAATCAGCATAAATTCACCATCAATTGTCAATGCATTGACCAAAACCCATTTAACAGTCGAAAAATCAACACGTTGGGTCTTGGAGAAGTACCGAGTTGCATTTGGTGACTGTTGATAATCATATGTGACTCTTTTTAAACCAATATAATCAGCGAGAAGTAAGGATGCTTTACATCTAGATATTATATTGGCGTATAAACCTTGAATTTCCATCACTTTTTGAGGGGCCCAAATAAGTACATTACCCGAATATACAGTGAATAAAATCCCCAAAATTAAACCAATAGAGAATCTTATATCTAGAGTGGCCAATACGACTTTTTTATTACGCTTGAACTCTTGTGCACTTCGCTGAAGACCACCTCCTGAATCAGGCAAACTCGATAATGTCATGTTCAAACAATTCATCTGATGCATTATAGTTCTATGGCTTAGAGCAATTCCACGCAATTCACCAACAGGTGATCTAGAGAATTCAACGTAGGCAAGATCTGCTTTTGATGAATTGGCAGCTTCATGCTGTCGTTGAGAAGCCTTGGAATTCCAATTTGCCAACTCAGATTTCTTAGCTGAACCGAATTCAGTTGTTTTCCATCGTATTAACTTTGATGGCCATGCAATTTTTGAATTTGGGGTATTAAGTTTCTCTAGCTCTTTTGCAATCACTTCAGAGTATAAAACAAGTTTGGAGGATGTTAAATTAATTATATCGAAAACTTCATGAAGAGATATATCTTGATGAATTGGAATTGCAGTGACATCTGCCATAAAACATCCAAACAATGCAGCAGCAAATTCACTAACTTCACCATCTTTATATAAAAGAACAACTGTGTCACTTTTTTTGAGTGCTAATTTGTGCTTGATTTCATAAGCCACTTTAACTGCTTTAAGATATAATTTCTCCCATGATATAGAAGAAGTCTCTTTACCCTTATTATCAAGAACAACAAACGCAGCTTCCCCTCTATATGTAATAGCTCTTTTAGATAAAATTCCTAGTAAATAATCTTGGGAAAATCTGAAATCGCTGTCCAGAAATTCAGTCGACTTACGAGGGTGTAACGGTTTCTCTAGATTGGATGAATCAAGGTCTATATTATTTCTTTGGTATTCGTGAAGCTTACTCACCGACTGCATGATTTCCTCTCGTCTATTAATATAGGTCCATTGGTCAATTGTTTTATTCACAGTGAAATCTTCATCTAATTTTTGAAGTAATAATACCATATCGGGAGGGATATCATGAGGAATTCCACCTCCACTGAATGGAGCAGTGGCACTGGCTGGCGTTGCTGTGACCGGTGAAGCGCCTATATCAGTAGTTGATGTTGTAGTGTTTGCATCAGTAGCTGAAACTGCTCCAATATCAGGATGAAGTGACACTGATGAAACTGCTCGAGTTCTGTTTGGAACAGACCCTGATGTTTTCGAAGAAGACATGTCTGATCAAGGATTCAGGTATGAGCAGCAATTGCCTTGAGTTCTCTGGGCTTTACTTAGACGTTAACAGATCCAAATCAAAGATCTTGATATCGATCTAAACTATTTCACTCCTGCTGAGTTCTTCGATATTGTGAGCTTAATGTCGTATTCGGCTACAACTTTCAAATGTCGCATTATTTGGGCTGCCCAAATGTCGGCTTTTTTTTTTTTTTTTTTTTCTCGCTTCTATTATTATGTGCTACATCTTGTGATTTAGCTTGAAAGATGAGCTGCAACATTAAGATTTGAAGTGAACTAGATTTGTTTTTCCATACTTGTTTCAAGAAATTTGGATAAATGTATACCATTATAAGCTCTTCACGAGCGCCCTTTGGGAGGATATATCCTTTGGGGGGCTGTCTTTGGAGGTGCAGACGATATATATTTGTGACTTCTACAGATAAAAGGTTAAGATCGAAGAAACCAAATTACCAAGCATCGCAAAAGAAGTTGAATGAGTTCTTGGCTAAAGATAAGCAAAGAAAGATTGCTGAGAAAGAAAACCAGTATAACAAGAAGTTAGAAAGTTTGAAATCCTTGACCAAAGATGTATCTAAAATATTGCAGGCATCAAAGAAAAGAGAAGAAAAAGTTCAAGAAATAAAGAATTTGAAGATGCCATCGGACCTTGAGAAAGAGTCTGAACAACTTTACCGGTCTTTGGAGCTCGATGCTCGATCGAGTGATGGAAGTGTCATGAATTCGCAGCTTGCATCGGGGAGTAAAGAAGTTGGTTTCGCCAAAATTGATCCTGGTAATTCTTCTTTGATAGCACCGGTTGTGGATCTCCCTAAATCGATTTCTGACAGATTGGGTCTTGCTATTAAGTACTTGACTTCTAAAAGGAATCAAAACTGGGTGTTGGTTATCTCGCAATTGAAAGAGTCTGGTGGATTGGAAGGCATCAATAAAAGGGACATTAGAAAACTTATAGACCAAATCCCTTTGAACCAACTTGGAGATGTGGTTCCAGCTTTAGAAGAGATGATGCATAAACTGAAAGTCGGAATCCCCAGTGCGGTTGCTGTTAGATTCATGAAAGGAATAATACATGGTAGGTCAATAGATGGTCCCACTATGAAGAAAGTTAAAAGCTATATTAAATACTTAAGAAAACATAAGGGCAAGAGCAAGCTATCTCTAAATGCATATGAAACTATAATCGAAGCATACGGAAGATGTGGTGATTTAGATAAAATGAATGGTTATCTTGAGGAGATGAAAAAATTTAATTTGCAACCTTCGGATTATGTTTACACGAACATTTTATCAACTTGTGTTTACAAGTTAAAGAATCATAAACAAGCAGTTGAAATTTTCGATTCTATGAAGTTTATTTCCAGTATGACAAAGCCTGGAACTAGAGCTTATCAAGATATAATTGTGTCTTATGTTAATGATGATAATATCGAAAAGGCTTTAGATCTTTACCAAGAAATGCTTGTTGAAAATATTCCACTCAATCAGCAAATTTTAGTTACTTTGGCAAGAGGTTGTAGTTCAAGACCTTTATTGAGGAACAAATCTTGGGAGTTCATGTTTGAAATTTACAATCTAGGCTGGGAACCATCTTTGCAAACATTTGATTACATTCTTTATTTATCAGCTAAAGAAGGAGATGTCTCTCTTGCAAGAATTTTTTATAAAAAACTTCATGCTGCTAAAGCTATCACTCCACGTTCATTTGGATTTTTACTCCTTGCATACTCTAAAAGTCAATTGAATAAACCAAGGAAAGATTGGGTTCCATTCCCAATCACCTCGCTTGAGACAGGAAGAAATTTTAGAACTAACTTACTTGCAAGCAATAATACGAATCCTTCTGGTGACACTCCTGAATCATTTATTCCATTTTTACCTGTTCCTGAACTCACTGATCCGACTCAAATTATGGCCGAATCGAGTGCCGTTTGGGCACAAGCTTTGATGTTCTCGCCGGAATTTCTCAATCGTCAGACTTGTACTTCATTTCTTAATATCGCGGCCGAAATGGGGTCTTTGAGTGATTTCATTGATAGGTATAGAACGTTCACTTATCTTGATAAAAAAGGTTATACCACTAACGAAATGATAATTGAAGAACCAGAAGAAGCTATCAAAAGTAATTCGTCTGATCTATTCGAAGGATCTGAGAAAACAAAAGCACCGATCTTGAATGAAATGGAATCTGTCAAAGACCATAAACTTCCACGCTCCTCTTTAACTTATGTCATTGCCTTAAAGGTTGCAGGAAAACACAGAAACTATAAATTTGCACAAGAAATTTGGACTGAAAGAGGGATTTACCGTAAGACAGATGCATTTAAGAACTTACCAAGAGAAGAGAAAGATGCTCTAGATTTTGAATTTGCAAGTGCCATGGTTTCTTGTTTAACAAAAATGAATCTTTTGAACGATGCTTTGGCAATTTTGCTTAGTACTGAATATCAATTTAAATGGACCTGGAAGGAATTGACTGAATTATATAGAGCAGCAGTTGAAATTGGTGATAGTAATATCACAAGACCAATTAGAGGTATAACTAAAAGGGCTCAAATCAATTATGAAGGTAAAATTAGACCAAAAGACTTTAGAAGGTATGTTTTGGAAAGAAGCTATTAATTTAAGCCCTCAAAAATTTTAAAACTTGTAAATATGTATATAGTCTATATAGTAATGATAACGTAATATTTAATTCCATGTACAGAAAAGTGATTGGTTTGTTAGTTGTTAATCACTTCTTGGAGTTTGTGAGAATACTTATAAGTCCACTTTTTACGATAATTCTTTTTATATCGCTGTTTCCAATATATTTTTCAATACCATGCAGTAAAGCTTCGTTTAATATTTCTGTTTCTGTCTTTGATATGAGATTTTTGAGACCTTTGAACAGTGCTCTTGCTTTCCCATTAACGAAAATATTGTAGGTAGTATAGGGAGATTCAATAATTTTAGAAACCGGATATGATTCAGCAAAAATAGTGTTCCAGTTTTGGCCCAAAGACTTATGAAGCATTTCCCAAGCTTCTTCGGACACACAAGGAGTCACAGGAGACATTACCTTTAGAAGCTTTTTGTATGCATCCAAATATAATAATGGATTTATATAGATATCGTTCTTTAAAGAGTTGTATATGCTATTAGTAGCTTTCATGTAATCAGAAATAATTGTGTTGAAAGTTAAGTCTTCCTCTATCGATTTAGAAACGGAATTCACGAGAGTTGATATGTTGTTATAGAGTTCAAATTCATGGTCGTTAAAATTTATTGAAGCAAATTTTACACCATCTAACTCAACATCTTTAATTTCTGATACTTTTTCATTAGAAGGGCGGGTTGGCTGTTCTTTCACAAGTTTAACAATATTTTTCTCCATACCTAAAACTTTACGTAACCAACGGTCAACACCTTGTATCTGCTCTTCGTTCCAGTTTAAAACATCATGTAATGGAGCTTGGAAAAGCATATGTGCTCTAGTCGCGTCAGCTCCATACTTTCTAATGCATTCAGCAGGGTCAGCACCGTTGTACTTCGATTTAGACATCTTTTCGTACGAAATTAATGGTTTCAACCCTGATTCAATAATTTTTGGTCCAGAGGGGTCCGACAAATCCAATTCATTTGGTTTCAAGAAGCGTCCATTTGTTGGATCAGTATAGGTTTTACCATGTACCATACCTTGTGTGACCAACTGCTTAATTGGCTCATTTTTGAGTGGCAGACCGTCCCATAGGTTTGCGTCAGCCAAAAATTTTGCAATAAATCTAGAATAAAGTAGATGTAAGATAGCATGTTCCACACCACCAATATACATGTCGACAGGCAAATGACTGTTAACCTTACTAGCCTCAAAAGGCTTTTTGGTATTGCGAGGGTCTAAATAACGGAAAAAGTACCATGAAGAGTCCATGAATGTATCCATTGTATCAGTATCTCTCTTAGCATCACCACCGCACGAAGGGCATTTAGTGTTCACAAACGACTCCATTTGGCCCAAAGGATTTCCTTTATCGAAAGTAGCACGTTCAACCTTTGGTAACAAAACAGGCAACTGTTCATCTGGAACTGGGACAATACCGCAATCATTACAATGTACTATTGGTATCGGGGCACCCCAATACCTTTGACGACTTATAAGCCAGTCCCTTAATCTAAGTTGGGTAGACTTTGATCCCAATTGTTGCAATTCCAAGGCATTAACTATTTCCTCTGCAGCTTGTTTGCAGGTCTTCCCGTTATATTCCCCCATGTCTGCACGGCCATTCTCAAGCTTGGAGTTATCGTATAAAACTCCATTTTTGGACGTAAAAACCTTAGCTAATTTGGATTTAATTTTTGAAGGTCCAACAGTAGGAATTGGTGGAATTTCAGGATTTTGAAGTTTCCAGAATTCTGCATCCCTTTCATCGTGAGCAGGACAACCCATGACCGCCCCATGACCGTAAGAACCAATAACATAAGGAGCCGCATATATTGGAACTTCAAAATTTGTGTACTTCTTGTTATTAGTATCTATAGGTATAGAAGTACGTATACTTTTCAACATATATCCATCTTTGGAATCTGCAGGGGCATCTGCTGCTTTTTCAATGAATTTCTTTAATTCGGGATCTGTTTCTGCTGCTTTCAAAACAATAGGATGATTCAAAGCTAAAGCTACAAACTGTACACTGAACAAGGTATCTGGTCTGGTGGTGAAAACTTTAATCTGGGATTTTGCGGAGTCATCAGTATTGAATGTTATTTGAGCCCCATCGGATTGGCCAATCCAATGACGCTGCATGGTCTTCACTTTTTCCGGCCATTGGTCCAAAACATTTAAGTCCTTGTTCAAGCTAGATGCATATTTGGTAATCTTGATGAACCATTGCTCAAGGTTCCTTTTTTCTACAATAGCACCAGATCTCCATGATCTGCCTTCGGCATCCACTTGTTCATTAGCTAAAACAGTTTGATCAATTGGATCCCAATTGATTTCTGCGTCTTTACGATAAACCAAATCATGCTCTAACAATAATAAAAAAATCTTTTGGGTCCATTTGTAAAATTCTGGGGAACATGTTGAAACCTCTCGGTCCCAATCAAAATCGGCAAGCATTAGACTCATTTGTTCTTTCATTTTCTTGATATTACTTTCGGTCCATACCGCTGGGTCCATTCCTCTTTCTACTGCGGCGTTTTCGGCTGGAAGACCAAAAGCATCCCACCCCATTGGATGGACAACATTGTAACCTTTAAGTCTTTTAAATCTTGCAACCACATCACTTATGGTATACACTCTTAAATGGCCCATATGCAACAAACCTGAAGGATAAGGGAACATGGAGAGTGAATAAAAAGGTTTGGCTTTTTCATTAACCAAATGCTTGGTGGGATGTAAGGAATTATCTGGAGAAAGTTGTCTCCATATGGCTGACCATTTAGCATCAAGTTTATTGAGTTCAATTTCCTGACTCTTCTGAACTTGGAGACAGTTCGTCGATAAAGAAAACAGCCTCGGAAGAAACTTTTTTATTCGAGACACCTTCCCGACACATTTTTGAGTAAACATCCTAAAGGTTCTGATATTACCTTAGATATGGTGAAGTTTAGATTATGAGCTTGATTTATCTCGACTTCTCGCGTTTTAAAAAAAAAATTTAAACCTGAAAAAAGTGAAAAATTTAGAGCTTCAGATGAATGCGGAACCAATGTTACAACATACGATACAAAAAATACAAATCAAGTAAATATTATACAATTATAAAATACATAAATATACAAAGATGATGCTCTGGGTGTTCAACTAACTACTCATCATACGCAGTTTCGTTTCTCTTGTTCATCAAAGTTTTCAAGAAGTGAATAACAAGTCGCAAAGCCCTTTATAGCCTAACCTATCTAGTTTTCTTAATACCCTAAGTCTTACCTCGTCATAAGGAATACCTAGCCATTCACTATTTGGATCCCTGTACAACTGAGTCGCAGTAGTTTCTTTCAATGGGCCTGGGTGTCTTTGGGTTAGCTTTTCAGTTTCATCCTCAAAGTTCCAAACTATTTCGGCTGCAATTAGAGAAAAGCTGGGGTTATGAAAAATATTGCCGACCGAAGTAACACTTACAAGGTTTGAGAAACTGAACGCAGGCAAAGTTCCTAATTTATGCAAGAATTCTGGAGGTAGTAAAAATGACTTGTTCGACGATTCTTTTGATGGATAGTAGTAGAAAGCCTTGTCTCTCCAAAGAAAGTTCAAAGTATCCATAACATATGTGTTTTGAATTGTCTGTAAATTTTTTTTAGTTTCAGGATACCTATAAGTTTTTATGTAGGCGATATATCCACAGACTTCGGAAATGACAAGAGGATTGAAAGTGAACAATAAATTATAAATTAAAGGGGGAGGAATAAATACTGCTGTCGGTTCTAAAAACTCTTGGAAATGGTTATTATCAAATGTCTTAATGAACTTAAATAGCTTTAAAAGAGAAAACTTAACTTCCAAAGTCAATAACGACTTTTCAATAATAAAGGCGTATATCATTGGAATTGATGCGTTAATTATCTTGAAAAAGTTGAACTTTGTCTCCTCATTGCAGTTCGGATTTTTTATTTTGGAGTACCATGTCGAAAATAAATAGCTAAGCTCTTTCAATAAAAGTGATGTTATCTCAACTTTGCGAGCTTTGTGACTTTCAGTTAGTACTTTGAAATCTATTTCATTTAAAAGATTACTCAATAGTTCATCCTTGAAGACTGATGGATTAATTACAGGCAAGTATTTTAGTAGTTTGATTCTTAGCTTAATAATTTCATGCTTTTCTGAGTTCGAAGTGCAATTGTTTAAATCGGTGCCGAATTTATAGCATAAGAAATCAATCATCAGTTTTAGTGTCAAGATCCCAGAGCTGGAAGCCATAAGCCGTTCGATTTTGTCAAAAAGTTCTTGGAAGTCTTTGAAAGATAAATTGTCATCGAGAATGCTTAATCGAATAAAGTATTCAAGCTTAGTTATCGATTCAGAAAAATTATTATTAGCCAACAAGCCTTGGGTGACAAGAAAGTATACTTTGAATTTGTTTGCAATAGATGAAGGAGCGTTGGTAGAAGGGCTAACTAAAGAATTGATGTTGATGAACCTGATATTGTTCAAGTTGTTTATAAATGTTCTGCAATCATTACAGTCATTAATTGAAACAGCTATAGAGGTCAGAGACCCATTGAATTCTAGGAAATCTAAGTCAGCCATTTCTGAATTATATCTGTTGCTTATATTTCGTCTTCGTCTTTTAATCGAACGAGAGAAGTCGTCATATTGTTTAATATTCGAATGCATAATACTCTCGACTTCTTTAAGCCTTGGTTCACCTCTCAATCCATTAATAATCTTGATATCATTTAATTTTTCTAAAAATCTAGGATCTGGGTAACTGAAAGTTCGAAGATCAGCTAGGGAAATAGAGTTTAAATCATACTCCGTGTTATTTGGTGCAAATTTATTGTAATCCAAATTTGGATTTATAGTCTTGAAAAATACTAGTAAACTTTTCAAGCTGTTGTCTAATGGAAACTTGAGGAACAATTCAACCACAAGTTGAGCATGCCAAGGTTTGAGTGAGTAAATAGTGTGGCTTCTTAACTGAATGGAGTCTATTTTAACCGATTTATTGCAATTCAATATAGTAATGAAAATCAAGTTTGCTATGAATGGTCTCAGGAATTCGAAAGGAAGAAGATTAAAAAGAATCGGTAATAGCCTATTTAAAGTCTTAAACACCTTAGGACCAAACAAATGTAAGGAGCAAATAAGCCATTCTAATAAATTCTGTTGATTAGATTTAGCCAAATGTTTCAGCTTCTGTTTTCCACCGTCTTTGTAATAAACTTCTGGTGTTCCGATGCTACTGAGTATTAGATATATTACTTCATGTGGAAGAATATACAACCCATTGGGCAACAAGGACATGATCAAAATATTTTTGGTTGTAGTGGCAGTAACATCCTTGAAGATTAATTCTATCAATCCATCAAACTCTTTCTTGTCTAGACCCGAAACACTGACAAGCGAATAAAGCTCTTTTGCAATTGATGGTTGATCTTCCTTAAATTCCAATTGTTTTATGAGATTATGAATAGTTTTCGCCTGTTCCTTCTGCCTGGATTGTTCATTTATATCTGGAGACATTATTATCCATATTATGCAAGTTTTAAATGTAAGATAGGAGTGTTATATATAGTTCCACGTACCCTATGCATGTCTAAGATGTTTATATCTTCTGCTATTTGTTTTCATTTTTCTTTTGTTGTAGTAGAGGACCCGTACACCGGTTTTTGCTATACAATACAAGACTATATATTTTTGCAATAATTGACTAAATGAAGCTTAGCTAATATACATTGAGTTTTCTATACATTTCTCTATCAAATACCCCCGGCTTCTCTATACCATCTGATAGCTCTATCAAAACTGATAATACAAAGCCCCTCGTTGGAGTCACCACCTGCTCCACCTCTTATACCTCGTTCTATAAACTGGACACCACTAACAACACTCTGGTCCACTGATTCGTCGTGTTCAGTATCTTCTAGATCCGATATAGAGACTTTTATGGTGGCTTCTCTCTCTCTTGACTCCAAATTCCATATTCTTACGCATTTATCAAAACCACAACTTGCCAATAATTTACCTTCAGAATCAAAGCTCAATCCCATCACCCATCCATCATGAGCGAAACCACCAATCTTGTTTTTAGAGCTATGAGAAGGAGTGGTTAAAGAACCAATGTTTTCACCATATTCGACATCGTACAATGTGATTGTACCGGAGGATTGATTATCACGAGCCACCGCAAGTATAGATCCACCTGGTGAAAATTCAACCACTCTTGGGATTGAACTAGATGCAGAGCCTTTACCAGTTTGCTGTAAATCGGTTGAATGAAAGGTGTACACTGGTTTCATTGCGGCAAAATCATATAAAATCACATCTCCGTTTGTATAACCAATAGCTACTTGTTTTTCTTTCTTGGATACAGAAAGAGAATTAGGAAATGAATTATCAGTACCATTCGCATTTAGTTTACCTGCTAACTCAATGGAAACCGATATGTCAATACTATTTTCTGTGGAATTTATCTTCAAATCATACACCGAAGTTGATCCTGAGGCATGAGTGGCAAATAAGAAATCTTGTTGGCCCAATGGATCCTTATAGAAGCCTGGGCACCAGAAAGATGCTTTGAATTCATTTCCAGTATCCACATCCGCAAAAGTAGATAAATCGTCATTAACAAAAGATTTTACGACAATTGACCCATCAAAATTGGCAAATGCTAAAAGAACCACCTTGACTTTGGTAGAAGGCATTATGTTTTCGTAAACACTTACGTGATGTACTCCATATTTGCTGATAAACTTCTTAACAACGAAAGCATTCGGGTCATGGGCTTCGTCTTGCTTGTTGTCCCAAAAATTTGCATATCCATCGCTAGATACAGTAACTGTGTATTTATTCGTGATTGCCAATCCCAGGACGTCCAGTTCATGAGCCTTTGCCGCACTCACTGTGGATATATATTGCTTCCCCATGACTTGAAAGATTGACTGTTTCAGAGCTGGCCTTGTAAACGATGATTAGTTTGGTTGTACGCCGCCGAAAAGAGTTATGATTTTTTTATAGAATACTTCTCATTGAATAAGCAATAATCCTCTATTCGTGGTACGGAGGTTTGGTGAAGACAACTACTTCTACATTAGACCAATAGCATTCACCTTATCTAGAGTCTGTACAATAAGTAGGAGATAGCTTGTACCTATTCTGGTCAATACTCGTGAAGAATAAAGTTTGATAGAGAAAAACCAGCTGATTTTGTAAGCACCTTGTAGCGATCCTTTGTGGACATATTGCAAAATTAAAACAAAAATGAGCAAAAAAGTGTTTTCAATCAACTCTTTTGCAACCAAATAACAAAAGGATTAACAAGCATAAGTCACAAAGGTTTGATGTTTACAAGACTATTTTCTGCAAATACTGCTGATTCAAGCCAGCCCGAAAGAACACCATTGTTTCGTAAGGATTCTTCTTCAACTTCTGATGCTGAGGAGTTGACTGAAGAGATATCTGAGGACCAGGTTCCTCCTTTGACCACTAGAAGACATACTTTCAGTCACCCGTATCACGAGAGTGTACTTTTTGACGATTCTATGTTAAATGATTCTTCTTTCAATCAAAGTTTCGATCCTTTTGATGCCCAACATTCTCTCAAAAGAAGTAAAAGCTTTGCAGTCTTTACGGGAAAAGAAGAGATCACAATCCATCGAGCCAAAGATAGCTCTAATAAGATTGTTCATTTCAACACTTCATTGATTGATTCTAATAACTCAAGAAATTGCTCCGCAGAATCAGAGGTAGGAACGGGACAGAAACCCTTAGGAAGAATTCTTCACAGTGAAGAGCCAACAACAAGAAATTCTGGCAATTTTGAACCAATGGTGACAGACGGTGTTAAAAATTCAAGGTTAGTAGGGGAATCCGAGTCGACACATGATAAGGAAGATGAGATGCTTTCAGGGTCCGAAACTTTTGCAACAACTAAGTCTTTTCATTCTACTGCTTCGAAAAAACCTATTGTTTGGTTAAATCTGAACAAAATCAACGAACTCTTTCCAACAGAGATAGAATGTACTTCATTGAAAGCTCCAGAATCTCCCACTTTGCTGGAATCTGATTTATCTGAAAATTTTGAGAATGAAAGCTTAGAAGGTTTATTTGAATCATCAAAAAACGGAAGTCAGAGTGGTGAAGGTGATCCACAAGTAACGGCCATGTTAACAAAAGTATTAGGCAACTCCTTGGGAATCGAAGACTTTGACTTAGAGAACAATCTTCCAATATCTAGTTCACTAAGAGAAATCGGTAGCCAAATATATCTTTATTGGAAAAATGACAAAGAGAATAAAGGGAACTTATTGGAATACTTGGGGAAGAGGGTAAATATTCAAAATGACTTAGAAAAAGAGAACCAACTTTTGAAAAGTGATATTGAAACAACTGCAGAAAAGTTAGCCACGGAATGTGAGATGACTACCAGCTTACAGCATTCAAACAAGAAACTTCAAGAAGAATTAGATGACGAGATTTTTGCAGTCAATAAAACGAAAAATGAGCTCGAAGAACTTGGAAAAGAAAATGATAATCAGCTCCAGGTTATTGGTCAATTAAACCAACAAATCGAAAACTTTGGAATGAAAGAAGAAGAAAATAAAGTCCAACTTGCTCAATTGACTGAAATCATAACAGTTTATAAAAAGTCATTCGATATCAACAAGAACTTGTCTAATGAAGAGCTATTAAAACATATCCAGGAAGTGCAAGAAAAGGAAACAGCTTCTATAACGCAAATCCAAGAGCTCAATTCCGAGATTGAGAAACTCAAAGTAGAACTAAAGGAGTCAAATGATTCTCTTACTTCAAGTGAGTCAGAAACAAGGAAATTACTAGCCTCCGTGAAAAGCTTGGAAGAAATGGGGCTGCTGGCAGATAATTTAAGAACCAAAATTACCTTTCTTCAAGATTCCATTTCTTCTAAAACCCTGCAAATAAAAGACTTAGAAACAGAGAATAAAAATTTAAAAGAAGAATTAAAAGAACAAATCGAAAAAATAAAGCTCTTCTTGACAATTTCAACGTTTCACAAGACAAGAATAAAGTTTATACGGAGGAGTTGGAAAAACTGAAGGCACATCAAATCATTTTGGAAAACCAATTACAAGAAGATAGAATGAAATCACTGCAGGAAAAAGAACTATACTCCAAATTTGAAAAACTCATTTCAAAATCAATTTTTACAAACGACAAAGTTATACAAGATCTCAGGTTTGAAATTAAGGAGCTCAAGGAAAACAACGCTTCAATAAGCTTGAAGTTAACGGAAACAATGAAGGAAAAAGATGAAAAAACCATACAATTAAAGAGAATGACCCAAATGATTGAAGAGAGTGACGAGGCTCTCAAGAAAAACTTGGATATATTCAATAAAGAAACCGAAACTTTAGAGAAAGACTTCAAAACCAGTCAAGAGCTTATTTGCAAGCTTGAAGCTGAAAATGATCAAAAAAATAAGACCTTACAAAACCGAGAACAAGAGTTTGCTGAGTATCAACAGAATTCAGATTCAAGTTTGAAGAAAACCACTTTGGAGAAATCCTGCTTAGAAATATCCAATGATATCCTCTCATACAGCTTTAAAAGACTAGTGAAGGATGTATTTGAGTGCTTACATCCAGTTTTAACAGAAAAACCTATAGAAGACTTCTCTTTACGCTACTACGAGTTCATAAAGATCACAACTTTCGACACAAATGACTCACAACTCATTTCAGCAATCACAAATTTTTTGAGGAACTGTCTTCAGCAAATACTAAGCCAGTACAAAGAGGTCGAACTGAGATTGGTCTTTGAAGTCGAAGACAAACAAAGATATTTCGAAAGCCTCTTAGAGAAATATACAACACTTGTTTTGGACTTACAAAAGATTGGCCCTAAAAAGCATTCCAATAAAAAGTCGTTGAAATGACTTTGGCTTAGTAGTTTATACAAATTAAATAGCATAGTTGTTTAATATTTGCAATCACGTATGTTTGTGTTATTTTGTAAATTATTTCGCAGCATTTTTTTGTGGTTGATGGATACATATAAAAGGTAATCTTATCTCTTCATTAGCAAGATCTTCTTTCCCGGATATACAAAGGATGTCAGATGCCTTTCGTTCGTCTCCAGGGTTAACAGGCGAGGCTAGATATTTCACGTTCTCAAAGAGGAGGTTGCAAGACTTTATTTTACCAAAACCGGTGAACTTCAAGGCCAACTGGAATTCTTCAAGAGACAAGTTCACATCAAAGCACGAATGGATTAAGACTATTTTCAGAGGTGTAACCCTAAATCAAGCGAAAGATTCCGGAGGCTTTGGAACAGACTCTCCCATGGTCTTGGATACAACAACTCCGGCCCGAACCGGAGAGACCGCAAGTTGCAACGTTTTAAATATGTCATCCAGTCAACGCTCTACAGACTTTCAAGTTCCAATGAAAAACCACCTCAGCACCGGTGCCACCATTGCTAGAAAAAAATCATTCTTGACGAATATTAGACAAAAGACATATCGGGAACAAAACAAGGAGATAGAAGCAGACGAACTAAAGATCTTGACCAGTACTAAAGAAGAAACGCAAAAAGTGCAAAACTCCAACAACACCGATTTCAATAGTAGCATCCTAAATGACCCTAGTTTATTAAAATGTGAACGTGATCCAAACAACACCTCATTAGAAACGGCATCTGCTCTTTACGAATCACACTATGATCATTCCTGTGCTCTACCAGAGTTACCAAACGAGCTTCCGGAAAACCAGCATAAAAAATGGGAGAGAAGTCAAAAACTCAGAAGAGCAGCTTCCAGGTCACAATCCAAGCTTCTGCTAGTTTCCAACAAGAGCCTTGAAAACATTAATAATAAAAAAGCAGTCTCTGAACTAGCTACATCTGCTAACGAAACCAAAGCTTTTACTAGATTAAATCCAGTCGACTTGATTCGAAAAACGTCTAGAGATCTTTTAAAAGCCACTACTCAGGTCAGTGATATCGAATCTTCGGGTGTTGCTGTAACAGACTCACCCCCCATGTCAGGTATCTACAAAATTAATGAAGCTACACCAAACACTCGAAAGCGTCATAAACCCAGGCTCAGACTTCTCTCAGAGAGCTCGGATCCAAAGATTATGGCTAGTCTTGACTTCAACTACTTGGAGAAAATGAGAAAAAAATTGAACATGCTGACACATGAGCCATATCAAAACTGATGGACCTCTGATCTTTCAAGCTGCTAAAGTTATTTATTTAGACCTTAGCTTTCTAATATATCAAGTAAACGCATAGGTTGTAAGTTAATTGAATTTTTGCGTACTGAAAAAAAATGTGTGTCTACCGTTTACTTCTGTAGAACTTTTTTTTCCTCCTTAAGAAATATAAGGATTGAAGAGTCCTCTTATCCCTATAAGCCAAACTCGAAGCATTGGGAAGATGACGGTTACCGAAGATCTCAATAACAGCTTCTTTGCTCAAATAGAGAAACAGAAAATTTTCAGCACTCCAACATTTTCGAATGCAGAATGCCATGTATGTGTTAGGAACGGCTTCGATATATTCCTCTCTATCGGAAACGTTATTAGAGCATGTCAGCTTTCTAATGAATCAGGAAACTATGGAATTCTTAACATTGATATTAATGCTTTCAACATAAAGTCGATGGTGTTAAACCCATCTGGGACCATGCTTGCAGCAGTAGGTGATTCATCAATTTGTTTATTTACTTTACCTCAAACCATCGATATCAACCTTGTTAAGCAAAGTCATAGTTATGGAATAGAGGGCCTCGAAGGACGTAAGATCAAGAAGGTTTTATGGCACCCTGCAATGCCATTGGACGCAGGATTAGTCATTTTGACCGAAGACTCTCATATCATATTGTATAATGTCACAACATCCACCGAAGTTCCACAATTAACAATTGATTTAAATGAATTTCTGAATTTCAAAGGTCAAGCTAGTTCGATTTCTTTTGGTTCTGCCGATAACTTAGCTGGGTATTTGACTCTCTATGTGACTTCGACTAATGGTGATATTTTTGCAATTTACCCCTTTTTAGCAGAGAAAGGAAAAGTCAGATGCACCCACCAACAAGTTGAGCAGTTGCATGAAAATGCTTCGAAGATATTAGGCACAATCAATAACAAATTTCCCTCTACCAGTATTATGGAAGTTGCTGCAGACACTGGCTTGAAAGCTCGTGCTATAAAACATTATCAATATATTCTCACATATGAAGAAAGCAGCTGATAAAGTCATTAAGTCTGAGGATTCAAAGCCGGGCTTCACTCCTATAATCGAAGTCAATCAAAAGGGTGACGACGTTAGTCTTCAAGGGCCATTGAATATCGCTGGAGCTGAAAACATACCAGAAGCAGAACGCAAGCCTAGCATTATCGATTTAATAGAGATCTCCAGTAATGATGATACAGTATTTCTCTCTGCTTTATGCTCGAACAGTTCTGGTGAAACTTTCGTTCGTTATTTCATCAAGACTCCCCTCTCATGATGAGTTGGAAATCCGATGAAGAAGACGAGGAAGAACTTGTTCAAGCTGAAGAGAAAAAGCCAAAGCGTCCCGTGAAAACAAGAATAAGCTTGGTTATGCTAAACCTAAGAGAGGTTTTGGATTTGTTGCCATTCCCGAATCGAGCCGTACTAGAAATCACGACTCGAAAGAAGAGAACGCATTAACTAAGGTCGATAAAAAGCTAAACGAAAAGAAATTCGTTGAAGAGTCTTTATTATCCTTGAAGATTGCTGGTCATGATAATATTGGTAATTTTACAAAAGAGTTAGATGGTTGTTTTAGAAAACTTTCTAATGACGCAAGCCAAAATAGCAATAGTTTCTGGTGACAAAGTGCTTTTCATAGATACTCAAGCTTGGAGTGATCATATTCTCGAGTCTCAGTCAAGTGACATTGATTTCATCCAGTATGATAAATTCAACTCCAAACATCCTAATCCAAAAGTACTACTATTAACTGACAACACTACTAATACAGGAGATTTCCTCGTTTTATTCCATAATTACAGAATTAGTGTTGAAATCAGAAAGCTTAGAAAGGAAGAGAAAAAGAAGGAAGAGAAAAGAAGGAAGAAGAAAAGAAGGATATCAAAAATCCGCCATTACATAAGCAGAAGGTTATTTATCCTTCTAATATTTCCCTTGTCAGTAAAGCTCCAATCGCTGAGCTTGATACCTATTTAAAAGACTTGAAAAATCAAAATTACAGTGATAGCTACAGGGGAGTTGATAATGCGGTATTGACGAAGAAATTGAATTCTGAAGATACTCAAGTTTTACAAAGTATGAACGATGCTTCTCGCTTTTTCTTACAACTGGTCAAGTATTTTCCAAAGCAATTTTTGGTGTTACGTCTAGACTTGAGTTGCAAACAAGTGATTTGAGACAACAAATTGAAACTCTCAATGAAGATAACAAAAAGATTGAAAAACAAGAAGATTATCAGGCAAATGAAAAACGAATTGAAGAATTGAAAAAGAGACAAAAGACTATCAATGAGAAACAAGAGGCTTTGAAGAAAAAGCTCATAGATTCAATACATAGACTTAGAAACCAAAGTTCATCCCCACTTTCAAAAGAAGAAAGGTTTTGGTTTAAAGAAATCAATTCATTGAACATTAAGATAAACAAAGACAACTCAGAAGACCTCAGCTTGATGGATAAGGTCAAATCTCTCAACGGACAATTGGAATCGGTTAAGGCCCAACAAAGTGGAGAAACTAAACTGGAGACAGAGGATGATGAATTGAGTAGAAGACTTCAAAGATTACGCTTAAGTCAGGATCTCACTAAGCTCAAAACGTGGTTACAAGAAGAAGGAAAATTAATTGATGTAGCAAGACACAAACTTGACGATCACATTAGTAAGATCAAGGTGTAATTGTGTAAACTAATGATAAAAGGGAAATAGAATACACCTGTAGAAAGTAGGACGACCTTATTGTATATTCACACGGTTTACAATACTGTTTTATTATCGAGAGATTAAATCATGAAACATTATATCTAAAAACGCAAAGAAAAGTAAAGATGTATATACAAACGTTAATGTTCGATTGAAAGATACAAAAAAAAAAAAAAAAAGAATACAAATAGATGGAATAATCCATACGTTTAGTAAAAATTGAATTAAAAAGACATGAGATAATAAAAAAAAAAAAGTAGTATGAACGATTGCCAATTAGAAGGTATGGAGAGATAGTTTGAAATGAATACAGCGACACATGCTGGCGTAAAATGATTTAACTGCAAATAATACATTAATTAACAGCAGTGGTTGCATCAGGAATAGCGGTAGGATCTTGAGATTTTAATACATCAACGGCAGGACCTAATAATCTTGAAAAACCAGATTTACCTAAGGTAGCAACAATGACGGTATCCAATGCTTCAACGGTAGCTTGTCTTGGTAAATCATTTAAAAGAGCAACTTCACCAAAATAGTCACCTTTACTAATTTTGGCCACAACACCAGCATTTTCCTTTGAAATTTGACAAGTACCACTTTCGATAAAATAGAAATTTTCACCTTGTTCACCTTCTTTAACAATTTTATCACCTTTATGATAAATTTCAGTACTCAAGGCATCGGCCAATTTTGATCTTTCATGACTTGATAAACTTGATAAGACTTTAACATCTTTTAAGAAATTTTCGTACATTATTCTTTTATTAAAAGTACCTTCTAATAAGATACGACGGAAAGTTAAACGATCCAAAGCCCAACAATTTACCCCATCATCTGAAGCAGCAATAGCGGTTGCAGCTCTTGGAGAATTATACATTAAAGCCAATTCACCAAAGGAAGAGCCTTCACCACTTGAATTAACTTTAGTACCATTAACATAGAAATCAACGGTACCATTTTCAATAATATAGAAAAAATCACCTTCATCACCTTGTTTAATAATTTCATCATTTTTTTTAAATTGTTTACGAGTTAAAACATCAATAACGGTTTTTTTCAGGTTTTCGTCTAATTGTTTGAATAAAAAGTTTGAGGTTAAAGTTTTTTGTAATTCTGATTTTTGAGAAGCGGTTAAATCATTAGTTGGAGGTTTCCAAGAATCCGATTTAAATTTATCAGGATTAAGAGCTTCAGCCGAAACGGAAGTTCTTCTATTAGCATTAAAGGCCACTGGGATTTTAGCAGGTATTGGATTTGAATTAGCAGAAGTATTAGAATGAGAATTTGCAGAAGGGTCATTTGGATCTAATTCTTGAAGTGGTTTTGACAGGGTTTGTTGACCAACACCAAAACCGCCTTTGAATAAGCCGGCTTTATCTTCTTGCTTTTCACCGTCGTTTTTAGAGTTATTTTCATGCTGTATTGAATGAGGATCATTATCACCAAAAGGAGATTTGAAACTAGGTTGTCTTGAATTAACCGTTACTCCATTACCAGTACCATTAACGTTGATGTTATCAACTTGAGGGAACAAGTTGATACCTGCAGCTTTAGCTTTTATTTGTTGAGACCATAATTGGGATCTTTGTAATTCTAATTTAGCGTTAAAGTAATTAGCACAAAATTGTAAAACATCAACTGGATTTTTACTAATAATTTCTTTTTGTAATTGGTTTAATTCATTAGTTATGAATTCTTGATTAGCAGTTGGAGTCATTTTGGTCAAAAATGCTAATTCTAATGAAGGATTGAAAGAATTAAATGAGCAAACCTAATCACAGACAAAGAAAGACAAAATAAATAGAAAAGAAAAAGTAAAAAATGAAAGTGAAAATATAGCCACTATAAGACACAAGTGGCAATTGAGTAATTGAGTTGAAGAATGGAAAATGGATTGATTACCCGAGTGAGGAAGGTCTATTAAAAATAAGCTATTCTAATAGATTAAGTGATAAGAAGAAGAGTAGTTAATAGGAGCAAGTGCAATTCTAATGAGATCTTTCACTCACTTTTTCGTTAAAAATCCCTGAAATGACACTGCGGGAGCCAACCTGCAAATTCCCGGATGCCAACCTGCACTTACGGTGTTGCTCTTTTTTTTGCAGATTAGAAATTGCGCTTCTCCCATCGCATGAACCCGTACACCATAAATTTGAAAAAAAAATGTCGCACTCGGATTCCCGATTGTCCAGTGACCGGGAGTCGCGACATTTTGCCAACCTATGCCCCTCCCCCGGAAATCACCTACACGGTCGGTTCTTAAAAGGAAAAGTGATCGATTTCCAGGTTGATGCCAGCTCTTGATGCGAAAGATAAGCCATCACACTAAGCCAATGTGTCTACATCGAGTCCACGAAAGAATAAATACAGGAAAGAATAAGAGTAGAAACTGATAAGAGTAGAAACCAATAAGAAAAAATGATAAGAGTAGAAGTCAAGAATATTGGAGTAAGTTAGAGTGTAATATGCCTATAATAGAAGTCAGAGTATAATAGAAAGTATAAAGTATGGAATACTGATTAATGAGTAAGATGTGAGCACAGAACAAGAGTGAGTGCAATGTGCAACGTGCAATAAAGTGCTAGAGTTCAGAAAGAGTAAGAGTAGTAAGAGTAGAGTAAGAGTAGTAAGAGTAGTAAGAGTAAGAGTAGAGTAGAGTAAGAGTAGAGTAAGAGTAGTAAGTGTAGTAAGAGTAGAGTAGAGTAAGAGTAGTAAGTGTAGTAAGAGTAAGAGTACAGTAGAGTAAGTGAACACGTCAGCGATTTACGAGCACAACGTTGTTAACACCTCAGCGAGTGCACTTGTGTACGTGTCAAGATTAGAAACGCACCGAATGCCAAAGAACCTTCTAGTTAATTAGTGTTTAAGCTAACAGTGGAGTTTTTTTTTGTTTTGTTAGCAAGTTGTTGATTTAGTGAATTTTTTTGATTTTTTTCAATTTATATAACTACAATTAGCGCCCACTTCTTTTCCAAATTCCCAAAACTCCATAACTTTAGTACAGAGTCGTTTAGTTGATTTTCTTACTGATTGTTTATTTGTTGATATAATAGAATAGTCAACATGTTAAATATTTCCAATCGTAATTGGATATCGGGTATTACCCTTTTTTATGTTCTTTTGGCAATTATTTTACCATTTTTAAATAATCATGGTAAAAGCTCTTTAGTTTTGGCAGATGATTCAAACGATACTGAAAATTATGGTACCGTGATTGGTATTGATTTAGGTACTACTTATTCATGTGTTGGTGTGATGAAAAATGGTAAGGTTGAAATTTTAGCTAATGATCAAGGTAATAGAATTACTCCTTCTTATGTTGCATTCACTCCAGAAGAAAGATTAATTGGTGATGCTGCTAAAAATCAAGCTCCTTCTAATGTTCAAAACACTGTTTTCGATATTAAACGTTTAATCGGTTTAAAATATAACGATAAAACCGTTCAAAAAGAAATTAAACATTTACCTTATACTATTGAAAAGAAAGATGGTAAACCAGTTGTTAAAGTTGAATATCAAAACGATTTGAAAACTTTCACTCCCGAAGAAATTAGTGGGATGATTTTAGGTAAAATGAAATCAATTGCTGAAGATTATTTGGGTAAAAAAGTTACCCATGCAGTTGTTACTGTCCCTGCTTATTTTAATGATGCTCAAAGACAAGCTACTAAAGATGCTGGTACCATTTCTGGTTTAAATGTCTTGAGAATTGTTAATGAACCAACTGCCGCTGCCATTGCTTATGGTTTAGATAAATCAGACGATGAAAAACAAATTATCGTTTATGATTTAGGTGGGGGTACTTTCGATGTTTCTTTATTATCTATTGAAGGTGGTGTCTTTGAAGTTTTAGCTACCGCTGGTGATACTCATTTAGGTGGGGAAGATTTCGATTTTAAAATTGTTAGGCATTTAACTAAAGTTTTCCAAAAAAAACATAAAATTGATATTACTTCAAATTCAAAAGCTATTTCCAAATTGAAAAGAGAAGCTGAAAAGGCTAAGAGAACTTTATCTTCTCAAATGAGTGCTAGAATTGAAATTGATTCTTTTGTTGATGGTATTGATTTTTCAGAAACTTTATCCAGAGCTAAATTCGAAGAATTAAACGTTGAAGCTTTCAAGAAAACTTTAAAACCAGTCGAACAAGTCTTGAAAGACGCTGGTGTTAAAAAATCTGAAATTGATGATATTGTTTTAGTTGGTGGTTCCACTAGAATTCCAAAAGTTCAAGAATTATTAGAAAAATTCTTTGACGGTAAAAAAGCTTCTAAAGGTATTAACCCAGATGAAGCAGTTGCTTATGGTGCTGCCGTTCAAGCCGGTGTTTTATCTGGTGAAGAAGGGGTTGATGATATCGTTTTATTGGATGTTAATCCTTTAACTTTAGGTATTGAAACTACTGGTGGTGTTATGACTACTCTTATTAACAGAAATACCGCTATTCCAACTAAAAAATCTCAAATCTTCTCTACTGCCGCTGATAACCAACCAACTGTTTTAATTCAAGTTTTCGAAGGTGAAAGAGCAATGGCTAAAGATAATAATAGATTGGGTAAATTCGAATTAACCGGTATTCCTCCTGCTCCAAGAGGTGTTCCTCAAATTGAAGTTACTTTCTCCTTAGATGCAAATGGTATCTTGAAAGTTGAAGCAATGGATAAAGGTACTGGTAAATCAGAATCTATTACCATCACAAATGATAAAGGTAGATTATCTAAAGAAGATATCGATAGAATGGTTGAAGAAGGTGAAAAATTCGCTCAACAAGATGCTGAAGTTAAAGCTAAAATCGAATCAAGAAATTCATTAGAAAATTACGCTCATTTATTAAAAGGTCAATTAAGTGATCAATCTGAAAATGGATTAGGTTCTAAATTAGATGATGACGATAAAGAAACCTTGGATGACGCAGTTAAAGAAACCTTAGAATTCATCGAAGATAATTATGATACCGCTACTTCTGAAGAATTCGAAGAACAAAAACAAAAATTAATCGATGTTGCTAACCCAATCACTTCAAAACTATACGGTGGTGGTGATGCCGGTGCCCAATTTGGTGATGCCGATTCTGATGATGACTTTGATCACGATGAATTGTAATCTACTATATAAATAGATTTATCTAATATATATATATATATAAAACAAAAAAAAAAACTGTTTATAATAATGCCAATACATTAATTAGTTGTATAATCTTGTATATAATGTTGCATTCTTCCAGGTTGCAAACCCGTACATCCCGGCCCCTACAACGAGTTTTTGCAGTTTTTCAACTGCCCTGTTTCAAACTGCCCTGTTCCAACGGAGTTGGATCATGCCATCAATATTGCCAGTGTTGACACTAAAGAAGCTAACCTTCCGCAGAGAGTCACCCCACCCCTGTCTGAAATATCACTCCGCTAATTTGTAGGGCCTTCTTTGGAGGGAGGTCCACAATAGCCAATTGTTTAAGTCTTAGTTTTGATCACTGCTTGGGCCGCTTTCCCCAATTGAGCTTCGGCTAAAACAACTTCATCCTCTGCCACCAAACCCGAGTGCCAAAATCCCTAGAAACCACCATCAAAGCTTCAAGCTGACCGTGAAGAATAGATGGTAAGCATACCAGTAGGTACTGATTATCGAGTCTTCTCAGTTTTTGTTCTTTCACTTCCTTTTTTTTTTGTTCTTTGTTTTTTCCAGTATAACTTCTTCATTGAAAGAACGAAAAAAAATTTTTTTTTCGGTCTTGAAAAACCCTTCTCTAGTACAAAAAATCTCTAGTTAGGTTAGGAAAGTTATCTTTAACTCTAGAAGAACAGGATGTCCCATAGGAAACTACAGAAGTATGTACCATGGAAGTTTCAAGCATGTTGCAACAGGCTCTACTAGGACTTTTATCTAGTTTTGTCCCCTTGGAAGTTGGGTTTTTTTTGCGGAGTGAAGTTGTCAACTACTTAAGAAAGATATACTAACATAAATTTATAGAGAGGTGGATGCCGTTTTCAAGAAAATTCATGAAGGGATAGACCTTTTCAATTATCATTTCACCCGTCATGAAAATTCTACTAACGATTCCCAACGAGAAAAGTTAGAGAATGATTTAAAGAAAGAAATCAAAAAACTACAGAAATTTAGAGATCAAATTAAGACGTGGCAACTGAATGATCAAATGGAAGCTATAATAGCACCTTCTAAACTACAAGATCATCGAAAGTTGGTGGAAGAAGCCATGGAATGTTACAAAGAAGTTGAAAAAAATTCTAAAATGAAATCATTCTCAAATCAATCGATAATGTTGGCAGCTTTGGAAAGTGGTGATAATGACTTAAGTGAAGAGGTTTTGGATGCAGTTCATTATTTAAACGACATAATTGAAAATTTAAATGAACAAGTTGAAAACTTAAATGAAGAATATGAAAAAATTTCCGCTAAAAAAATTCGGAAAAATAATTTAAGTGCTATTGAAGAAAGAAAGCAAGAGATTGAAAAATTTCAAAATACTGATAATTTTCATATCGAAAAAATTGAAACCATCATTCAATATTTAAAGAACGGTAAATTAAGTCCTGATTCAATATGGTTGATTCAAGATGATTTAAATTTCTATGTGGAGTCTAATCAAGATCCTGATTTTATCGATGATGAAACTTTATACGATGAAATAATAAAAGAAGCAAAACAAAACACTGACCGTATCAATAGTGAAATCGAACATGAAAGACGACAAAAACAGCAAAGAGAAGAAAATTCTATAAATGAAGATGATATCATACTCCTAAAGTCTAAAAAATCAAATGACCTTCAAAGTTCTTCGTCTTCGCCTTCTAATAGTAATACACTTCCTCCATCAATAACAAGACCATCTTCTTCATCTTCAAAGCAATCTCCTCAACCAGAACTCCCGAAACAAAAACTCGGTTCTTCTGGGGTTACCACTCCTAAAACGAAACCGGCTCAACTTCAATCGACGTCATCTATACCAGCTACTCCAGAGCTCTCTAGTCCGGCTATAATCAAAACGCTAAAGCCGGCCACTGCTCCTCCCAAACCAGTTGGTACTTTGAAATGGGCAGCTGCAGCTGCAGGTAATGATATCAATACCAATAGTGAAACAGTATCTCATCAAGTGCCTAAGAACGATGCAGTTAGCAATGGCCATCTCAATGGATCGATAAGTGATGGTATACATCAAACAGAAAAGGATAAGAGAAGTGATATCACGAATGACTTGAACCAACCTAGTCCAGCTAGCCAAATAATAAACGATATAAACGCTTCCACTCCTCCCACTAAATCAACTAAACCAGAAGATGATCCAAATTTTAAATTTGTTGAGATATTGAAAAATTCATCCTTGTCAAATACTGAATTGGAATTGTTTAGTGATTTATATCTCATTAAATTACCACCAGGGATTCAAGATTTGATAATATCTTTTACTTCCACTAGAAAAGTGGGGCCATCAACGGAAGATAATTCTAAACTTTTAATCAAAGAGAAAAAGTACAATCATTTTAAAATTCCAATTCATAAACCTTATTTACCAGACATTGTTCAATTAAGTTCGAGCCTAAACAATTATGATTTCAGTCAATTAATTAAACCACCGTTACAATTACTAAAATTGCAAAATAGTTGGAATAGTATTAGAGCTCAAAATCAGTTTGATAAATTTGTTGAAGAAATCAAGTCAATTATAAATCAAAATAATCCAGAAAATTTGAATTTCGTTAACGAATTGACTCTAGTCTTGTTTTACGGTTTATATTACGGGTTAACTCCTTTAGAAAACTTGATTGCTGAAACTTGTTTGTTTTTGTTGGGTTGGAAACCTGACGGTACTAAAATTACATTACCAGATCAATTAAGTGAGAATACTACTTCCAATAATAATAACAATAACCAAAGCCCCACTAAATTATCAGCTTTCGATAAGTCTACTCATCAACCAAGACACTATTATTATTGGTTTAAATGTATTAAGAATCATCCAAACCCTTCAATGATGCCAATTGACAATCAAATTGAAAACGTTGAATACGGTGATTATCAAGTATTTGACTTATTTGCTTGGGATATTCGTATCAAATATAATTTCAGATTTGACATTAGTCTATGTCAATTAAATCCCTCAATAAGCATTTGTTGATTCGTTGTCTCTTTATTTGCCCTTACTGACTTTCTGTTTTTTACTGTTATCATTATTCTTAATCATCATATTATTACTATTATCATCATCATAACTATGTAGTATTATATACAAGTCCTTATAAGTCAAACGGTTCCGAATTCATGGCATAAAACGAATTCAACTTATCTGAACTAAAATCAATGAATTGAGAAGAAAGCTGATTATTAACACTACTAATAATCTGGGGTGGTGAGCTCGGTATTGGCTCTCCGTCATTACTGCTTGTTATAATCTCCAAATTCGAAAATGGATCAGTCGAAACACTAGCAGCCCCCATAGGAGCCAACTCACTCGAGTTAGTGCTTTCACAGTGCATATCCTCATCAATTCCTTGCTTCGAATTCAACCCTTCAATAACATTACCCCGGTCATCAGTTAACACCGGCATCTGCCCCATATTTCCAAATCCAAACGGAACCTCGTCCAATTGGACATACTCGCAACCTATAAACTGACCAAGATCGAACATGCTTAAGCTCACTAGCTTTATTCCAAACTCTTCCACAATTGAATGAAGACTTTCAAAATTCTCCATATTTTTGAAATAAACCCTGTGTTTCCAATCCCCGGCTGCAAACTAACCACTTTCTTGTCTAGCTAATCTCACTGGCTGTACCCAAAGCGACCAACTAAACTTGAATAATTTTTTGAGACCCTGCTATAGCTATACCACTGAAAGCCTTCTGGAAATCTGTTTAAACTCTCTGGAGTCACCTTGTTGGTGTTGCTGGTCCCTCTTGAAATTTGATTGTAGCAGGTTTCTTTTCACAATCGAGTGATTAACATTGGGCAACACACGACTCCCACACTGAAGCGATTGTCTATTTTTTTTTCATTTGTTTTATGACTCCTCGGTTTATTGTGGGGATGTCACAACCAGTTGTTTCTAGATATATCAACTAGTTGATCTGACAGGAGAGTAGAAGAACGTACACTAGCTACCATGGAGTACTATTCGTCTTTGGACGCATCTCAGCTAGATTCTGAAACCCCCACTTTATTTGAGCTAATTTCGGCCAGTCAATTAGAGTCCCTCCTATCGCCATCACTTCGGTACATTTTGGTTCATTATACCCAAAGATACCCCAATTACTTGCTTAAGATCACCAATCGGTTTGACGAGCTTAATTTGGTGTTTCGATCGTTCATAGAATGGTATTTTTTGAAGTATTGGCAAGGATCTTTTACCGAGAATTTCTACGGGTTGAAAAGGGTTCGTCAAACACCGTTATCGGATAAGAAATACAACAGCAGTAAGTTGACGCAGTTGGTTCCATCTATGGTTGAAGACCGAAGGAGTTTATCTGGCTTGCAGACCATCATCTCGATCTTTGAGATAACCGGGGTTTCCTATCTAAGTGAAAAATTCAATTATTGGCATGAAGTGTGGTATTCAAAGTATATAACCGGCCAATTGGACTTACCAGAGTATACTGATAAAAAACAGTACTTCCAGACTTTGTTCAAGAGGAAGTTTGTTGAAATATTCCCTACTGTTCAAAGTATATTGCGGGCAGGGAATCTTATAACTACCTTACTATATTTAAGTGGAGGATCTAAATCCCCGACCTTACTAACTGCACTCTTCAAAATGAATTATTCACGATTGAATCAATACGATTATCAAAAGAATGAACCTTCGCCTCTCAAAGGTGATAAAGGAAAACCAAACCGTATATCTCCTCCCACCACCATAGAATACATATTGCGTCTTATCACTAACAATTTCACAAAACCCTCCTGGAAAGCCATAAGGCTCATATTGGGCACATTCTTCCCGGTTGCAATCTTCACCTTGAAGTTTTTGGAATGGTGGAACAACTCTGATTTTTCCCTGAAAATCGCTAAAAATGAAGGTGATGTCTTGCAATCCCTAATTCCTCCTCCTTCTACCTTGAATAGAAACTCCTCTTTGGAGAAGAAACTTAAAAAACTGTACAAGTCGGGCGATAAATGCCCCTTGTGTAAGGAGGAAATTAACAATCCTGCTATCATTGAGACCGGGTATGTGTTCTGTTATAAGTGTATTTACAACTACCTTACTGAATCGCATAAAATAGTAGGTAAACGAGCCAAGGAGTCAGCAAAACATAACACCCACAACGATAGTGATTCTGATAGTGATTCCGAGGACAACGAAGGTGAAGATCACCCTGAAAACGTTCCAAATCAACCTAACTACGATGTTAGCAAAGGAGGAAGATGCCCTATCACTGGTAAAAAACTCTTGGGATGTAAATGGAACCGCTTGACTGAAGAATTCGAGGTTGAAGGCCTAAGAAGATTGATTTTCTAGTGCTCTAGTTATATTTATTTACCCATTTAATACGTATTTAATATGATTAATGTGGCTGCAATATGTAGAGGAGGATCAAAGAGCGAACACAACTAAAAAAAAAAAAAAGACTGAAAAAAAATTAGTACTTATAAGAGCGAAACTGATTCAAACGTGGTCTAATACCAACGACTTCATACCACGACAGATTTCAAAATGACCACCACCGGCCTTCAAGCTATTAAGTTTGATAAAGAAAACATAACTTTGGAAATATTGGACCAACTTTTGCTTCCATATTCAACGACCTATATTCCAATCGAGTCAATAAACGATGCTTTTGAAGCTATCAAATCAATGAAGGTTAGAGGAGCTCCCGCAATTGCTATTGTAGGTGCTTTCTCTGTTGTGGTCGATACTCATAGATACTTGAACTCCAAAGAAGCATCACTCAGAGATAAAACCATCCAAGATTTAATTACATCAATTGACTACTTGATAACTTCAAGACCGACCGCAGTTAACCTTTCTAATGCTCTTAATGACATCAAGTCTATCTTGACTAAATCACATAGAGTTCATGAATTGGTTAATAATAGCGTGCTCAATAGTATTTATGACTACTCTGTAGCATTGTATGAAGACGATTTATCCAATAACTTCAAACTTGGTGATAATGGTTTAAACTATATCACTGAAATCCTTAAATCTCAAAACTTCAAAGGTCCTTTTTCAATCATGACTATTTGCAATACTGGTTCTTTAGCTACTTCAGGCCATGGAACTGCATTAGGGATCATAAGAACCGTTCACGAAAAATTATTCAAATCATCGGGTCAAGACTTTTGGTTAGATCATGTTTACCCTCTTGAGACAAGACCTTATAATCAAGGAGCTAAGTTAACCACTTTCGAGTTAGATTATGAAAAAATCCCTTTCACATTAATATGTGATAACATGGCCTCGTCTTTGATTTCCTCTTTAGCTAAAGAAAAGGTAGTTAAAAACCTGTCTGCTCCAGTTAAATTTATAATCGTTGGTGCTGATAGAATTGTAGAAAATGGTGATACTGCTAATAAAATTGGTACTTTTCAATTGTCCGTTATTGCAAATGCATTTAATGATTCATTTCAAGATGAATCTAAAAAAATTAAATTCATTGTCGCTGCTCCAAGAACTACTATCGACTTGAAAACTAAGACTGGTGATGATATCATAATTGAAGAAAGACCCCCAAATGAATTGACCACTTTGAAAGGTCCAATTCTCTCTAATAACTCCATAGGAGATAAAGTTACCGTTGGAATATCTACCCCAAACATCAGTGTTTGGAACCCTAGTTTCGATGTTACTCCTCATAATCTTATTGATAGCATTGTTACTGAAGAACTCCCAGTGCATACCAAGAACCCTAAAGGTGAATTCGATTTAAGTAGTAATTAAAATATACATTATTGATTATCATTAAAATAACCGTGTAGCTATGACTTTTTGTATTCTATTAAAGTAAAATTCCAGTAAATAAAATTAATTTCTGAAACCTTATTGGAAGGGTTTATTAACCATTAAAGATTTAGTTATCAGTCAGATCGGTCTTGGTAAATGGTACCTCCGGAGGTTCGTTGGGTTCAGCCTTGGTTTCTACAAGTGACTCTTTTGACAGATTCTTGCTGTCTCTTGCCAACTCTAGAGAAGCTGAATTTCTAACTCGCTCTATTTGGCTGCGCTTTTCACCGGCAATATTGTTTCTCATCACTTCCTCCATTTTGGCATCTTCAATAGTTGGAAGGGAATTGACATTTTCCCATATCACTTGACCAGAGTTTCCATAACCAGGTAAATCACACAATTTGACACGGAAATAGTCAATATCTTTCAAGAGGGAATGCTTTTCATTGAAGTCCTTGAATTGGGTCAACTGTGTGCAGAAGCAATCAACCAATAATTTTTTATAATTTTCAAATATCTGCAGCATTACCATTGAACATTTTAATTCTGGTAAATATTTACTCAATACTTTTATAACTGTACTTGTTTCTTTCACCAAAGTTTCCATATATGTGTGGCACTGTTGAGGGTGAGTGAGTGGTTGCGACCAATCAATATTGACAATATTTTGGCAATGGATCAACGTACGATCATACATAATTGACACTAATTTAGAAAAAAGCTCGTTTTCATGATCCCTGTAGTTACTGATAATACCATTAAAAGTAGGTTCTTCTATGTGGGCATTCTGCTGAGGATGGGGAGGTGGACTTGACTTGGAATATTTGAATATTTTTTGAAGATTTAGTAAAAATTCAATGTTGTACTCTATAAATTGAATACAAAGGGCCAAATGTTTAGTGGTTATATGTTTCAAACCTGCCGTTCGAGTAGCACCTGCATTAAGAACTGACTGCGCAGATTTGGAATTTATCAACTTGAATAAATTTAATAAATTTACTTCAATTATATGACTTTTGCTAGGGAAGACTTTTGCTATGATGACGTAATCTCTCACTCGTCCCAACACTTTCACTGCAAGACTAGGAATCATAAACTTTTCACCATGAATTTTTAAGCCGTTCTGTTCTTTGTCTTTTTGGGACTCATCATTATCATTTGAAATGTTATCCGGTTTTTGTTCTGATTCCTCTTTGCTCTCCTCTATAAAAAGATCAAGAGGCTTGAGCCAATTTTCTCCAGAGTAACCCAGTTTTCCATTTGAATCAATGTATTCCGAATGGTCAAGAAGCTCATTGAGAACAACTTGATTTTCAGTTAGTATTCTCGAATCGACTATTTCCTTCCATGTTTCGCGATCACAGTCCAGTGCAATATTTCTCATTGAATTCAGGTGAAGACGATGAATGAAGTATCCAACGTGGTTTTTAACCCAATCATTCAATGACGATCCTGGTCCACTCGCAACGTAACCAGGGTTGATGAATTCGCATTCCTGTAAATATGCAGATGAAAGGGAATACATTTTCAAGTAGAAGGGAACTGAAAGATCGGCAATCTGCTCAGATCTTACATTAATCACTTTACTCAACCTAATTTGGGTTAGCTCAATAGCCTTATTTATAGCAAGAGTTATATCAAGAGACATAACATCTATATCTTGCGATGCGCTAGGAGGAATAGCAGTCAAAGCCAAGTCCAATAATATTTTCTGGTGGGCTGTTAAGCGACGCAAGCACTCTGCTAAAGTTGAATAAATTTTAGCCATCATGGTCTCAAATTCTTTGGGCGACAAACCCCTGATGTTGGTGGATAATGAATTGATATTAGAGCCCGAGGCATTGGTAGAAAGAGCTGTAGAAGAATTGCTCGCCGATTCTGGGAAAGGAGAGGCACGCGAAGGAGCTTCAGACATGTCGGTCAGAGAATATCCCTGTCTGCTGCTTGGAAGATTCAACTTTATGATTTCTTTTATCTCTATAATTATCTTATTTTGATATTCTGAATATGCATTCCCAATGTGGCCAGCTTTTGATAAGTTTTCAACAAAGTCTCGCAACTTTCCTTTCTTCTGTTCATCGATTTTTTGATATGAAGTATTAATCTTTGTAGTATGGTACTTTTTGGAATTGTCAACAGAAACATATATTCTATTTAATGTATCTTGGGTGGCAACAGAACTGTAGTGGTCTCGTAAATCCTTCAATAAGAGCTGGATAAAATCGTTAATGTAACCCTTAGAACAATGGTTTTTTAGCTCCGACAATTCATACTTCAACTCTCGCAATGCCGGCACGCTAGAAAGATCTGCTAATGGATAATCAAAAGAGGGATAGAAGCTCTCGTTCTCGTCCGTATCTAAATCCTTAGGATTAGTTCCATTGATCAAATTCTCCACCACGATTATTTCACTTAAACATTTATTATGCAAACCATTCTGAAAGGACTTTTTTGCTAACTCAAATATAGATAAAACATATTGCAACTGAACAATACCCGTTTCCAATTGCTCAATATTTTTACGTTCGTTCAACGTATTTAGAATTTCCAACCCAGTTTGAGCTTCATTTAATTCCAAATATTCTAATTTTTTTGTGATTTCTCTAAACTTTCCGATACAAGATTCTGATTGGCTCAGGACAGCTTGAATATCACCAAGGGTGTTGAAGAATGAATCTGAAGATTTAGAAATTTCTTTGATCAATTTAACTTCAACCAAATCAAGATAATGAGATAATTTATCTTGAAGGTCAGTATTACTTGCTAAATAAGACAGATCATTCAATCCTTCTTCTTCATCTTCGTCGGGTAAAATTTTGCAACCTTCAATTACTTGTTTGAAAATCCTAGGGTCATCCAATCTAAACTCGGGATCGAGATAAACTTCAGGAATTAATTCTGATATATCTTTATCGTCTGTATCCATATTACTTTCTATTAAATCCTTCAAGTTAGATACTGAAGAGGTTGGCGAAGCTGCACCTGACGATAGTGTAACTTCATGATTATGATGGGATTTGTCTTGCTCCACAAATTTTTGTAGAGTGTCTTCTGTAAGAAGCTTGTAACTCAGTTCAAAGTTTTTGTATTCATCAACAGAATTATTGACAAGCTTGCTGTCTAATTCATGGTTACTGACCTTCTTCGATAGTTTCAGCAACTGAATTTGAGGAATATCTTTGGTGGTTGGTGTCTTTATGTTATTCACAACAGTTGAGCCACCATGTAAAGTAAGTGACGTTTTTGAAGATCTATTTCTTCTCGATCTTGCAGTATCCGACCCTATGGTCAATTCATAGATTGAATTAGGACCCAAGGGTGAAAAATCATTATTTTGTTTTGAAGACTCACCATTATTTTGATTTTGAAATATATTGAAATATGCAGAAGACAGGAATGTGCTTTCACCTCCATCTATACTATTTTTATAGGATATGTAAGACCCTGATCTTCTTTTGAAACTACTAGGCCCACCACTACTAGCTCCGTACGGTTGTGAGATTATGCTTGATGAATATTCAGAGCCATCTGCAAGATCATCGTTCAAGTTGATACTTCCTTCTAATGAATTTCGGCTTCCTGGAGTCTGTTCATTTAAGAATGAAGGCCCTGGAGGCGGTAAATCGTGACCATTGATCGAAAGATTTGATTTTGAAGATTCTAAAGACATGCTTTATTCAATTGACAATAGCGCAAGCGGTTTATGGAAAATTGATGATATCGTTTTGTCGCTAATTGGATCACTAATATTTCAAAACAACATGTAGATGAACTTAAAGAGAACGCAAATGTGATTTACCTTATATTTGTCTGAGCTTTATGAGGGTAAGGTTAGCTTGCACTTTACCTAATACAGGAGATGACAAAGATTTCAACTTTAAATATTAAAGCAGTGTTATGTGCAATTGATCCTGATTCAGTTTCAAAGTTGTTATATGGAAAATATCTCAATTATGCTGTTGATATAAGCTTATTTAAACATTAACCAATCTTGAATGTCGAATCAACACTATATTTTTGTTGTCGTGTACGATAATCTACTTGGTGTACGGATGTCCCTCATCTTTAAAAGATTACTAAGAAAAACGTCTGATGAAAATTCAAAGACCATCAATACTTTCTTTTTAACTATATCAAATAACTAGAGAACCCGAAGATGGCCTGTGGAGGAGACGAAAAGAACTGTACTTCTTGTGCACCAAAAAAAGAAGAGCCAAAACCAAAACCTTGCTGTGTTTGCTTGGATGAAAAGAAGCAAAGAGATGAGTGCTTGTTATTCAATGGACAAGACGGTGGTAAATGTGATGATTTGATCCAAAAATATAAGACTTGCATGAAAGGCTTCGGATTCGAGACTCATTAAACTATTCCAGAACTACACCAACTCGTCGGTTTCGACATTGATCGGTTGGTGGCTAATTGTAAATAATGACTATATTGTTCTTCATCTTGTAAATAACAAAAGATTTTAATATATAAGATCGACTCAGGTAAAGAGTTACCATTTACACTGTTCTATGTTCTCTTTATGAAATAAATATATTTATAAATATAAAACTATCTGAAGAATTGAAACACTGGAAGTGTGTAGTAAATATTAATCGTGGAGAAACTATACGTTATCGTCATTAAGTGAACCATAATTTTGAAACTTTGGGTCATCATTTTCAAAACTAGAATTGCCAGTCTTATCAAGGTCGTTTTCTAATTGCAGTTGCTTTGATGTTCTATGGTGTTTGATTCCGTGATCCAACTCAGAATTAGTGAGTAGTCTAGTTATTTCTTCTTCTGCCGAACTGAGACGGGGTATTGAATTGGATGAATGATGAGCCTGAAGATTCGTTCGGTGTACTATCTGGTTTTGAATAAAATTATCAATCAAAACAAGTTGCAAACAATTCATCACCACTGGAACAACGAACATAACAATGAAAATTTCAAATTCGTCTGGATATTCATTTAGCCAGACCAAGAGAACATGCCCGGTAAACCATAATAACTGGGTTTCAAAACACTCGACTATACCATAAAGAATGAACTTGGTAATCATTAAACTAGTGAAATAAATTGATAATTGTTTTAAAAAAGCCTTGAAAGAAGGGTTTTTTGGGTCTGGTCCATACTGTCCAGATTCTATTTGAGTGAAATGTAAATAGTCTTTACATAACCGATTGACGTATTTGAAAACAAGATATAATATGTAAACACCAATCGTACAATCAAACACAATATTAAGAAAATACCAGTCACATGGATCTTCTGAGGAGTCATCATTGCTGTCACTACCAGTGTAATCATCAGCATTTGTCAAACTTAAACCAGGATCCTTATAATCTTGTGTCTTGAAAATTGAAAGAAGTACATTGAAAATATGTACACCGAATGCTCCAATTAATTGTTTGGAAACATCAAATGACCATACTGACCAAGATCGTCTCAATGGATACTCATAAAATCTCTTCATTATCAACGAAGAAAGACATAGAAGTCCTAAAAATGCTTGCGTTAATAATGAAAAAGTGCCAATTAATTCACATTTCCCGTCATCATCATCCAGAGCAGGCAGATTGATTGGACTATGATCTGAATAAAACGTTATTGGGAGCACCAATGATAGTAAAAACCCCGGTAGTGCTAGAAGCTCATGGGATATCGATTGACATCCAAATTGCATTGTCAAAGGTTATATTCTATCTCAATTGCAATAACCGGTATTCGAAAGAAAGTACACGTTTTTCGCTGCTCTTCTTTCAATTATAAATAGAGTAATATTGGATCTGCAATATTGAGCTGTGGGCTTGAGTATATCGGGTTCTGATTTGATTTGGGAGGATTAGAAAAGGAAGGAAGGTATTTATCCAATATATACTATACATGTCCCAAAAAAAAAAAAATCAAGTAGAAGATATCAGTTGCTCGATAGAAGAGGCTGACTGCACACAAAGTTACAGAAATAAAAGGTACGGATTTTATGAAATTATATTTGCAGATGAATGAGTACTAACTGATTATCATAACAGTTTCCAAAAATTATAAACACAAGAGAAGAAAGGGCAATAATTGCATGGTGATACTAACCATCACCTTGAGAATGAAATAGAAAAAATAAAAAGAAAAAGTGTAAATCGTGTAAGTTTTATGTAAATTGCATGGGCTTTTGCTAATGGAAAGTGCAACTTCAAGAGCATTACTCATGATGCTTCCAATTTTCTAAAAACTGGCTAGCTAATCCTCGAGCCTGTCCAACAAAATTACGTTTTTCTGCTTCATTAAGATTATCTGAGATATGAGAATTGTCTGGAGAAGGGCTTTTGATGCCATTTCTATCAGCTACTTGAGCAAGTGATGAATAGCTAGAGGGATTATCCAGATTTTGGGGTCTTATGTTTTCACTTTCAGGAGATGCGCCAGTTGGTGGAGGAGAAGCATCTTCCACATATTCATCTTCTGATTCACTATCTGAATCAAACATAAAAGTATTATGACGTGGGGGTAAAGTTGAATGAGCACTTCTAAAACTTGAGTTTGCACTTGAGATTTGATCAGAATTTGAATTTGGGCTAGTTGATCGACCTGAAAATGCATTTGCAGAATTCATATAAGGTGGTAAAGGAGATGATTTTTTCTGAACTTCGGATGGGGATGAGGATTTATAGTCTGATGAATCTAATTTATAATTATTTTCATTATCATTATCCTGACTTGGCAGGTTCAGGTTAAAGAATTGATCTGCCAAAGCGCTACTGGATCTTCTCTTTTTAGTTAGTTCACTAGTGCCACCAACGAAAAATGATTCGCTTAAGGAGTGTGATGAATGAGGTTGTTTACTAAGTTCAGTAGATGAATGATTAGGATTCATTGAAGACATATGACCCTGAATTGGGCTTGGCTCTTCAAAAGAGGCCGGAAAATGTCTTTCTTCATCATCATTTGTACTTGTCATATTTGAATTACCAAAAATCAGCTGAGCTAATGATTGACTTGAATTTCTAGCGCTTATAGATAATCCACCTTCGTCGTCACTATCAGAATCCGACTCTTCTTCGTCATCACTATTAGAATTTTTAGGAGATAATCTATTTGCAGCTGAATCATCAAGAGCTGAAATAGGCAAACGTTCTTTTGAGCTTGATCACTATTAACTGAATGTTGGGGAAATTGTGACGAATAATTGACGTTATTATTATTAATCACTGCAGGATTAATAATAGGAACATTGATGCTATTTCTGTCATTGTTTTGTGAATAATCATTATTTTGAATTTTTGAATTTTTATGATCAAATTCTTCGTTCTCAATGATATCATAATCAAAATTCAGACCCATAGTAATATTATCAGGTACATCAACAACGTCTGGAGTCTTGTTAGCTGCATTTGAACCATAAATAGCATGATTTGGATCAACAGTGTAAACTGTATTATAATCATAATAATAGTCGTAACCTCTACTACTATTGTTATTAACGTTATGAGACAAAGAAGAAGTATAAGGATTTTCTTCATCACTTTCTTCATCAGAAGAACCATAATTTAAACTTGTAGGAGGTAATAATTGAATAGTACGATAAAATTTACTATTGTTTGTTGAAATCAGATCAGTATCTTCAGTGTTATCATTAGCATTTGGAGTTGACAAGCTATCACTATTACTATTTGTACTATCTTTTGAAGTTGAAGAACCCAAGCCGGGGACATTTTGAATGTTTGAGGATTTAACATTTAAGAAAAATCCACCTTCATCATCTTCTTCTTCATCTTCATCTTCATCATTTTCCAAATCATTGACGGTATCATCATTTTCATTACGATTAGGTGTTTCATAAACATAACTATCTTCACTTTCATCATCATAATAATAGCTATCATCATCTTGAGAATCATCATCATATTCATCATCATAATCACCATCTTCATCATCAAAATCATCAATGGCAATACATTGCTGAACTTCATCATTGAAATGAATTCTACGTTCATTTTTTGGAATTGAAGTAGAATCATCATTATTATCATTAATATTATTTTGATTAGTGTTATCATTGATTGAATTATCAGTTAAATCATTATTATATTTAACATTAGAATTATCATTATCATTAAAATTAGTGTCATTATTGGGAGAAGAATTATCTGAATTGGATGGAAATATAGCTTTTTGATTATTATCAGCGGCTAATTGGTTAAGACGATCTTTTAAAGAAGTGTTAGATGAATTTGAATTATTTAAACCAGTTAAATCAGTAGAACTATTAAGATTTGAATTTGGATTCGAATAGTTTTTATATTGACTGTTTAATTTAGCCGATATAGCATCATAATCAAAATATTCCGGAGGTCTTTCATTGGAAGATTTATCATGATCATCATCATTAGTGAAAGGATGAGTTTCATCATAATTCGAGTTAGCTGCTTCAATTCTTTCACGTTGACTTCTTCTTCTATCACGATCTTGCAATCGATTAGTTGCTAATTGTAATTTTAATAAATTCAGATGACTGATCATCATATCTTGAACTGTTCTTCTTTTCAAAATCGGTTTTGGACCCTTTTTACTCTTATTTGGAATTGAAATATCCCCAGCAACTGCACTTGTTGCAGTTGTTTGATGATGATGATGGTTATTATCATCTTTATTATTATTATTATTATTATTGTTATTACTTTCATCATCATTTAAAATTGGACCATATAACCAAGTCACATCAGAATCTTTTGACCAATTAACAACTTCCGGACTAATTGTTTTCAAATTAGATCTTCTTTGAGCCCAAGTTCTCCACGAAGCGTTTTCTAAACGAGCAGAGTTTGCCACATCTTTACGTTTGCTAATAACATATCTCCAACTTTTTGATATATCACTCACATCCCATTGATGAGATAAATAATCAACGTGCCTGGAGGGCTCCGATGTTAGATCAGTATCGTCATGGGGTAAAATTTCTGGTGATTTTATTGTAGTAACTGGAGATGGGGATTTTGATGAATTAGATGCAGAAGTTGTTGATTGAACTGATGATAATGGTGATTCCGTATCATCGATAATGGTATATCGTTCATCAATTTCATTTTCATCACTATCATCAAGTGCTGGTTCTGATTTTGTATTATTTTGCTGTTGAATAATTTTTTCTTGTTCTGAAGGATCGATGAATTCATCTAATAATCCCAAAGATCTAGTTCTCTTTAATTTAAAAGTGGTATTCTCAAAATGATCATCATCCTCAGCGTCCACATGCTGAGATGTTGTAGCACCACCAGTGAATACGTCACCCAAATTATTAGTAGATGACATTATAAAAGGAAAGAAGAAAAAGAAAAAATAAAGGGGAAAGATCAAACCAAATAATACAAACAATCAACCACTTAATCAATTCAATATAACCAGGAGGTGATTAGACAAGCGTAATTTGAAAGTATTGCTAATATTGGATAATGAATGAATAGAGATATTAAAAGTACAAGAAAAGAGAGAAGAAGCAGTAAAAGAGAGAAAAAAAAAAATTCAAACAAAAAAAAAAAAAAAAAAGAAGTAACAGAAGGAAGAGACAAAAATTAAAATTGCTAATAAAAAAGCACAAAGAAATTTCAATCAAAATATCAATTTATCAATACAATTATTGATAAGAGATGTAAGACTAAAGTAATGAAAAGTCCAATTGGGAAGTATGGATTAAAAGAAACCGCAATTTGGAGGGGGTTGACGATGGGACACGATGGAAAACAGACTGGGGAAAATAAGAAGATTGCGAGTCAATACTTCAGGGTTAACCAACGGAAAAAAGTCAAACAGTAAGACACTCACAATAAAACGTGGTAAAATCAAGATCCTGGCGGGTCTATAGCGAAGGGAATCTATAATCAAGTAAATCTATAGCGAAATGACTGTAAGCAGGCGAATATGTCGATAAAACTACAACTACATCAAGAAATCATGTACGGGTCAACCTATTTGGTATTTTCGCTTTCCACCAAAAGGAAAACCCGTAACTGTTTGGTAACTGTAGATATTTTTAACCAATCCCGTAAAATTCCTTATCCCGAGCTATTCCTCATTCTTTCCCATTTGTACTTTATTGTTTTCTAACCAGCTAACTTTTCGAGCCCATCTACAGAGCCATTCACTCCTGGCCCGTGGTCTTGTCAACTGGCTATCGAGTGACTTTGATAGTCCAGCTTGTAAAAAATAGAAGTAGCCATCCATGTTTTTCACTGGGTAACGTAAGCAGGAAGGTTACTAAAGCAGCAGCGGGAAGTATGCAGGATATTCCATTGGTGGTCTCACAAATTGTGCTGGAAAAATTGAGGAATCCCCACATTTTTGAGTCAAATGACTTCAATTGGAATTTTTCATCTTTTGACATGCGCAATTTCGGCTTGTAGTATATCTGATGGGGTGGTTTTGTTTTGTTAGGGGGTTTACCGGTTATACCTCGCTGGCTTATTAGGTGTTTGGTTGTGGTTGTTGTGTTGGTGTACTAGTATTGGTTATTAGTATGGTTCAATTTTTCGGAAAAAAAAGCCCTCGCATAACCTGAAATGTCTTTTGGGAAAAGCGAAAAAAAAGAATCGTGATTTTGCCCAGGATCGAACTGGGGACGTTCTGCGTGTTAAGCAGATGCCATAACCAACTAGACCACAAAACCCGTTTCTTGTTTCTTTTGGATAGTGGGGCTACTACACTAATGCTAAAATGAAAGGCCTTTTGAAAAGACTCTTTCACGAAAGGCCTTCAACCATTGCTATCACATCACTTAATTCAACATGGGTTTTCTTGACTAAACATGGTCTTTCCCACTCTAGGTATATATTAGTAAATAGCTATTAAATATATATTCTTATATGTCAAAAAAAAAAAAAAAAGGCCTTGAAAAAAGGTTTTTTCAAAGTTTAAGAGCTTCAGAATTAGTTATAGAGAGCGCATAGTTTTTTACAAACCATTTTATACTGGAAGGTATTTTCTGTACAAAGTTTTAAGACTTGGTCCGGCTCTCAACTAACCACCGCTAAGCTTGTGTGACTATTATTTTCAAATGAACTGACACCGTACAGAAACCTTTTAAAGTGAATATTCAGTGCCTCTATTTTTCCTTCACTTGACTTATCGACAGTCAATTGGTAATTTAAATTTCAACGCGATTACATGAAAGCTTTAAAAGCAGATATATGTATTATATATTATATACTTAAATGCATACGAAAAGCTTCTTAAAGTATTGTGTTCCGTGATACTATGTTTGTCTGTGGAAAAAAATGGTCAATGGAACCCAAAGCTAAAAGGCTGCTATACATTATCTTATGACTTGAATGTTTTTTGTAGATACGTTATCTTCTCTTTAGAATCAGCTTGCTTTTTACTAAGTTTGAAAAATACATCTGTGTTCTTAAGATAAAATCCTTCACGGGTAAATCAGTCACTAATTTGATATTAAGTTCTTCTAATTATCCCTCTCAGATATTCTCGTTTAATTCTGATAAGCAAGCTGTCCAAGAACAATTAAAAGGGAATCTTGAATTAGCCCTTGATAGGCTCAGTAAATTCCTTAACAGGATTTCAGCAGTGAAAACAACAAACCTCTTCTTCCTTACCCTGAAATTAAGATGCAACTTCGTTTATCGCCCATGTATTTTTGAATTTGGGTGGTATGATTAATTCTTCATCTTCAGTTATTCCAACCATTTTTTATTTAAAGGTCACTTTGGGTATTAAAGTCGGTTTCCGACGTTATTTCTCCGATTTCAGATTGTGTCATTGCAGCTCTGCGTAAAATGTTAAATAAAAGTTGCAAAAAATAAGTCTACAGCACGATGGTTTCCATTATGGTCTCCCACTAACGTACTCAGCATCGCTCTCAGCAGCTTAATAATTATTGATCGGACGGGTAATCATGCTTTATGCTGGATATGGCCGTAGACGTTAAAATTTTTTATCACCATTTTTATGATAAGAAAATTTGGTTTTGAGTGGGGTTTATGAAAACCTTTGAAAACCTTTACGTAAGCGAGTTATCCGGAAACTGAAAGTACTGGTCAGTCATTTAAGCTGCTTGGAATGTAGATCCCAAGTATCTTTTGTATAACTCACCCTCATGGTGCAGAATTGGATATATCGTCATGGTTGCAAATTTGCACCTCAAAAAAAAAACTTATCCTGCAAAAAATTTTATAGATCAAATGCTCAACCTTGCAGATCTTGAAGATTTGTATAATGTCAGACCTTGAAGCTAGGTGTAAACCATTGAATGGTGAGGCTGATAGGACGACTGAGTATACATTTGCAGTTTAATGTGTATATAGGTGGAAGAATGAGCAATTTCCAATTTCAGTTGGAATTAATTATTCTTTGGCCCTAAATCTTCCTAACACACCATAAAGAAAAAGAAGCCTTCTTCTCATTTCCACGTGAGTGGAAATGTCTATTAATTTATATAATGAATAATATATAGAATGTCTTTGCGAAGAAGTAACACAAAGAATAATTTGTCACATATATGCTTCTACCTCACACTGATGTTCTTTCTTGATTAATCTGGCATGGACCAGATTGAAAAGACCTTGAAGTCTGACATCTCCTTTTGCATATGAAAATGAGTAGCTTATGTATTGATAGAAGCGAGTGACCTACCAACTATATGTATTCATCTGCTTGTTGCTTTGGATTTTAGGCATATGTGAGATTCCAAACCTTAAGGTCTTACCTCAGTCATTCATTCAAAAAATATGTTGCATCTGTTATGGCTGCTAATATTTTTTTCCGCCCATTGATTGGTGGTTTAGTTTGTTTAAGTCACCCTCTATAATAATTTTAGTGTTAATAGTCCTAACTATCCAGTAACTCAGCGTAGTACAATCCTTGTTTTTACTGCAATTCCTTTGGCATTGATTCCTTAGATCTTTTACAGTCCTAAGCTTAGTGTTAGCTCAAAGTATGCAAATTGAATCATCCAATCACAATGTCCATTCTTTATATATATAGTCATACATAAAGATTAAACATAATAGAAATAAATTTATCGGTACTCTGTAACTGAAAAAGACTGTGTGTTCTTTACCGTCTACTAATGGTTTACTCGATTCTGAGCAAACGCTGGTGATTTTAGACCAGCGTTTGATCATTGGTGATTTCGCAGCCAAAGAGTTCTGTGGGATTTGCGCAAAAAGATTGCGAAAAACACTCACTTAATGGCTGCAATTACAAAACCAATCTTATAAATGAAATAAGTCGCTGCTCTTTCTTGTTGAATTTGACCGTAATCTTCCTCAGATTTTGCTATTTTAATTTTCTCACCAAATAGCTTCATAATGTCTGCTCAAGTGTTTAATTGCCTTGCCTTTGAAAGTTTGCCTTTTCAAGTACATAACGATGACTTGACAATGCCAGAAAGTGATGATACTACTGAAGAATTATTAAGAGATGGTCATATAAATACGAAGTATGCGAAAGATGGGATTCAAGAATTCTTTGCTGTCCGAATTGCCAGTTCGAATGCCAAAGCCATTGCGAGGTATTTCGAATTAACAATGGGGTTCAAAGAAATTGCCTATAAAGGGCTAGAGACCAAACTGACCAAGTTAGCGAGCCATGTATTGAAAAATGGGAATGTTCTAATAGAAGTTACGAATACATTAACCAAGGTGGAGGAAAACTATCCGAATTATCCCAATAATCAAATTATAAACTATCAAACAATAAAAGAATCAATGAATGAAGAAATATTGAATAAATTACAAAAAATTGTATTTGAAATTGGAGGAAAATATATTGGGATCATGATGGGCCATAATACGGAACTGGTTAATTATGAAATTGGAATAAATAATTTCACTTCCTCAGTCACGAGATTGGCGGAGTATAAAGAGATTATCAGGGATTATCAAACAAACTTGACCAGAATAACTGACTTAACAGAAAAACTATTGTATGATATATTTGATGGATATGCGATACAAGATTTCTTCTGACCCATGGAGAAGGAGTTTACGATATAATGTTGACGGTGGAAGATGCTGACTGCATTTTCAAAAGGGCCACTCGAGCCGGGGCCAAAATAGTTAAGCCGCCAAAAGTATACTCGGATCATCAAGGATCAGTTAAAATGGCAACGATTCAAATTCCCCAAACTGATATTCAACACACATTGGTAGAAAATATTGATTACAACGGGGAGTATTTGCCAGGGGTATGGGAGACCGCTAACCAAAGAAGTAATCTTTCGATAAGACTTTAACAAAACTACCACCAATTAACTTAGTCAAAATAGATCATTGCGTTGAAAACTATACTTGGAATCAAATGATGGCAAAAGCTGAATTCTATGCTCAAACATTGGGGCTCCATAAGTTCTGGTCAGTTGATGAACAGGATGTTTCCACTGGGGAAACCTGCCTTGAGGTCAATTGTTATGGCTTCGAGTAATGGACAAGTCAAAATTCCAATCAACGAACCGGCAAAGGGTAAGAAAAAATCCCAGATTGAAGAGTTTTATGATTTCAACGGAGGCCCCGGGGTCCAACATCTTGCATTAAGAACATACGATATCTTGGAATGTGTAAGACTGATGCAAAAAAGAGGTATTGAATTCAATACCACTTCCCAACGTTATTACACCAATTTGAAATCAAGATTACAAAAAGACCGCATTGAACTATTCGAAGAAATCAAAGCTATCGAAAAGTACGGGATCTTGGTCGACTACGATCCCTCCACAAAGTACATCTTCGACGAAGAGCACCGTCGTTATCGCTGTAATTACATTCTACAAATCTTCACCAAGCCAAACCATGACCGACCAACCTTGTTCATTGAAATCATCCAGAGACATCACCATAACGGCTTTCGGCAAGGGCACCTTCAAAGGCCTTTTCGAGACCATCGAGGAACAACAACGCTTGAGGGGTACTCTTACTGAAAGCGACTAAGGTAAGTATTGCTTGTGTATTGGTTTTATAGTAATATAGGCATAAATGCTGCAACAATGTCGCCCGCGACATTCATCCCTCCCAAAGTAAGCTTTAGACGAGAAGCCAATCCTTGATCGAGAAATGACAATCCAACGATGTGTCCGGGGTTTGGTTGAGAGAATAAGCAAAGTATCCGCTAAGCACGGTTTACACGGGTATTTTAACTCAATCTAGTTAAAGATACAAACCGATTATATTTAGTTGAGACATGATTTGCTGAGAAAAAGCGGAGTACAAAATGCGCATTTTGCTGCTTGAATTATTAATGCTACTGGAAATGGACTGACTCTATAGATCAATAATGGATCTGGGGAAAGAGAGTAGGTAATGGTCATGGCAAAAATGGGAGGGATGCCTGTGACAATTTGATCTTCTGCTGAAAAGAAGCCGACAACGCAGAAAAAGAAAGAAGCGAAAAAAGGCGGAATGGAAATAACCTCGAAAAATGGTAAGGTCAAAGTAGTAACAAAACAACAAAACCATCGCACTGAAAAATGTAGAGAAAAATTTTATATATACATTAGAGTAGCTTCTTCTTTTCTTTTTCAAGTATTTTTCAGCCAAGTATCAACCATGGAGTCTATTACTCGAGTTTCTATGAATGTTTGTCCATTTGTTAAGTCCAAATCGACTCAAGCATTGCGTCAGTTATCCAAGAATTCAGCCTTAACTACTCAAGCACGTCAGTGTCCATTTATGGCAGCTGCTCTTAATTCTAAAAGAGAATATAGTAGTGCTAGTAAACCAGTTAATGCCACCGCAGCATCAGCAGCATCAGCAGCATCAGCCGGCAATTCTACTTATTCATTGAAAGCCGAACAATTAAAGGCCAATCAGGTTGATTTGAGTTCCAATGAACATGGATTTGACTATCAAGGTTTTGTCAATAATGAATTGAATAAGAAAAGATCAGATAAATCTTATCGTTATTTCAATAACATTAATCGTTTAGCCAAAGATTTTCCTCGTGCTCATTTGGCTGAAGAAAACGATAAAGTTACTGTTTGGTGTTCCAATGATTATTTGGGTATGGGTCGTAATGAAGACACTTTAAATGCCATGAGGAAAACTTTAGATAAGTATGGTTCTGGTGCAGGAGGTACTAGAAATATTGCTGGTCATAATAGACATGCAATTAAATTGGAATCAGAGTTGGCTGCTTTGCATAAACACGAAGCTGCTTTAGTATTTAGTTCTTGTTTTGTTGCTAATGATGCAGTATTATCTTTATTAGGTCAAAAATTAAAAGATTTAGTTATTTTTTCCGATGAATTAAATCATGCCTCAATGATTCAAGGTATCAGAAATTCAAGGGCTAAGAAGGAAATCTTTAAGCATAATGATTTAAATGATTTAGAAATTAAATTATCTCAATATCCAAAAAATCAACCAAAATTAATTGCTTTTGAATCAGTTTATTCAATGTGTGGTTCCATTTCTCCAATTAATGAAATCTGTGACTTAGCAGAAAAATATGGGGCTCTTACTTTCTTAGATGAAGTCCATGCCGTTGGTATGTATGGCCCTCATGGTGCCGGTGTCGCTGAACATTTAAATTTTGATGCTCATTTGAAAGCCGGTATTGCTAAACCAATTGACCCTACCGTAGTCGATCGTATTGATATGATCACTGGTACTTTAGGTAAAGCTTTTGGTACCGTTGGTGGGTACGTTACTGGGAAATCAAATTTAATTGATTGGTTTAGATCTTTTGCACCTGGTTTTATCTTCACCACTACTTTACCTCCTTCCATCATGGCTGGTTCTTCGGCCTCAATTAGATATCAACGTTCTACTTTACAAGATCGTATCTTACAACAAAAAAACACTCGTTACGTTAAAAATAACTTTGTTAACTTGGGTATCCCCGTTATTCCAAACCCTTCCCATATTGTTCCTCTCTTAGTTGGTAATGCTGCAGATGCTAAAAAGGCTTCTGATTTGTTATTATATAAACATAACATTTATGTTCAAGCTATCAACTTCCCAACTGTTGCCTTGGGTGAAGAAAGATTAAGAATTACTCCTACCCCTGGTCACGATTCTAAGATCGCCGACCAATTGATCTCTGCCGTTGACGATGTTTGGAATGAATTAGGATTGGCCAGAATGGGCGACTGGGCTAATCAAGGTGGTAAATGTGGGGTCGGCTCCATCGAAGAAGTTCCTCACATTTGGACTGACCAACAATTGAGCTTGAAAGATTCAGACTTGAATCCGAACGTTGCTGACCCTATCATCGACTCTTTGGAAGTCAGTTCCGGTATTCAAGTCTAATCTTATATTTATTCAGTATTCATTCATTAAGTATCTCTAAAACATCAAAAAAAAACATCAAAAAAAAAAAAAACAAATATCAAACAAAAAAAACTTTTTTTTTTATACTTTTTTTCTTTTCTTTAGCTGAATATATTTTTATTTATGATGGCTAACTATCAAATCATTGTAGCGATGTAGGTATTGAATGATTTTAATGATGTTTTTGCAACATCAGATGTATGGGTTTTTTCTTCGAGAAGAGTTGAAAAAAAAACAGAAGAGAAAGTACGCGGTGAGATCAAAATATAAACAAAACCGTTCTAACAAGTAAAGCATCGAACCTCCATTAATATTCGAAGACCCTACGGAAACATGGCTCTAGATAAAGACCAACTAATAAAAGTCTATGTGCTTCGACTTGTTAGCTCTCTCGTGCCACAAGAATTCGGTCAAGAGTACATCCAAAGCTTAGCCGCTGACTTACATTCGTACCTATTAACTGGGATGAACCAAGACTCCAAGAATACTGATGTGAATCAATTAGTGGACCATTTCAAGAAACAATTTTTAAGTAGAGGGCTCATGCAAGAATGGATATTGTTCCAGCAAATTTTGGATCAGTTAATCCAACACCGATCGATAGATTCGATAGTGAATTATCTAATTTTATTATATCATTTACAAAGCGGCTCGAATTCTAATTCTCAAGTTAATCAAGGGAATTATATCCAGTCATCTCCATTCAATGACCAGATAACGTCGAACCACAATACTCCAATTCTAGGTCATTCCAATCTCAATAGGCCAACTTCTGAGAACTCGAATAATTCAAATGGGGACCCAAAAGTTACTTTTATAAATTCTGCAAGTAATAGTATACCTTTACAAGATTTGATTCATCCATACTACGAGAGCTTAAGTGACAACGAGATCTTGACATATTTATCTTACACTCTATGCGGATTAGATTCAAAGTTACTTCCAATAAGTAAGATAAATGGACAAGATGGGCTTCAGATTCAGATCCCGGAGACTTTAAATCATAGTTATACTTGTTTATTAACGAGTATAATAGAAGCTGGAATTCTTTATGATTGGTTGAAATCAAGTGTCGATATGAAAAAGGGTAAATTACCATCACCCATTAAAACTGCATATTTAAGAGTTTTGGAACTGGAATTATCGAATTATTTAAACCATATCACCTCATTGTTTAATGATTCTTCTAAAATCAATCATTACTTCAAGTGTATAATCAAATCCAAGACCAAATTTTAAAATTGAGATTATTCTATATGATAACAAAAGAAAATATAATGACCGACAAAAATGGATACGAATTTCTATTACAAATGTGGAAATTTTCGAAGTTTGGTGATTCAAATATCTCGATAACTTCCAAGCAAATTTTTGAACAGATATCGGTCCCTTATTATGAAATCATCGAACATTGGATAATAAAAGGTGAATTAGTTGATAATAATGATGAATTTTTCATTAGTTATAATATCGAAGAAAATCATATAAATGATATTATTCAATTCAATTCCAAAAAAATACCCGATTTTTTCACTTTAGTTAATAAAGAAATCGGATATAAAATATTTGAAATTGGTAAAAATTTAATTTTTTTAAATAAATACTGCAAAGAGTTGAATTGGATTAATAATTACAATGTTAAATACACCCAGTTTATTTTCAATGTCCACCAGGGCTTAAAATCCATGAATATGAATTTAATCAATAATTTAATAAGAATTCAATTCGACGAAACATTGAATTATCTTACATTAATAATATTTCAGAAAAACTTAATGTTTGATCATTTGATTAATTTTAAGAAATTCTACTTAATGAACTCAAATGATTTTATCGAATCAATTATTGAAAATGGATCGTCTTTATTCAGTAAAACAAGTGATAGTTTGACATCCAATCAACTATCTAATGTTTTAATTGAATCAATAAATTCATCAACAATTAAAAACTACCCGCTAGAGTTTGTTAATAGATTAGATGCAAGAATCCTCGACTTAACTCATGGGAATATGGGATGGGAAGTGTTCACCTTAGAATATAAGATCCATGATTTACCGATTGAAAACATCATATATTATGATCATGGATTATTAGAATATTTAAAGATGTTTAATTTTTTCTGGAAATTAAGACATTTACAATATTTATTAAATGAAGGTTATATAGAATATAACGATATTTGGAAAAACGATTTATCTTTTATACTGAAAAATTCAATTAAGTTGAAAAAAGCATCTAATCTTAATATAAGAGAACATCAACAATTATGGTTATTGAAATCTTTCAAAACAGTTGGAATCATAAGAAATCAAATGATCATGTTTATCACTACTATGATACGGTTTTTCTCCATTGATTTAGTAGAGGATTGCTTTCATAAGTTAATCATTGAAAAATTATTTAAATCTAAAAACCCTAAACATGCATCCAATTCAAATAACCAAAAACTAGCCATACTCAATAAGACTTTTGCTAAGAGCATTCAAAATAAGAAAATCATCGGATTGGAGCCAGAACTAGTCGAACATAATATGAACGAATACACCATTGATGAATTGATTTCAATCCACCAGAAATACATTCATCTGATCACCAACTACAAGTTATTCAGCGAAGACCAGATTGGTAAGGTTAGTGGCGACAGCTACATCAAGAATATATATGCATTATTAGAGATTGTTTTCATGTTCATTAAGGCATCCGAAGAATTTGGAATGCTCATTAGAAATTACATCGCCATCACCAACATCGAAAAGGGGCTCCAAGGTGGGTCCAACGAAGAGTACGACGACGACTTGGAAATCATCGATGATAAGCTAAAACTGATGTTCAACCAAATCTACAATCAAACTTACTTACAAGACTTTAAAAGCACAAAAGAGCTATTTGTCAAGGATTTGAAAAGCGATTTAGATCTCAAAGATCTAAGCCGATCACTTTAAGTACCCTTGACTCTTACATGACTCTTTCAGGATGGAAGGATACCACTTTTTGACAGCAATTGTTAGGACTTTAAAACCAGGTTGTTCCGATATCCCAAATGGGGTTTAGCCCGTGACTCTGTTTCTGCAACTTTTTGTTGACTTCTTCCAAGCCCTGCTGTCGAGTAGTTACTCCCAGACTCGAACCCAGATTGTTTATCCGCATAACTTATCCGAAGACTCGCATTGACATGTTTACCTCTCCTATACTGCTGCTGGCAGTCTGCCACTCCATTTTACCGAGGACTCAAGTCCTTTTTCTCTGACCTACTGATCGCTTTGTTTTCACAATGTGCTCCACAATTTGGCCCCACGCACACGACCCTCCCGACCTCGACCAGAAGAAGTAGCTTGAAGGACCAGCTTTAGGAGATGGTGTTGGACAGTGGCAGATGCAAGACGGTGGACGGAGGACCAACTCGTGTCTGGCGCAGAAGAAGGCTTCTGTCTATGGGCACATCTATCGGCTTATCTACTGGGATAGTTATAGCCGCGGGCCTAAGCAAGAATTCATGAGAAATGTCACACAAAAAATGATTTTTTCTCAAGTCGATTCCCCAGAATATAAAACAAAATGGATATCATCAGAATTGGCCGAGATTGAAAATTTGCTTTTTCACGGACAATTGAGTTATAGAGCAGAAGATATTATAGAAATACAAAATGGAAGAAGTTGATAGTGTTTTAGTGGATAATGTCAAATCATTTGCTGCTGGTGGATTCGGTGGTGTTTGTGCTGTTTTAACCGGACACCCATTTGATTTAGTGAAGGTGCGTTTACAGACTGGGGTCTATGATACTACCAGTCAATGTATTAGACAAACGTTGGTTAAAGATGGATTGAGAGGGTTCTACCGTGGGGTGTTGCCTCCATTGATTGGGGTGACTCCGATGTTTGCAGTGTCATTCTGGGGTTATGACGTTGGTAAAAAACTTGTTTCTTCATTTACTGGCCGTTCAGCTGATAAGTTCACTATCCAAGATACTTCCACCGCTGGGTTTATTTCTGCAGTTCCAACCACCTTGGTTGCTGCTCCTTTTGAAAGAGTTAAGGTTATGATGCAAATCCAACAGAAGGAAGCTTCAATGGCTTCTGTCATTAAGGAAATGTATAAAACCGGGGGGATTAGATCGATTTTTAAAGGTTCTTTGGCTACTTTGGCCAGAGACGGTCCTGGTTCTGCTTTGTACTTTGCCACCTATGAAGTCTTGAAAGAAAAATTGTCTACTCCTGGTAAGGATATGTCAATTGGTGCCATTGTCACTGCCGGTGGGTTTGCTGGGGTTTCGATGTGGTTGGGTGTCTTCCCAATTGACACAATCAAATCAACTCAACAATCCTCCAACACAAACATATCCATTTTCAAAACAACTTCCAATATTTATAAAAAAGGTGGTATCAAGGCCTTCTTCCCAGGGGTGGGTCCTGCTTTAGCAAGATCTTTCCCAGCCAATGCCGCTACCTTCTTGGGTGTTGAACTTGCCAGAAAAGCCTTAGATTCTGTTGCCTGAAAAAATAAAGCTTAAAATTTCAAAAACAAATTATAAAACTCAATTAATCTCTGCCAAAAGTACTATGTATACAAGGTTGATCCTTCTGTCTTATGTATTTATTATCGATTTTGCATTAACTTCACTTGTAGAAGCTCCGTACCTTTTTTTTCTCTCTTTGAAACAAATGGTACCACGAGTCGTGCCCCTGGCACCAATTTTTATAAAGAGTGGAATTTACCGTGAGAGAAAATTGAACGAAGGAGATAAATCTACTATCATTGAAAAGATTCATCAATCATCAATTAGCTAATAAATCAAGATGTCTTTGACCGACGACCAAGTATGTACAGTTACTCAATTGGAGAAGTTATATCGTGGTACTAACTGTTTTAGGTGAGTAATGAACTTCGTAAAATGAAGGCCTTCATTGAGAAGGAAGCACAAGAAAAGGCTAAAGAAATTAAATTGAAGGCCGATGAAGAATACGAAATTGAAAAAGCTTCTATTGTCAGATCTGAAACTGCAGCCATAGATTCAGTTTATGAACAAAAATTGAAAAAGGCTTCGTTGGCTCAGCAAATTACTAAATCTACTATTGCAAATAAAACTAGATTAAGAGTTTTGGCTACTAAAGAAGAAGTTTTGAACGAAATTTTTGAAAATGCAGAATCTGAATTGAAAAAAATCACTGATAAAAAATCTGATTATAAACCAATTCTTGTTGGATTAATTGAAGAAGGGGTTTTGGCATTATACGAAGAAAAGGTTACCATTAAAGTCAGAGAACAAGATGCCGCCTTAGCTAAAGAAGCTGCTGAAGAAGCTGCTAAAGCTTTCGAATCAAAATCAAAGTTTTCTGTTGATATCCAAGTCGATGAATCTGATTATTTATCAAAAGATATTGCTGGTGGGGTCATTGTTGTTAATGGTACTGGTAAAATTGAAGTTAATAACACTTTAGAAGAAAGATTGAAATTATTATCTGAAGAAGCATTACCTGGTCTTAGATTAGAATTGTTTGGTCCTTCTGCTACTAGAAAATTTTTCGATTAGAATCATTTCCCATAGTACAAGTCCTTATCATTTTGCCTTCTTTTTTTTTCATTGAAAATAAAATTAAAACTGTCTAATTCTTTATAAATCATGATTCATCTTTGAGTATCATAGTTTGTGTTTTTTTTGTTTCTTCCCTATTTTCTTTATCTTTTTACTTCCCATAATCTGTACCAGATTATTTTCATCATTATTATACATTATCTAGTTTCAATTCCGCCCTCTGTAGTTAGAGTAATTGATCAATTAAACCTTTTATCACCATGTTTTGTGCTTCGCAAAACTACTACTTCAAAAAAAAAAAAAAAAAAAAAAAAAAAAAAAATTTGTCAGACTTCAATGACCTGAAAACTCCTTTATCCTCCCATTAGGCCAATTTTAGTTTATAACCCGTAGATAGAATAAAACTGAGTCAGAAATCCTTCATATTTCAAGGCTCTCCCCATTTACCTTGGCCAAATGTCATTATTAAATCCATCACGGACAGTCAGAGGTCTACTATACAAGAATATAATCAGACCCCGGTTCCAACTTCGACATTGGCAAAGACCAGCAGCTAACTTGAGATTTAAGTCAACGAGTAGCAGGAATACTCAACTTTTGAAGAATTTGTCGGAGCAAAATCATGATAGTACATTAGACGAAGATAAAGGCAACCGTTCCTCCCAAACCAGAAGAAGAATTGAATCTGGATTCATTAGCTCATCATACCACGTATATTTATAATAAATTGAAACCCATAACACCAAATGATTTATATGTATCTTGTACTACATTTGATAAAAGTGGGAATATTACAGCAATATCGAAAAAATACCCTAAAATGAAATTTTTGAAAGAGAATAACCTATTTCCTCGTGATTTACGTAAAATTGATACTTCTTCAATCGATGTGGTTCCTCAAATCATGGTTCGCTCTTCAAACGCAATCCTTATCAACTTACTTCATATAAAGGCCATTATTAAGAAAGATTCCGTAAAAGTTTTTGATACATCAAACCCTTCCATCGCCACTAAATTAGGATTATTCATGTATGACTTGGAAATGAAATTGAAAATGCCAGGTGCGGTTGGTTCTGTAAATCCTTCAGGTCATTCTGTTTACGAGTTTAGAGCTTTAGAAAGTATTTTGATCAGCACCATGTCCTATTTAGAAGCAGAATTTAAAACTCATCTGAGCCAATGTGGAATGATTTTAAGTGAATTAGAAGATCAAATCGATAGAAATAAGTTACAAGATTTATTAATAAAGCTGAAAAAACTTACAAGTTATTATCAAAAAGCTGCCTTGATCAGAGATGTGTTAGAAGAATTATTAGAAAATGATGAGGATTTAGCCGGAATGTACTTGACAAACCCAAAAGCGTACAACCCTTCAACTAGTTCAAACGAAGACGACTTTGAAGATTTAGAAATGATTTTGGAATCTTACTACAATCACTGTGATGAATTTGTCCAACAAGCAGGATCACTTATTAATGATATCAAGGCTACTGAGGAGATTGTAAATATTATTTTGGATGCTAATAGAAACTCGTTGATGTTATTCGAATTAAAAGTAACGATTTATACCCTTGGATTCACAGTAGCAACTCTTCTTCCTGCTTTTTATGGTATGAATTTAAAAAATTACATTGAAGAAAGTAACTACGGATTTGGTGCAGTTGTTGTGTTTTCTGTTATTCAAGGTTTAATGATTATAATCATGAATTTTAGAAAACTTTCAAAAGTTCAAAAATTGACCATGATGGGTGGCCATGGTCATTTACATTATGAATCTGGTCGATCGTTGAAAAATGCAAAAAATTGGTTTTCTAGAAGACTGTGGTATAGAATTCTTTATGGAAGAAGAACAAGATATGACAGACCAACCTCCAAAGAGAAAGATGTTATTTGGAGAATGATCAATAATGATAGACATCTGAGATGAAGCATAAGTTACTTGTAAATATTCGGCGAAAGTCAGTGACTTTTGTCTTACTTATAGATTTATGTATGTAGATTCGTATATAAAGTGTAAATTAGAAAGAAAATGAAAAATAAACTATATTTTACAAGAATAATGTCAAATTATGGAACAAGAGAAAGAAAAGGAGGGCTTGAGTGTAAATCAAATGTTTGTATATGCTAATTTGTTTTAACTTTTGGTATCTATTTATTCAGATTCATTTTCGTCATCTGAGTCGGATTTGTTTACTACTGCACCATCTGCATCTTCATCTTCACCACCAACATAAGATGGAAGAAGATTGTTTTCATCGTCATTGGCAGGTTCAGGTATTTCGGTGACAGGTTGGCACATCATCATCATCAAATTTCTTATGTTTAGATGGAGCACTTGCGTTAGTTGCAGATGAACGACGTTCTCTGAAAACAGGTTGAGCATCTTTTTCGGCACCAGGTTGAATTAAAGTACCTTCGACCTGAGACGACTCTACCAGTGGTATGAATGGCTTTAATAGTAAAATTCAATTTACCTTCAATTTTAACTTCATTTTCATCAACCCAGTATCCAAAAGATTTAAATCTATTATTTGAAGCTTCCTCATCTTCAACAGCGTACTCATCGGCTTGACTAGGTATAAAACTCCAATCATTTGGCATATTATATTTCTTGATAGATGCATTAAAGGTATCATGAAGTAATAAACCAATGTGCGAAGCAGTTTGCATGTATATATATCCTTCTAAAACATCACCTAATTGAGGTCTCCATATCAAAAGATCTACAGTCACCCACAAAAAGGTAAATGGTGATGAGTTAGAAATTTTTGCAATACTAATCGTTTGATCTTGGCTATCAGTTGATATGTTATCTTCCGAAAGTCTAATATTAGAATATGACAAAACAACTCCTTTTGCCTTATTGAAATAAGTCATGATTAAAGGATCTAAGTGTTGGGCTTTAATACCGTTGATAGGATTTGCTATATGACATGGTGCAAGTGAAACATATAATGATGTACTGACAGTATGGAAACATTCTGAAATACCTTCATCATTGACAGGGTTAGTGCTTTGGGGGACGTTGAATTGTCTCTTTTTATTCCAAATTCCCCTCCAGGCCCTTCTGATGCACTTGGTCTTTTTCTAATTTCAACAGACATATCGAACTACCAGGCTAATTGTTATTTTGAACGTCTATTTCATGAAGATCATCGAGATGATATGGTTTTAAATTTTTTCTCATCCCAAATGAAAAAAAAAAAAAATTGTGAAAAAGTAGTGCACATAAAATGACCCGATGAGACAGAATAGACTACATGTCTGCAAAATTGTAGATAACATTAATATTCATTAAAAATTAATCATTTGATCTAGTATTACGAATGCCATCTGATACTATGGCAGCCATGAGGGCATCACGAAGGGAAGCCGTCGTTCTGAAACGAATTTTTTGGGGAAAAAAAAGGTAATAAAAGTGATAAAATACTGAGCTGCAAATTCGGGCACCAGCTTAAATGAATTTATTCTTGAATTTGGATAATCTGCTTTGGGTCAATGGTTTTGAAAAACTCATAGAGGTTTTATCAGCTAAAGCGGCAGCAGCACCAACTGCCGAACTATTGGGTGATGGTGACCCACCGAGAGCAGTTGCTATAGCACTCGTTGAGGCAGCAGCAGCATCACTTTCATGCTCTGATAAGTTTTTTTTGAATAATAAACTTTCTTCCTTTTTTAACATTTGGTCTTTTCTTTTGAAGGCTGGTTTATACGCCGAGGAGGGTGTCTTAAACACTGCAAAGTTCTTTAGGATACGGGCTGAGTATTTTGTGGGTGCGTCTTCCTCTGGAGTGTATTCAGGAACCCCAGTGAAGCGAACTTTCTTGATGGCTTCGGTAATTTGTGCACTTTCACTCAATGGAGAAGAGCTAGGAGTAATCGAGTTTGAGCGTGAGGTTTTTGGCTCAGAAGCAATAGTTAAGCTACTTCGTGAAACTTGGTTATCTTCGGAGACAGAATCACTTAGAATACTATTTTTCTGAGTATTGATTTTAGTTATTTGTGCACGGGTAGTCGGCTTCACCTTGGCTGGCTCAGATGGAGGGGATGCTGTTGGTGATACTACCACAGCAGGCTGTAATTCAGCCGGTGGTGGGGAATTGGCCAGGTATTTTTTAAGATTAACGGAGGAAGGTGAGTTAGGATCAAAGACAACGTGAGAAAAGGTCTCTTTCTGTTGTGTCATCAAAGATCCTGATTTTGCAGCCTGCTTGATGTGAAGTTGTAGTCTTTGGTTTGCCGTCAACTTGGGAGATGTAGGTCGTTTGAATTCATTAACAGCTTCTTCCTCTGATTCTTTGAGAACGATCAAGGGTTTCGATTTGTTTAGTGGTGGTGAACTTAACCCTTCACTAGAGTTTGTAATTTTTGATAGTGAAGATGATCTCGTCAACCCAGTCAGACTTATCCTTTATTGATCCAGTAGGGCAATTTGAGACCGTTTGAATTAGCGAAAGATTTCTTTAAGGCAGTAGCAGCAGCTCCAGTTTCTAAGCTTTTCATTACTTCAGTACTTGAGATAGGTTGCGAGTTAGATCTCCTTCTGCCAAGGTTCGGCTTACCTGGCAAGGAAGAGGCTTCAGATTCAGCATTAGGATTTGGTGGATGAGATTCGCTTTTGGCATCATGAAGGAGTCATTAGAAGCTAGGGAAATAGTGGACATTGGCCTGGCAGAGGTGCTTCGGGTTTGCTCTTAGTGTAGGGGTTGGAAAACCAATCATTGAGTGTCGCTGTGGCGATGATATAGACGAATTAGATGAGACAGAGTTTTTACGTACAAAAGGCTGGGATAGTTTTTCCTTAGTCCCAATTGATAACGAGCTATTGCCGCTAGAGACGGAGACGAGCGGGACAAAGATTGATTTGAACTTTTTGTTGCACTTTCATTTTCCGATCTTTTCAATTTATTCACTGCAGATTTCGGATTCTGGACAATTGAATTTGGCACAATCGGCTTCTTTTGGTTTTGGGTATAGATTCTGACAAGCTCTTCGGATGGCAATTCATACATTTTTCTGAAATGCATTTCTGTTTGTATCCAAGAGTGACCGAATTCCTCAAACTTTTTGATAGAGCTCTCAATCATATTTAAAGATTGATTCAAGAAGTTTGAAAAGTCTAAGATAGTTCTAGCATTATTTTCATGACGTGAGTTTGCTCTGATGAATCTAGTTAAATTTGCAATCAAGATTCCGTTTTTTTTCGTTGAATTGAATAAATCGTCAACTTCTTTTAGTTGTTGATTTTTAAAGTATATTCCATTTTTAGAATTGAATGCAAATTTCTGATCATACAAGTGTTGATAGTTAGAGAGATAGACCTTGCGACCAAACTTTCGAAGAACAGAGTAAACGTCATTTAATCTATAAGTCCACATCAAAATCTTATGTAAGGAATATTGACCTTGGGATAAACTGTTGATATAGTTATCTTGTTGAGATTTTGATAAATTCTTTAAAGGTCTGAATCGATTCAATTCTTTTTTAGCATGATCAACAACATCGTGTAGGTGTTTTGTTATAGTGAAAAGGGTCTTAATATCCATATCGATCAAAGTTGCTTCAACAAAATTATTGTCATTCAATTGATCACTGTGGGGATCGGGAATTGGATATAAGAAGGGACTTGTCGTAACGTCATTGGTGGTTCCAGTTGCAATTGATAAATCAACGTCTTTGAGTTCCGGGAGAAATACCAGTTTCTCTAGTATATCTTCTAGATCATCAAGGTAGGAGGCGTTATTTTTTTCTTGTTTGGCTTGTTGCAATCTTTTTTGGTATCCATGAATGCAATTGACACACAAATAATCGAATAATTTCAAGCATTTGTTTGATGTAGAAGCAAGCGGTAATGATTCAAGAGGAATGATTGCGGAATCTGAATTATCATAGGGGACATGGGTGGAAATAGAACTTATTGCTATGGGTAATGGTTTGAATAGTTTGAAATTTGAAAGGAACTTAAGCTTATTTGAAAATGCCTGCTCATTGATAGCAAATAAATTACCAGCTAAAAGAATTATGTAATGTATTAGAGCAAGCTGATTAGAATTCGATGCATTCGTTGAGTTTATCAATTTTTTACATGCCGCCAGAAGCGCTTTCAACTTGACTATCGCATAAATGAACTGCAAAATCTTAGCTTCAAGTGTATCGATAGCCATATTCACTGGACTCTGAGTCTTCAAGGAAACAGGCGACAGGGTTGATATAGACATTGGCGAAACGGATGACCTTGAATGAATCGATTTTGGGGTTGAAGGAGCCAAAGTCTTCGATGCTTGGTTTGATGAGCCGGTAGAGCCATCATTACCCAGCTTAACTGTCCTGGGCCCTCCAACTGGAGAAGAAGCATTCAGTCTGGGAGAATTCGACATGGTTATCTTGAAACACCTCAAGAAAGACGAGAGGGGGCGTTCAAATGAGTGGGCGGCAAGCTTGATGAGACTGATTTGAGAATCCACTAAGACTAATTTGCCAGTAAAGTAACTTGGGTTAATGATTACTGTCCTTCCAGATTGTTCGTATTCAAAAATATCTTCAATTTAGACGTCTTTCTTTTATCTCAATACCAGTAATGTATAGAAAAATGTCAAAACTGTTCCTTTTTTCTGTGAGCGGTGAATGCTGAACCGTATCGTAGCTGGCTTTTAGCCTTATCACTAACAAACAAGACTGGCGTGGTTTAACTTAGGCTGTTGTTAATCAGAAGGACCGGTGGTTGACTTAAACCAAACACCAAACATACAGAGGATGACTGGACTGAGGCGGCTGTTTAAACCTACGTAGTTGAATTTTATAACTTATACGGGGAAATTTTCATGATTGCGAGTCAATTTAAGGTTGAGCGAATATCAACGCCTGTGAACAACAGCACCAACAAAGCTTTTCTATAAGCACTGGTACGAAGCTACGTCGCCTCTTAGGGACTTACTGGCAGGTTTCCTGTCTTGGTAACGGCTTTTCTGGCTGCTGGACTGATTGAAAGACCCTCTTATTTGGACTTCAGATGTATCCGTACACCTTAAGTTAATGCTGTTTCTTTTTTGTTTTTTTTAAAAAAAAAAGTTCTAGTAAAATCAAAATAAACAGAGTATAAGTACACCAACTTCATCAACGATAGCCAAGGAGAGGTAAAGAAAGAAGGAGGCGCTCATCGATCAGCAGCATGAACTCCACGGACTACAGAGCCACAGCTATATTGACGGAACACTTGGGCTACCCACCACTCACGTTGATTGATAATGTAATAAACGCGGTTAATAAGATTCTGGCTAGGTGTATAGAGGGATTAGAGAACTATTTGAAAGAACGAGAAGTTGATCTACAAGAGAAAGTACGTGCAAAACAGAACTCAGATAATGATGTTATCACTGGCGGGTCAAAGAAGTCAAAAGCAGGTGAAGAGATTGACTTGGAGACATTTGCCAGGGAAATTGAAACTGGTACTGCTAAATTAGAATCGTTACTTGATAACCAGATTGATAAGAATTTCGATAAGTTTGAGTTGTATGCATTTCGAAATATCTTTACTATACCCAAAGAGCTAATAGAGGAAGGTTGGATAAAATTGAAGCATCACGAAGATATCGATTTTGGGGAATTGACTCACGTTGATAGCGAAAAACTCGATGAAGAAATAACAACTTTGATCCATCACATTAACCTCGAATTGAAGTTAAGAAGAATCTTGAAATTACAACTAATCAAGGCCGATAAAATCATCGATACTTTGAAAAGCTTCAAGCAAATACTAACAGCCACCATATTTGATCAATTCGAGTCAAATAATGAATTGGCAGATGAGGTGAAAACGGCATTCAAATCATTACAGCCGATCTCAGATAACTTGCATTTCATCTTGAGCCAAGTTGATGACTTAACCTCTCAGGTTGTGCTACTAAATAAAAAATTTCTTCACGACAAACAGCTATCTGATCTAGCTTCTATCAAATTCGCTCCTTCTTTCAGAGATAAGTATATACACGCTAAGTCATTCAAGCTATTGGAAACTGTTGGAATCCTCGATAAGAATAACTTGTCAACTGTTTTAAAACCTTTGAATGAATCCTCTGCATCTCCTCCTCCATCAGTTTCCAATATAAAAGCTTCTGTTTCTGATGTCGAAACCATTAAAGACTTTAACAAAAAACTCTCTCAAACTGCTTCAATGCCTTCCACTGCCGGCTCTCTCTAGGTTCGGCTTACTATGTATATTAGTGTAGATTATCTTGTATAATATAAGGGTATATTCATATAGTCCTGTATGTAAGCTTTTTTTTTTTTTTTCTCTTTCTCAGTCTTTTCTGTTACTTCATTTTTCGTCCAATAAAACAAAATGAAAAACGAATTATCCTCAAGTAGAATACAGTTACTTTACCCCGTCATAGATAGGAACAAGAATAAAAGATGGCACACACATTAAAACCAGATCCAGCATTCCAAAGATTCAACAGAGCCAAGGAAGTTCAAGGTCATTACTTTCGTTTCACCACTAGATCTGCTCTCTTCAATGTATTGATGATGGGAATTGTTCCAGTTGGTTTGACCTACTGGGCATATGCTGAAAATGCCCAACTTAACTTCCATAGAAAGTTCAGAAGTACTAAGATCTTTGATGACGATGAATACGTCCCAAGAGATAAAGATTTATAAGTCAAACACTAATTTTGTCATATCATCATCCATATTTATTTCTCTTGCTTATTTATTTCATTTTTCTATATGTACATTTAAAATTTATTCAATTAATCAAATAAACAATTACTAACTTGATACTACAAGTTGATACTACAAGTAGGAACTCTAAAACGGTTATTTATTAAAGAATTATGAATGAAACAAATGATTGCATGGTTTTATCAAAAAAAAAAAGAAAAAAAAAAAAAAAAAAAAAGGAAAGGAAGAAATAATAATAATACACAGAAAGATACAAGGGCCATTGGAAGTTAATATAGCATAAGGAACAAATATATCACAGTAGTAGAAGGGAAAGTCATTAAAGTAGGGTAAAAATTCAAAAAAGCTCATTGACCATTTTTCAAGTCAACTTGAAAGTAAACCATTCCAGATTCCATATTCTTCAAGACTCGCTTGCCGTCCTTGCCAACATCATCTGAAGGAGTGAGATTGATTGAGTTCTTTCGTTGGGTTAAAGGATTATTTGAACTAACTGCTGTAGTGTTTGCCTTTTTCATTTTCGGTCTTTCACCATTTACTTTCTTTTGATTGGAATTTTCATAAACGAATGAGTAATTATTAACTGGATTTGTTTTTATTGAAATTTCTTTACAACAATCTTCTAAAGAGAATTGGGGAGATGATGAATTGAGGGCGGAGGATGATCTGCGAGCCGAGCTTATGGAATTAGTATTGGCATTAAAGGATCCGGTGAATGATTGTGCCTTTTTAAGTACCTTCTTTGGTGTAGATGATTTGGAAGTAGCATTCGTAGCCAGTTGTCTTCTATTGGGAGAAGGATTAATATTATTTTTATAAATGTCACTATCATTGTTATTAAAAGAAATGGTATTTTTATAAGTTTTGGTATTTCCAAAATTTGGATTACGAAACACGCCAGGTGCTTTCGGAGAAGATTGAGGAATATTAGTTTCAGATAATGATTTATCGAACATGTTGTCAAACTCATAAGATAATCCTAAACCAGTGACAGGGGGGTCATTTTGTTGGGTTGGAGATAAGTTTGGTAAATCGAAATTGACCAAGGAAGTATCAATATCTTGTTCATCATTCAAGTCCATCATAGCAGAAATCAAACTTTCATCTGGTTCTGTAGCATCATCATCGGCCTCATATTCATCCTTAGCCACTGGGGCATTAATTGAATTATTACCATCAAATTGAATTGAATTATGAGAAGACAGATTCAAAGGGCTCTTCAATTCTGCAAAAGGAATATCTTTCAAGATATCATCAATGGTGATACCGTTGTTATTATGATCCTGATGAATTGGGTTTGGATTGATAGTTTCAAGATTGAAATTATTTGAAATAATGGAGTCATGAGAATCGTTGGCAAAAGATAAGAAATCATCTGGAGTCAAACTTAAAGATTTATTGAATTGGAAACTTGGAGAAGAAGAAGAAACATCACTTGAATTTGAAACAAAAGTAAAGTTGTTATTTTTAGAAGGAGGAGGATTTCTAATAATTTCATCTCTTAAAAGTTCATTTAAATTTTCTTTAGAAACATGACTTGAAGCAGTTGGTAACTTAGAGTAAGATTTAGTTTTTTGTATAGAAGACATTGATTTTTTCAGTTGTAACTTTGGGGTTGTTTTTTTAGTCTGTTGTTTGAGTTTAGAAGGTGATTGGTTTTGTTTCTTTGCTTTTGTTTTAATTGGGGTAGAATGTAAAGGAAGAGTGGTTGAAGTTAGAGGAGGTGCCGTATTAGCAGCGGCGGCGGCAGCGGCAGCAGCAACCATGTTTTTCTGATTTTGTTTCTGAGATTGAATCAAGTATTCATGTTGCAATAAATGTTGATTAGATAACTCTGGAACCGTTGATAAAGTACCCGATCGCAGAGTAGCTTTACCACCAGCCATATGATGACCGTTTGAAGGAGAAACAACCACTGGAGATTGGTTAAAAGTGAGAACTTGCTGAGGGAAACTAATCGGAGGTTGATGCATTGAATTAGAAGAATTGATTGAAGTTGGAGTTTTCAAAACCTGGTGTTCATTAGTAAAAGCATTATTTGGAGTCACAATAGTATTATTCACATAATGGGGAGACTGGAACACTGCAGAAGACTGCGAGGTTGGAGTCTGCAAGTGGAACCCATTAATCTTATTCAATAATTCAGTGGATTCATTACCAATCAAGTTTGGAAACAAATTATCATCTTCCGAGACCATTGGTTGCGGTGGTAATAGCTGATTCCCGCCGGAAGCGCTGTGGTTTGCCGCAGTGGCAGCAGCAGCGGCTGCTGCTGCAAAACTATGATCATTAGGATTCATCGACCGAGAGCTCCCCTTCATTAGAGATGCTTGATCATGAGACAGCAAATGAAACTGATGAATATTCATAACAATCTCACAACTATCTAGTGTAAAAGCGAACGGAGGATAACAGGTAAGCGACAGAAAGCGAAGGTGTACAGTAGCGAGTGGATCTAACAAACTAAACAGTTGGATAAGGAACAAGTTGTTGATTTGAAAAGATATTCAGGGTGCAACCGATTTTTTTAATCAAAGGATTTTCCCCTGAGGGATTTGGTTTATTAGCATTTTTTTTTGTTTTGTTAGCGTTTTTTTGGAAAAAAAACTAAGCTTGAAGCTGGTGCAAACCCGCACGACCTTCTTTTTTCTGCAAGAGCCAACAATAAAAGGAAGGGAGTGTGCAACCGAAAACGGCACAAAAATGGCATCATCCCCCAGCCAATTTGAAGGGTTGGGCTGGTTAAGAGAATTGGATTGGGCAAGAGCCAGAGCCAGGAGACCAGAGCCAGGAGACCAGAGCCGGGAGACCAGGGCCAGGAAGGAGAATGGCAAAGAGAATAGCAAAGAGAATGGCAGAGCAACTAGACTCGGGAAGATTGGTGGGGGCAGCACGGAGATCTCAAGGGTCCAATTGTTACAATGTCTGAGTTTGAGGAAATGTTACGATACAAAGATTGCGCATTGTTAAGCTACAGATGAAAATTTGAAGATTAATTTATTGATAATACCTAAAACATATATACAGAATGGCCAACCCAATAGATATACCTACCTAAGAAACACACAGACCGACACCCTGATAAACACTAAACACTAGATAACCCTAGACACTAGATAACCCTAGATAACCCGAGATAACCCTAGATTAAAACAAAACTAAAACACTGGGGAGAAAAAAAGGATCCACATAAAGGTGGAAAACTGTAAAAAATTGTAAAACAACTGTAAAAAAAAATAAACTGTAAAAACATTGTAAAAATAAACTGTAAGAATTGAAACCGAATAAACCAACCTGAAGTGAATGAAATAAATAACTATAAGTATTTGGCAAAATGTTCATCATTTAACCACCCGACTTTTTCGAAAGCAGCAAATAACCTGGAAGCTTTGTTTACATCGATTCTGCAAGCTTTTTGGGCATCAGTTCTTCTGAATTGCATGCCATTTTTCAATCTGGAGACTTTTTCGAAAAATAATCTTCTTTTTGAATCCAAGTAAACATTACAAGGTAATCTTAAAGTAGAAGCCAAAACTACTTCAGCAGGATGTAATTTAGAAGCGTTTGGATCATTTTTAAGATCCATTGGTTGACCTTTCCATTCAACTTTTAAAGCTCTTGAATTGTTTGCTGGTAAGGTTAATGAAGTATCCGGGCTATAATCGGGGATATTTTCATCAATGAAAGAAGCTTGTTGAATAGCCAAGGGAGATCCTGCGTAAGGAGGATCTTTTCTAACTTTTCTTTGTTTTTTGGGAGAAGAAGGAATTGAAGAGGAAGTTTCAGAGTCGCTTGGTAATTGAATTGAATTTTCTTTAATAATTCTACGAGTTCTAATTCTTTCATTATTGGATTCAGAATCAGAATCACTATTGAGAAACTTCTTCTTATAAGGAACTCTTCTATCGATTAAACGAATATTTGAATAACTTTCGCGATTTGACATGATTGAATATTGTTGTAAAAAATTTAATTGACGTTGTTTATAATTGGATTTTAAATTATTCCATGGATTAACAGTTAACTTATAACTCTTATAATTTTCGACTTTAAATGGTTTGCTGGATGTAATATAATTCTTGGATACTTTATATGGTTTAATTGAATTGGTGGTTTGTTCAATTGGAGTGGTTGGTACTTCATCATTGTGACTAATTGGATTTCTTTGATATGGTGATAATGGTGGCGATAATATACTACTTCTGGTATTAGAAGTAGCTATGGGTTGTTTAATTAATAATTTACTATCATGATCGATTTCCGGATGATTATTAGGAGTTAAACATCCTCTTTGACTTATTGACCTTGTAAATGGTTGATACAACGACATGTTTTTCTTTTACACTCTAGTTACTAAAACAAATCCCAATTCCCAATTACCAATCTATGTATATATATTCTTTTTAAAAATTATTTATATCTGATCATGTTTATATTTGGGTAAGTCATCTGCTATCGATGATAAATTTTTTTTTTTTTTTTTTTTTTTTTTGTTTTATTAGCGTCTTTTTTTTTTTTCTTTTTTTTTTTACTTTGTTAGTGATTTCACCGACTTTTTGTTTCATATTTCTTTTTTATTACCCTTTATGGATGCGCTGTGTACAGGAGGGTGCAAATTTTTCAATGCTTTTTACATTTGTTTCTGTGCACGACCCGCCAATTTCTGCCTTTCGATTTATAATAAAAAATTTTCATCCTACTAATACCACTAATTGTTTAATGGGCAGCGATAATTGAAGGTCAATGGCAGCATCCCGCTTGGTCCGGCAACATCAGCTACAGTTTCGTACCAATAAAGTGTAGTCACGTAAAGTTTAATCCGAAATGAAAACACCTGACTAAACATCCATACCCTCCACCAGATAAACAATTGTTTCTTTTTGATAACGTATTAGTTTTACCCCAGTTATAATTGGATATTGTAAAGTATTGCAACGACAATTCATTACACGATACATTGAAAGGAAAAGACCAGTATTCCAAACCAGAGGCGGTCCTTCGTATTTGCCTTTTCAATAGGCATTCTGTTGTAAAATTCGGATTTACAACTCTAAAGCTTTTTTTTTTTTGTTTGGCTTTTTTGATTGTCTGCCTTTTCTTTTTCCAGTTATCGGGCTTGGTCGGATTTCGTTTTATCTTGTGACTCAATCCGGGATGCAGATAACATTTCTTTTGTGACATGAAACTGGTCACGTGAGCGCCGGTTCCGTTGCAGTAATGTACCAGATCTGGTCGGTTCAATTGACCACCATGTACGGTAGACTAGCTAGACACGGTCTAGCAATGGCTAGACATGGTTGATCTGGTGAATACGGGGTAAGCTTGGGCATCGGTGATTGTCTCACCGATGTTGCAAATTAGTCGCGACCGATTGCAGGTTATGTGGTAACCTGTAATCAGAGAATGGCTCGCGCACTACTTGCCCGTGAAAAAGACCCATGCCTCATCATCACTGGATTGAAAAACCATTTTCGAATCAAGGCTAGTTTTACACCCATTTAAGTTAATGAACTTTTTGAAGAAAATCTTTATTCCACGATCCATGTACGCTAATAAAGCTATGTCTTGCGCCTATGGTGAGGTCGGGAGAGCTCCCGACCAGGATCATGGCATTGAACCACGGGGCCGATCTCGTTTGGAGTCCAGAAATTGTTGATAAAAAATTAATCAATGTACTAGAATTGCAAATGAAGAATTGAATACAATCGATTTCATTGATTCTAATTTCAAACCTACAAAGAAAACCAAAAGGGCTCCAGTGGTGTTTCGCACCTACCCCAAGTTGGAATCGGGTAAACTTATATTTCAGATTGGATCATCGGATCCAGACTTAGCCGTACAGGCAGCATCAAAAATTATAAATGACGTTGATGGGATAGACTTAAATTGTGGATGTCCCAAACCATTTTCCACCCATTCTGGTATGGGGGCAGCATTATTAACCAATCCGACTAAATTAGTGGCGATTTTGCAAAATTTAGTGGAGAAAATCGGGATACCCAATAAGAAACCAATTAGTTGTAAGATAAGATTATTGGATGATCAAGATGCAAAGCCAACTCTTGAATTATTGGAGAAATTGGTCACCACTGGTATTGAAAACATTACCATTCATTGTCGTACTAGAGATATGAGAAATAGAGATCATCCAATACATAATTTCTTACCTGAATTAGTTAACTACATTCAATCAAAGAATATAAGTTGTATAATAAACGGAGCATTACAATCCCGTCATGATTTTGAGAATTTGAAAACTAATTTGGGCTTGGCCAATGTTGGTGGGATGATTGCTGAGTCTGCTGAATCAAATCCTTCAGTATTCAATAAGGAAAATCCATTGACTTGGTCAAAAGTCTTAATCGAATTTATTGAAACTGCAATAAAATTCGATAATCATCCAACTAATACAAAATACGTTTTGCTTAATCAGATTCCGGGTAAACTGAAGTATTATAACGAATTTTGCAAATTAAAATCAAATGAGGATTATTATAAATTAGCTAAACAAATTGAAAATGATGATAAAATTAAATTAAAATATTGCATGAAGGATAAACTTATACCATCAAATGAATATGATTCTCAATTTAAAGATTCTGATAAAGAAAATCATATAAATAAAAAAAGAAAATTACAATAATTTCTTAAACTAATTATTATTATCTATGTACAGTATATAATATTTAGCATTATTTAACTTATGCTAATAAACGTTTCAATCCACACCAAGCAGCTGCTGCCCCTGTCATTAAAGCAGTAGAATAGGCCATTGGTCTTATACCAGCACTACTTCTGAATAATGCACCGGCTAATCCACCAGCTAATAAAGAATTTAAATCATCGTGTTTACCTCTAATTGAATCCAAACTTGAATCAACAAGGTTATAAGTTAATGCTAAAACACCAGAACTATTCCCTAAAAATGGACCTCTTTTAGTAATATGATTTAATATAGTATTTAATTGTAATCTTGGTGGAGCATTTTTAGGTAAATTTTTAACTCCTTCTTGAAATCCATAAGCTCCCCCAATACCTAAACCTAATAAATAAACTGCACCGGTACCATAACATAAGTCATCAGTCCAACTTCTTGATGGGATTAACCCTTTGGATCCTTCAATATCATTCAATTGTTCTTCTTCTAAATCTAAATATTCAACTCCTTTATCTAATCCTGCTAATGGATGTAATCTTTGAGTGTCTAAAACTCCCGGTTGTAAGAAACTTGACACATCGCTAACTTGTGATGGGTCAAACCCTAAGGATTGTTTTAATTCCTGTTGTTTTTGTTCTTCTGATTTGCCGCCAAATAACCAAGACATCGTTTCTTTCTTCAATTTATTACTCGTATACTCGTTGTGATTTGCGTGCTTCTATATCGGTGTTTGGGACTCCTGTATGTATTCGCTAAACTCGAAGCCTGAGCAGGTTGAATATGAAATGCAGGGTATTGGAAAGTGTATGCTAGTTAACTGATAATATGGAGTAAAACCAATCCTAAGCTTTGAAAAATTGAAATCTTTTTTCTCTGTCAGAATTTTCAATGATTTTTTTTTTTCGGAATTGCAGTTACCCGCACGTCACGTGACTCGATTTCTCTTAGTATAGTGTGAGTCAAAGAGTACCCATCGTCATCTTAGCAGCCGGAAATGACTAGACTGCTCTGTAGTGCTCCGTTGGGGCATTCAAGGTGAATCATTAGTGCATACGAAGCATGGGGTTTTCGGGGAGAATAAAAAACCGTTTTGCAGATATGCTGCAAAATTTCAACATACCAAAAATAATACGAAGTATAAATGCTTTAACAGCTCCTTCTAAAGCCTTATGACTAATGAACTGGCATGATATGATGAACCAAATATACGTTATCGACCACTCTTTTGATACTTCCTTACATTTCTACAGCTCCTCCCAGTTAAACTTGCAGAGTAACATGTCAACCCGAGAAAATGAATCATCGAGTTTCGACGCCTTTTCAGTGAAGTCAAATGAAACGTATAGCACAGCACCCACTTCATTAGTAGAAACAATTCAGCCAGCTATCCCCACCACCGCTCGTCGTCGGAGCACCTTACCAGTCGATCATAATTCATTGGAAAATACTCTTGCCTCCATAACGTTTGAACTTGATTCGCTTGCAAATTTACCCAATGTTCCAGCATACATCCCACCACCAAGGCAAATGGTTTTTGCATTATACGGAATCACAGACGTGCTACAAAGTGGCTCTGCTCCAACAATGGAAAGCTTTGTCAAAACAAGACCCAACTTGCCACTTGCGAAGACTAATACCAATATGTGCAACTACGCTCACCGGTTGCACTTGTATAGACTATACTTGAAAAGACAGCTTGCACTCCAGCAACTACAAAGACAACTGCAAGGAAACACAAGAGTTGTTTTGAGGCACCACTACAACGAGTCCCTCAGCAGGGCCTTATCCTCCAGAGTCTCTTCCCATACAAGCTTATCTAGAGCAACCATCTAGCACTCAATACATCACTGGGTCTTTATTAGGTGTAGTCGAAGGATGCGAAAAGACAGACGGAACTGCATATTGCCCACTGTTCTTTTTTTTTTTTTTTTTTTCTTTGGCCCATCTAATTTTTTTTGATTTTTTCACTTTTAAAGGATGAGGATCTCTTTGCAAGTACAACTAGTAAGACGATAATCACTAGCGATGGGTTCCGCATTGAAGAAACAAAAGGTGGGCCTGAAAGGTCTGATAAGGATAAGCAAGCCAAGCAAGAGCACCGAAGACAATCGTGCTAGAAAAGCAACTGTTGAGGTGGAAGGAGATGGCTCATCTAGTGAAGAAGAGGCCGATACTCAAGGTAACCTAGACGATATTGAGTCTGACGACTTGAATGAAGACGATGATGTTGACGTTGAGGATATTTCATCTGACGAGGCTTCTAGTGCAGATGAAAGTGAAGGGGAAGATGAAAGTGATGATGAAAGTGATGAAGAAAATATACCCAAATTGAAGAAGAAAAAGAACTTGGATGATGGATCTGAATCCTTCTCTAATGCATTCAGTGCCATTATCGGCTCTCGTTTGAAAGCTTACGATAGAAACGATCCAATTCTTGCAAGAAACAAGACCACATTGAAAAAATTAGAGTCAGATAAATTAGAAGCAAAAGCTAAAAAATTGTTATTATCAGAAAGAAAACAGTTACACGATAAACATAGAGTGAAGAACTTGCTTCCCTCTGCAGACGAACCTGAAAAAGTCCGTGATTTGATTGGGCATGAAAAAAAATTGAAGAAAGTAGCCCAAAGGGGGGTTGTAAGATTATTCAATGCAGTTTTGTCTACTCAAATCAAAACAAATCAACAAGTTAGTGGTGAAAAAGTTGGCCAAACCCAAAAAGAAGAATTGATGAACGAAATATCAAAAGAAAAGTTCCTTGATTTGGTCCAAGCTGCTGGACAAGTTTAGTATTTGACAAGTTTGAATATTTTGCATTGACCCATGTATATTAGTTAATTTAAATATTATTAAAATAAATCTTCAGTACTTACATTTGTAGACAGTAAACGAATTTTTTACTTTTTATTACTGCAAATTACTACTTAGTAACAAGGTATACATGCGGAATATTATTAATGAAAATGAAAAAAATTGCAAATCTCGATGGAAAAAAAAATTGATCAATCTATTGTTTCATTTTTCAATAGTTTAAAACTTTAAAATTAGTTTCAGCTAATGCTTTTTCTCTATGAAGTCTTCTTTCCACTGCTGCTTAAGGTATGACATTCAAGTGGGGGCTGAATCAAAGTCAAAGTCAAAAAAAGGGAAGTAAGGGTAACAAAACCCCTTCGTTTGAACTTGGTGATTTATCAAGTAAGCAAGCTGACGAAAAGAGAAACCATGTCATATCGATAGCTGATAAATCTGTCAAGAGACCGCCTGTATTCACAAGACCTTCCAATGATGCAATTTCAATTCTAGACTCAACATACAAAAGTTGCAAGTGATGTTGAAGATGCTGTGAAATCTGAACTTCCAGAACAAGAGCCGGTTCCGGATAAAAATTTAATGACTTCAAGAAACCCGTCAATGAACATTTGGAGAATTGTATCTGTTTGTTTTTGGGCAATTGCAAGTGGATGGTCTGACGCTGGTCCTGGTGCTTTGTTGCCTCACATTGAGCAGTATTATAACATTAATTATACTATAGTCTCAATGATTTGGATATCTAATGCTTGTGGGTTCATTACGGTTGCATTTTTAGCCAGTAAAATCCAGCCTTATTTGGGCAAACAGAAATCTTTACTGTTTGGTTGTTTGCTTTCTAGTATATCGTACGCCATCACTCTGAGTGGCGGTCCCGTATGGACTAGTGGCAGCGTCCTTTTTACATTGGTGGGATTGGTTTGGCAATTGTGTTAACCCAAGCCAACGTTTTCTTATCTAAATTAGAAAAACAATCCAAATATTTATCGTTTTTCCATGGCTCTTATGGGATTGGTGCAACAATTTCTCCGCTTGTAGCGACTTCGATGGTAAACGCTGGGATAAAATGGCATTATTTTTACTTGATCAATCTTTCGTTAATGACATTCAATGTTTTAAGTGTTTGGATTGCATTCAGAGGCGCTGATGAGGATTTGAAACCGTGGGATGACGAAAATTCTTCGGATAACCCTAATGAAGACGATTATTATAATATTAGAACAACAGAAGTAAATAATACTTCTTCTGACGATTCAGGTGATGAAATCAATTTTGAAACAAGGAAGTCGCCTCCTCATAATAAGGGCCAAATGGCAATGGCTTTGAAACATCCAGTCACTTGGTTGATCTCCTTTTGGTTATTGTTTTACCAGGGTGCTGAAGTTTCCATTGGTGGATGGATTGTTACCTTTTTATTGGATTATCGAGGTGCTGATAATAGCTCAGGTTATGTAGCCTCTGGATTTTGGGGCGGTTTAACCTTGGGTAGGCTATTTGTCACTAGACCTTTACATAAAACCTTAGGTGCAAGAAGAAGCGTTCTTATAGTATCTACAATTACCATCGCATTGGTTCTATTAACTTGGCTTATCCCCAATGTGATTAGTGCTGGTGTATTCGTGTCTTTAGCTGGTGTCCTTATAGGACCGAATTATTCTTTGATGGTCACTGCAGTTACGCAAGGTATGCTACCTAGAAAAATTCAAGTTGTAAGTTTGACCATAATGACAGCTTTCGGCTCAAGCGGTGGCGCCATTTTCCCATTTGTTGTTGGTCTTGTATCAGAGTCCGCTGGGACTTTTGTTATACTACCTATTTTCATTGCATTATACACTTTAACCATAGTTATATGGATTATGTTACCAAACGTAGAACGAAGGAAAGCTCATGGTGGGGGAGAATTAACTCTTTGGCAGAGATTTTGGTAACTTTGTTCTTTTTGCATTCATAGACTTCGGTACATAAATCAAATATTCATCAACTGATTCTTTATAGCTGTTAATTTTTCTATTAATTTTGTGTAATTTTGTCAAAAAGTCCAATTTACTGCAAAAATCGAATGAAAATTGCATTGTCTTAGAAATGGAGAGCAGTATGCAATCATTACTGCTGACCAAAATCAGTCGATACTTTCTAGGTGATCTGTACCAACATTGATTTGCTCTAGCCAGACAGGGCCGTAATATCCTTGTCTTTATGAACTACAGTAAATTTACTCGTTGAAACAGAGATATTTGTTGTGCTAACCATAGTTTAATCCGAAAACAATGTAAGATGACCAACCAGTTCAACAGGATCTCCTTCCAATCATGACTAGCTGACTATTTTGATCGAGTCAATTTAGGCTGCTAATTTATGTGTGCTTGCGCACATTGATGGAAACGACTAGAAGAAGTTGAGAGAAAAAAAAGTATTGATAAATCAACGCAATCACTTCGCTCGAATCTTTGGTTACAGATAGAATTGATCAAGTATGGCAGTCGAACAACTAATTGATAAAGGTGATAAGTTTGTTGCGGATAAGGATTTTCTAAGTGCAATTTCTGCATACACAAGTGCTTTAAAAGAAAACCCAGAAGCTTTTCAAGCTTACTTGAAGAGAAGTGCTGCGTATGTTAAATTTAACAATAATGATGCTGCCAAAAGAGACATTTCCGAGGCCTTTACTATAGCTGAAAAGAGAGGTAAGAGAAATGACAAGGCCTCCTGTTATTTCAAGTTAGGGTTAATCAACTATAAAGAGAAATCATTCAAAGAAGCATATAACAATTTTAAGAAAGCGAAAGAATTTGGTTGCACTGAATCAACTTTAGATATATGGCAAAACAAAATCGAGTACGAGATCAAGAAGAATCCTAAGATCCTCGAAGAAGATTCCGAAGACGATGAGATTGATAAGGCTTTGGCTGGCTCGGCCCTGGAATCTGACAAAAAAGAAACTCCAACTGCATCCACAAATATCGACGTCATTAACAAACAAGCACCACTCAACGTGAAGATCAGAGATGACTGGTACCAGTCGAGTGATTCGGTGATCATTACTATTTACGCCAAAAATGTCAAAGAAGAAACATTGAACATCGATTTTGATAAAAGATCGGTTTCTGTTCAGTTTCCAAGTGCTACAGGATCTGAATACAACTACAACATGGATCCTTTGTTTGATGACATTGACGTGGAAAATTCAAAGTATAAGATATACGGTACCAAACTAGAAATAACCCTTGCAAAATCGAAAAAGATTAAATGGTCATCTTTAGAAGCATCAGAGGTGGATCAATCTTTTGTTCCTACTTCTAGCACTTCAAATGAACCCAATGCAGCATTAACCTATCCTAGTTCGTCGAAGAAGGCCATCAATTGGGATAAATTCAACCTTAAAGATGATGATTCAAAAGATGACGAAGAAGGTGATTTCTTTGCTAAATTATATAAAGATGTTGATGAAGATACAAGGAGAGCCATGATGAAATCTTACGTTGAATCTAATGGTACCGTTCTTACAACCAATTGGTCCGAGGCCAAGGATAAGAAGTTTGAAACTACTCCTCCAGAAGGTATGCAAGCCAACTCCTGGAATTCTAAACCTTCGAATAAGTAACACTGTTAACCCATTAAAGAAAGCAACTCGTAGAATTGCAAAAAAAAAAAAAGTAAAGTTGTGCAAACAGATAACGTTTGCTACTTCCATATATAGCCCAATAACGAATAATATCCTCTCTCCAAATTCATATATATACATATATATATACATTGTATATTACTCAAATTATAAATTAGTTTATTTGGTGATAAAACCAGTATATTGAACCTTCAGGCTGTTAAGTTACCTTGTACATTGCAGCTTACCAAATCGAGACATTACACCGGTACACCACCAGAATTCGAGCTATACACTATAAACTAAAGTCTCTTAGTATCAAATGGATTTGATTAGCAATGTTCTTTAGAAGCTTAACTACGCAGAGACTACCAAGGTCATTGAAATCGACAACTAGAAACATGCACATTGAGTCAATTCCTATGAGATGGGGTACTGGTGACAACTACGCTTATTTAGTTGTTGATTCCCCCACCAAGCACGCTTGGATTATCGACCCAGCTACTCCCAAAGACATTTACAAATACTTCAAAGCAAACAACCCTTCGTTTGAGTTGAAGGCGATTGTTAACACTCATCACCATTATGATCATTCCGACGGTAATGCTGAATTCCATTCGAAGTATCCGGACTTGCCAATTATTGCTGGTAAAGACTCACCTTTAGTTTCATATACTCCTTCTCATGAAGAGGTGATTGATTTGGGTGATCACTTATCAATAACTGCTTTACATACACCATGCCACACCCAAGATTCTATTTGCTATTATATCAAGGATTCGAAGACTGATGAAAAAGCAGTTATAACTGGGGATACTTTATTCACCAGTGGTTGTGGTAGATTTTTCGAAGGAACTGGTGATGAAATGGACAAGGCTTTAAACTCAATCTTGGCTAAGCTACCAAGAGATACTCTAGTTTTCCCAGGTCATGAATATACAAAATCCAATGTTAAGTTTTCCAAGACCGTTTTAAAGAATAATCCGGCTTTGGAAAAATTAGAAGAATTCGTTAATAATAACGAATTTACTACAGGGTAAGTTCACTATCGGTGATGAATTAGAATTCAATCCATTTATGAGAGTTAACGATCCTGAAATTCAAAAAATCACTGGTGTAACTAAATCCGGTGATATCGTATCACAGTTAAGAGAATTGAAAAATAATATGTAAGTTTGTAATGTTTCGTGAAATTATTTATTCTAAACACTTATCGATAATAAGTGCAATATATGAGTATTTATTATAATCATCAAATCATCATCTGTAAAAAAAAAAACACTCCCCTATTCAAGCAGTCCGTACGAAATTTGGTAAGTTATTCTCATCAATTAAAAGCTCAGGGTTGCCAAATTTCAATAAACTCTAAATCAAACTCAGATTTGCCCATAGGCAAATTTCTCATACTCTTCAAATATACCACTCATACACCAACCTTGTAAAATCTTTCTCATTAATCCAACCAAAACACCAATTCTATGTTTCCCTTTATTTGAATGAATGAGGATTGGGAAATTCCGCTTATCAAGCATTAACTCTAACGCAGTTGTTAATGATTTCTGAGTGATCTCATGTTGTTCTTGCAGTAAAAATGGTTCTTGTGACGATCCCATTTCTAAATGATGAAAAGTTATATCAGTAGTCGAAAGCCAATTTTTATATCCCTCCATAATCTCCATTGTTCCATGCTTATCCTTCTTCTTTTTCTCCTTAGACTCATCATTACCTTCAGATTCTTTGTCATCTTTGCCCTTTTCCTTGTCTTCTTCCTTTTCCCCCTCTTTATCCTTGTTCTTCTTTTTATCTTTCTTGGACTTTTTCTCTAGGCCCAAGTCCCCCAAGTATATAATCGTTTTGAGTCTTAATTGCTTCAAAAATGGGTAATTTATGGGCATTGGGAAACCTGATCTATAGATGCTTCCTTCAACCAAAGAAAAGTTCAATGGGGGAACATACTGCGGACGAGGATTTATGGCCTTTAAAACTAGTTGAGGATATTGTCCATTACTATTCAAATCTAGACCTTTATCTAGTATATTTCCCCTGTACTCACTAACAGTTCGTGATGTGTGGTTCTGGTTTTCATCGTTATTGGTATTCTGATCCCATATCATGGGTAGCAAATTCAACTGTGTATTCAGATGAATATCGTGAATATCCTTATGTCCTGTATTGCCCTTTCCATCATCAGCATATGAGTTGATCATGACCGGGAGGTAATGCTAATTCTTATGCTAAGTCTTATGCTAAGTCTTATTCTAAGTCTTATACTGAAAATACTTTATGGACAAACTCATATAATAACTTTTTTTTTTGCGCAGTTAGTTTTGTGCTTTATTGTCTAGATTTGATTAACTTGGGTCTGGGTTTTTAGCAACATTTATACTTTGACTATGATATTGGTTGAAGGTGATACAGTAAGATTATAAGCCTTATGTATATTAATCACAAACTTTTAAATATATTACACTAAGATTTACAGAAGAAAAAAATGATAGAAACATTAAAACATTATAGTAGTGGTTGAAACTTGGGAAGCAGAGCAGCAGCAGCAGGAGGAGGAGGAGGTCTTGAAGGAGGCAGATCTTCTTGGTTGGAAAGAAACCTTAAACCACCTTCTGGTCTCACGATTGAATCCAAAGGAGTCTTTATGGTTGTCGAGTTAGGTGGAGGGATAGGAGGAGATGCATTATTGATTGGAGGTGGTAAGATGATTTTGGGAGAATCATCATTGTATTTTCTGCTTGGAATGATTGCCGAAGTGATTTCATAGATTGGAATTGCTTTGAAGCTTTGAGTGAAAATTTCCAATTCGATATGATTATCATTAGTTTTAAAAATTTTTTCTAAATCTGAATCAGATGACAATATTTGACCAGTTTTCAAATTTTTCAAACCCAAGATTCTCGAATCGTTACTATTTGTCAACTTAAAAGCAGATTTTGCATTCTCCAACAATTCTAAGAGTTTAGGAGGGGCAGAGTTTGAAGTTGGATAACTAAACTCTAATTGTTGCGAAAGAAATTTTAAGAACACGGCTTTTCTAGCTCCTCCTTTTAAGAAGCTAGACCGAGTGGATGAGCTCACTGAATCTGGAGGTAAAGGAGACTGTTGAGATGATTGGGATGCAACTGGTGTGATTGTGCCAAAATTATGTTGATGTTTCAATTGATCTTGTAATTCGGACGCTACTTCAGCTAAGGAAGTCAAAGAATCCGGTAAATGATCATTTTGGGTGATATTATTCTTATTATCATTTAGTGGAGGTTTATTATACAAATAATTATAACTTTTGAAAGGGATTGAGTGTTTTGATATTAAAGGATAATCTTGAGTTAATCTTTGGTAGAAAGCTTCACAGAGAGTGTACATGATTGTTTCAAAACCAAAATCTTTAATGCAACCACCAATTAAAGTGTATAAAGTTGTTACAGCAGTTTCATCATTAAGACCGAAAACCACTGAGGAATGAGGATCAAGGGATTTATAAAAATTCGAAATATAATGGGTATCATTCAATTTTGAACGAAGATACTCAACTGATGAATGGGTAGCAGTTAAAAAAGACTTTTCGAAAATGAATGCAGAACAACATCCAATTGCACTTTTACCTAAATGTTCTAAATTTGAAACATTTTTAGCATGACCAGCTTCAGAACAAGTCTTGGATCTTTCAAAATAATTTAATAGAGCTAAATTAGCAGAAGGATCAAATATATTCGAGCTTGGTATGAATTGAGTCTCATTATCAAAGGGAGCTTTGTTATTGTTGTTATTATTTATATTTATTTGAGGAGAATTTCGAATATTCAAATTACCTAATGGAGGCAAAGTGGGAGCTGAAGTTTTGGGACGCAAATCATAAGAAGGAGATGGTTGTGATGGTGTTAATTTAGTTAGACGGGGTTGAATGATGGCATTTATTGCTTCTCGGGATTTATCTTGAACCGTAAAATGCTTTGTTTTTGAATAGTCGGATTTTTCATCTTGAGAATCAGAATTGAGTTTACATATTTCTGACATAAACTTATACTTAGATAGTTGTTCAGCAGTATTATCATGATTTTGGTTTTTTGATGATAATGAATCATTTAACACGTATGGAGCAGTGGCAGCTACTGATACCGGATCCACAGTTAATGGATCTTCAGGAGATAATGTGTTTGACTCCAGGTCCTTTTTGATTTTTTTATTCTGTTCCTTATAAGTGTCGTCCCTGAGATTCCTCTTTGACTTGGTTGCTCTTTTACGATTTCTTCTGACACTTTGAACTGCAGCCCTAACCAAACGATCAAAATCAGAAAATGAATCAGGCCCAAAGCCAAACTCAATTCTTAATGTGTCGGCAACATTTGAGATCTCCAGCTCTTGTTCAGATGCCTTGCGAGTACTCAATTCCAACGTGTCTATGAGCTCTAATCTTCTTGCACTGAATCTTTTCCATAATCTCTCATCAAGAAAATTGAGTCGTTCTCTTATAGTGTGAGTCACTCCGTGGGACTTATCTTTCTCACCAGAATTCAGAACGTTACCAGGGGACTGGGAGCGATGATTCGATGCATTTTCAGTGATGGCTGACATGACTAGCTTTCATTCTATTGGAACGGCCCAAGAAGTGTAAATGAATCAGGGAAGAAACTGTTAGGATGATTCGTTTTTTTTTTTTTTTTTTTTTTGTTCTTCCTCTCAAAATGACTTCACTTTTAGTCATTGTGACTCTTTTGACCATTTATCCACTCTTTCTTTTTTCTGTTGTGCTCCGATTTCCTTTGTTGTATTCCGTTCTCAGTCCCGGGTTTTCTCGCTACTCAACTCCTGGTAGTTTATTGTTTGGCTTCATGGTGTGGGGCTAACATAGCAGCCCGAGCATAGGGTGGCATCCCCAAGCACTCGGGGAGCCATCTGGTTGGTGGATGGCCTTCTCCTCTGCCCCTTAACCCCAGAAGTTCTTGTAGGAATGGCTCGGGCTGACTGCCTTTTGAGTGCCAGTGGGAGGAATGTCTGATGTACGGGCCGGATGACTAGCAGTCAAGTGAGTCTTTGACTCAAAATGAATCAGAGTCAGACAAAAAAGATCGTCCTGCGAGTCACGTGGACGCCCTTGAAGTGATTCTGAGTCGGGCACGAAGGTGAATCAGCCCACCGGAAATGGTGAGGGTGGACATGTGACGAGGCCCCGGAAGTGAATTGAAGAATGCAGCCTTTATCTTGATACTCGGGCACTAATGCGGTAATAGGAAAACATCAACGGATTCTAAGAGACTGAGTTTTGATAAAAACTTTTGACGAATAAACCGATACTTGAAAGGTGAAACTAGTGTTGCATCGTCAAGCAGTAGGATTACGCAAATATGTCAGGAACAGGAACAAGCAGTTACGGAAAAGAGAACCAGTCTCCACAAACTCCTACTAGGAGTTCCAATTCATCATCACCCAAACGGGCATTGAAACCAGTTTCTCCAAATAAACCAAACTCGGTTGGTAAGCTTAGTTTTTTACAAAGTGATAATATAGATGAACATTTCAATTGTATCCACACCACCCACAATGACATTATACAACAATTGGGTACTTTGGAAACCACCACGGCTCAAACGAAGGTTGATTTAGGTCAATTGGTGGATAGGCTGAAGAATAACAACCACCACCTTAACAAGTTACTAGAGAACATTGCTGCGTACTCGGATGAAGTTGTAACCGAAGGAAACGCCACCAAAAACGATATAACCAATATAATGACCAGGCTCGACGATTTCAATAAAAGTTTAACCAATCTAACTTCCAAAGAGGGATTGGATACAAAATTGTTGACTTTGGCAGAAGAAATTAAAGATTCCCTTGATAACATTAAGAATGATAACCTAGAAGAGTTGTTAGATAAGAAATTATCCAAGATTCAAGTATCTTCTTCCGATGATATAATAAACCGAACAACTGCAGAACTACAGAAGATAGGTATAGATCAAGAGAAGTTGGATAAGTATCTCTTCTCAAAAGACACTGTTAAACTCATAATAGACCCTATACTAAAGAAAATGTCCGATTCCAAATCGATAACCGACTCGATTATAGACCAGATTCAAAACACGTCATTGAAACCAGACCAAATAACAAAACCTATTTTGAGCAAGTTGTCCGACTTGAGTGAAAGTACGTCACAAGATAGAATAATTGCTCTCTTAAACCTCGTGGAACAGCAATCCGGTAAAATCTCCCAGTTATCAAAAAGCGTCAAGCAAAATGATGAAAATATGGAGTTAGAACTCAAGTTTGAATCTTTGCAGCAAAAATATAACAGTCTCGAATCAAAGTATGAATCTCTTTGTAAAAATTACGAGAATAAATATAATGATTTGAAAAATCTTCAAAACCAGTATCAATCACTCTCAGAAAACTCAAATGCTTTAACCAAGAAACTTTCTTCGGTGGCTAATACAGATTCCGAATCGTTGGAGAACCCGCTATCTAAATTGAGTAAAGTCAAACAGCTTCATAATTATAAAATGGATAATATTCCTTATTTACCTCAATCAGAATCTCAAATTACAAGCCCTAGAAAAAGGGTCATGAGCAGTCCGGTTTCTAAACAACAAAATAGCAGAAACTCTTTTGTTAATGATTTAACTGAGATCCGCTCAAATAACTCAGATGATGAATTGTTCTAGTTCTCGATTTATTTTATATATTTACATGTAATCTATTTACAAGTTATTTAGTTTTTTGTAATTGCGTATTCTGATCCTTCTTGAGGGTATATTATATCTTTACCATCCATCCAAGGTTTTAAAACTTCGGGGATTCTTATTGATTTTGTTTCAATATCAAAATTCTGCTCGATAATGGCAATTATAACCCTTGGTACTGCAATACATGTACCGTTTAAGGTATGAGCATGTTGCAACTTCTCATTATGACTAGGTCTATATTTAATACCTAATCTTCTCGATTGATAATCTCCACAATTCGAGCTACTGGTTAATTCACCAAAAGCACCTCTACCAGGCATCCAAGCTTCACAATCATATTTTTTCATAGCTGGGTTACCTAAGTCACTTGATGGCATATTAATCATTACGGCTTTGATCCCTAATTCTTTAATAACCTCGGTTTGAAACTCTTTCAAGTCTTCTAGTTCTTGTTTTGAGTTTTCAGCAGTTGTGAAATGGAATAATTCTACTTTATTGAATTCATGAACTCGATATAATCCTTTTGTGTCTGCACCTCTTGCACCAGCTTCTGCTCTAAAAGCCCTTGAGATACCGACATACTTCTTTGGTAATGATCCTTCTAATTCTTCGTTCGAATGGAAAGCTCCTAATGGAATTTCTGCAGTGCCAGTTAACGATAAATCTTGATTCTCGATATCATAAATGTGCTTTGCTTCGTTGGTTCCCTTAGGCTTGAAACCACATGCTTCCACTATCTCTTTCTTCACTAGCGTTGGAGGAGTTATCATCTTATAACCATGCTTACGAGCTTTAGATAAACCATACTGGATTAATGCTTGTTCTAATAATGCACCATCACCTAGTAAATAATACCACGAGAATCCTGAAACTCTTGAAGCTTTATTAAAGTCTGCGATCCCCATTTTGTCAACTATAGTCTTATGGTCAAATTCTTTATTAGGTGTCAACGTTTTAATATCCTCATTAGCCTTGAAATTTATATATTCAACAATTTCGCCCTCATTTGGATCCACAGGCACTGATGAATCCAACGTATTTGGTATCTCATCCCATGAATCATAGATTCGGGAGGTTAAACTGTCATTGAGTGAGCTCAAGTCCTTTAATTTTCCTTTGATCTCTTTCAATTCTTTCACTAGATCATCATCAGAAATAGATAATTTATGTTCGTTTCCACCTTTCTTTCTTCTCATTGATTCATTGCTATATTCCGCTCTTTTACGCTTTAAACCTTCGATCTCTTTAAAAATATCCTGTTGCTTTTCACGGGTCTCAACAATGTATTGGAGAGGTTCCAAACGATTAGTGCATCTTCTCTTAATCGATTCTTCATAAACCTGTTTGTTTTCAATTATTTCTTTGATGTTTGGCTCTGCTCTTCTCAAAGATGACGTTGCTTTGGCTGATGCAAACCGACGAGGTATTACACATTTCGAAGACCTTTGTATAACGCGTTTCATAGTCACTATAACGAATACCTAATACCTCTTGGTGAAATTTTTCAATATCAGAAAAAAAAAAAGTATGGAAAGTTTTGGTGAGGACAATCAACTCACGATTACTGAAGCAAAAGTTCAGTCAGCGCATACTACATGGATTTTAAACATTAAATAAATATTAAAATATAATCATCAAGTATAAACGTATAACATAAAAAACTTATTGAAATAAGAAGTGGAAGATTTTCTTATACCAAGGTTTATGAGAGAATTGTTCTTTGGCTTCTTTTCTTTCCAAATTCAAAACTTCTTCATCAAATAAGATACGATTGGTATAGACGTCGATTTGATCGACTCTATAAAATAATCTCCAATTTCTAGTCCATATTTTATGACCAATGTAGCAGATTAAAAAGAAGATGGGAGCCAAATAGTTTTGGAAGAAATTTTCAACACTAGGTTTACTTGACCCCACTGGGAATAAAGCAATCCAGAATTGAGCGATAATAATCAACCAGTGCCAAATGATGGCATAAACAGAACCCCAGACCCCGGTACCAGAAACATAACCTAAGGAATCAGTACTGATATTATTATATTTCAATGCAGCTCTAAATCTAACGTGAGATAAACAAATGATATTCCAAGTGAAAATTTGAGATAAACCTGAAATAGATAAAAGGTAGGCGAAAACAGTTTCTTGTTTCTTGTAGGCAGCAATGAAGGAGAAAATACCACAAATTGAACAGAAGATTAAGGTTCTTAAAGGTCTACCACGTTTATCGATATAGTTGAAATAAGATGGGAAAGAACCTTGTTCTGCTAAAGATTGTAAAGTTCTTGAAGCTGAGTATAAAGCCGAAGATGCAACCGAAGTGACTGATAATAAAATGACGGCATTAATGATTGAAGGAACAGCTTTAACTCCATGTAATTGAGCAGCAAGAACGAAAGGAGAAGCATGATTCTTACCACCAGCACTACCCATTAATCTATCAGAGGTATAAGGAACCAACAAACCAACCATTGATAAAGAAACAAGGAAGAAGATACAAACTTTCCATAAAATCAATTTACAAGCCATTGGAATGGCTTTTCTTGGGTTACTTTGTTCAGCAGCGGTTAATGCAATAAATTCAGATTGACCAAGGGCAAAAGAACCAGTGACAAAAACACTACATAAACCTTTGAAATTCCAATGATCAACCCAAAGAGAACCACCAATGAATTCATGTCTTGGATTAGCACCACAAGTAACACAAATACCCATGATGATAAATCCACATAACATTGTTAATTTGGTACAACCAATGATGAATTCTGCTTCACCATAACCTCTTGCACCAATCAAATGAATGCTGACAATAACTATAAATAATATGGCCACCCAAACGTCAGGATTAATTTTTTGATGAACATCCCAAAATTGAATTGTCATTGCAGCAGTGACTAACTCCACACTAATAACACATAACCATTGAACGGCATATTGAACACTGACAGCATAATTAAGAGAAGGATCAACAAAGATACGTGGATAGTAGTTAAACCCACCACTCAAATCAGAGTAATTAATGGCCAACTCCCCAGCAGCTTGTAAAGTAGGATAAAGGTAAGAACCAACAATGGCAAAACCTAAAATTAATTGAGATGGACCAGCATTATGTAAAACAGAACCAGTACCAACCATTAAACCGGTACCAACCCCGGTGATAAGTGCTAAGGTAATCAAATGTCTTTGACTAATGGACTTTGATAATTGTTTACCAACTTGTTCTTCTTCAGAACTTTGTCTTTTGAAAGAATCTTTAAATTTTTCAAAACGAGTCATGTTAGCATTTGACTCATTTGAAAGGTAGGGTGTTTCTGAGTGAACAGAAGCACCCTCCTGCTTAACTTCCGACACTATTGGGTTTAGTTCAATATCCTTGTTCATGATTTATTTAACAGGATATATGAATGACAAAAAAGAAAGACCAAAGTAAAAAAAAAAAAAAAATATAGGAAACTGAAAAACAAAAAGGTAGAAAGAATTTTAGATAATTTTAAATGAAAAGGGTATAACAAAAGCTTTATAGAATACTGAAATAAATAAATAAAAAAAAAAAAATCAGAAAAAGAAAGAAAGAAAATAGCTCCACCAAGATGAAAAGAATGACAAAAATCACCGCTACAATCTGACTACATTCGCTTGACCGCAGGATGACTACTGTGCTACAAGATAACAGGGAGAACTTATCGGAACCAATAAAATACAATAGACAGCAAGTTTGCCTCATAAGATTATCTCCACTAAATTTATTGTCCACCATCAGAAGACTCTTTTAATTTTTGTACTGAAGAATGCGATGAGATTCTTCCGGGTTTCTTTTTCTGCTGCCAAAAAAAAAAATTTTCTGCTATTTTTCCACTCAAACGACTGAGTTGTTCCTGTGGATTCGCCATTTCGGCCAGGTTGCACGACAGTTTTGGGAATTCTATAAGGCATTTAGTTTTGGCTTTTGGCGGAACAGGAGTTTTGGCAGATGAACATGATTCGATTTTGGGATGATTTGTTCCACAAAGTGTATAGATAGATGTATTGTGTATTAACTATTTACAAGGGGATAATAAGTTAGTTGATAAAGCAGGGCAAATTTAGTTTGATTTGTTTTTTAAACTTGATTAGCAGCCAAGCTACTAGATTAAACATTTTCACCAATGGTGATCATGGCATTGGAATCACCTTTGGAGATTGAAGGATCGTTGAGGGCATCAGCCAAACAATCCCAAGGGTCTTTGGTACCACCCCACTTCAAAATACTTTCTTTATATTTCAAACCGGCATTTTGACACCAAGGATCAGTTGCGAAAAGGGTACTCCAAACTTTATCAGCAATGGCCCGATCTAATAGGTAAGAATAGTAAACTGCACCATAACTGAATAGATGGGGGAATTTACCATGCCAAGTGGACCATTGATCAGCAAAAACTTGTAAATTTTTTTCAACTTGATGATAAACTGATGTTGAATCGAATTTATCAAACAGTTGATGATTTAAAAAGTCCACAACTTGTTCACCGTGTAATACTTGATCCAACATGGCCATTTTACTTTGCATGTAGGTTTCACATTGATCTAAAATGATACGATGGTTTTGGTATTGATTTAATAAATCAATTGGAAGATGTTCACCCAGTTCATAATGTTTAGCAATTTTACATAAGACTCTTGGGTCTTTACTGAAGAATTCCATTAAAACTGAAGGTAATTCAACAAAGTCGGTCAGACATCTTGTACCAGATAAGTTATGTAAATTGGTTGAACCAATCATCGAATGCATTGCATGACCCATTTCGTGGAAAATGGTATCTACTTGGTCTAATGAAAGTAAGGTTGGTGTGGTACGATCAACACCAGCAAACCTACCAATGCTAAGTTGTTGAGGTTTAGCAAAATTACAAACCAACGAAATAACTGGTAATTGTTTTTCGTTATTTGAGTCGACATGAACCAAATTTTTCATTTTTTCTAATTTTTCATTCGAATCAGTTTGATAAGGATCAAGTAATCTGGAACAAGTGATTGTAAAATGTGAAGGTAATACTTTTGCAGACCAGAAATCTAAATAAAGATAACCCATTTCTTTATTAGTTGACTTATTGAACACTTCAATTTTTCTGACTTGGTTATGATCCCAAGTTTCTCCTCTAGAAGTTGGAATTGGTTTTAATTCAATGTTATATATTTTTTGAAATAATTGATTTAAACCATTTATAATGGTACCAACAGATAAATATTTCGAGATATCGGGTAAAGTTGATAAGTTCTGATTAGTTTTCGATTGTAATTTAGCTAATAAGAAGTCGCGATCCCAAGGTTTTATATTATTGAAAATTTCATTTGAATCATTACAGGTTTTATCATATTTCAATTCATATAATTTTTTAATTTCGTCAATAACCCCGCCATTTTTATTTTTCAAATTTTTTTGTAAGTTTTGTAAGAAACTTATAACATTTTCAGGAGTCTTTGACATTTTATGTTCTAATTGGTAATGGGCAAAAGACTTATAACCCAACATTTTAGCTAGAGTAGCTCTATATTTCAAAAATGAATTTAAAGTTGAAATTTGATCGTTGGATGAATTATGTAAAGCAATCCAAAGTCTTGATCTTATGGATTCATTTGAGCATGTAAATAAGATTGAATAAGGTAAATGACCGGTTAAAGGAATATAAATTTTATTTGAATTTTTAGTTTTTGGTAAATTTGACTGAATTTTATTAATTTCATATTTTAAATTTGTTTCTTTAATTGAATTAAATTCTTCAATGGATAATTCACACCAATAACTTTCTAAATTATGTAATTCATTATTAAAGTGGGATCCTAATAAGGATATTTCTTGAGTAATTGCGACAAAATTTGATCTTGTTGTTGGATCCATATGAATACCACTTCTTTCGAAATCTTCTTTTAGATATTCACCAACTTTAATCTCTTCCAGAGAGAGTTGATCAATTAATGATTGATCATTTAAAACATCTTTCAAATTTTGATATAATTCAACATTGGTATTTAATTGATTCATATATTCAAACATAATTTCATGAGTTTGTTGAGCAGCATTTATCCATTTTTGACTTGGGTGTGCTACTCTAATAAACTCTGCCACATCAATCACTCGACACAAAATATCACTTAATTCATCTAATTTACTAATATAAGATAATTTTCCTTGTTGATTAAGATGAAATTGAGAATTCATTGATTCAACCAAATTTTTAGCTTCAATCAACGATTTTTTCGAGAATTCAATGAGCCCATTAGGTGTAGTCAAATGATTGTTCTTGAATAATCCAACCTGAGGAGTTGTTCTGAAAAGTGGTTTGGAATGTAATGTTTTATTGAATTCAATAAAATATTTCTGATCATCAAATATCTTTGCTAAATGATCGTTGCACTTGCGAGAAGACCCCGAGAAGTATCTGGCCCCACTTTGCTTCGTTATTAGACTCAACTCACGCTTCAAATACGTGCGAGACATCATTTTGAGTCTATTATCAGTAAAATAACCCCAGTATTAAAATTTTCAGTTAATTTTTCAGTATTTCCAGTCGAGTATTTTTCACGCACTTTACACCAAAACATAATATCATCAACTTACAACTAGTATCAGGTGTATATTTCAGCTGAACTGGTGAAATTCTATCAAGCTTACTCTTATCTAATCGATGCCTGACCTGGCTTTAGAGTTACAGACTCTTCCAAAAGCTCAAAACAGGTAAGCTCATCCTCGTATACTTTTTCGTATACTTTTCCGGTAAAATTAAAGGATTCCCGGGTTAACCCAAGACAAGCTCGGACAGTGACAAGTCCTCTTGCTCTCCAGAGCTTGCCTGGCTAACACCACCTCCTCACTGCTAACAATAATAATTCTACCACTTTTCTAACATAACTCCACTAGCTCTAATTCAAACTCCGCAAACTCTAGCTTTACAAACTCTAGCTCAGCAAACTCTAGCTCAGCAAACTCTAACCCTACAAACTCTAACCCTACAAACTCTAACCCTACCAGTGTAACCTCTAGAACCTGTGGCCTATGCAACCTATGTAACCCATGCAACTCATGTAACCTATACAACTCTGGTACGTCTATGTAACTAGTGTAGCTGTTTCTCAGTACTATGCTAAATATACATTCCACCAATTCCGTCAATATGTCAAATTGCACCCTGACATCGGTTGACAGCTTATACCGTCTGCTGGGAGGGTACGGGGGTATGACGTAAAGCATTCACAAACACGCCATCCCATCACCAGGTTAATACAAAGCTCACAATGTACTCTCGTGTAGCCCGAGTCGATAAGCTGTAGCACTGGCAACAAGATAATAGAAACCTTGGTCCCTTCATCTGAACGTTGAGTCACTTGTTTGGCCTTTGCTTCTTGTTAAACCCCTGCCATCGGAATACCTGGTCTCAATTGAGAAGCCACAAGACAAACACTACACTAAACACTACACTAACACCAAGTCTAACACTAACACTAACACCAAGACTCCAATTGGGTATTCAAAGAAGAGAAAACACTAACAAAAGTTGAAAAAAAAAAAAAAACTTTAACAAAAACACTAACAAAACAAAAAAAAAACTGAGAACGCTAACAAAACAAAAAAAAAAAACAAAAAAAAACCTCAAAACACCCAAAGCACTCAAAATACCCAAAAAGACAACACTAAAAAAATGCCTTCTTTCTAATGAGTTGTTATCAAAGCATCTTTAGACCTTTTAGTTTCTGCTTCTTAATCTGTTGTCGCTGTTAGTTATCTGCTGGTGAATATTCGATCAATTAAGAGTCAGTAAACTTATTATGTCCCAACAAACTTATAATTCCACCCCACCACCACCAAAAAGAAGATCAGCAAAAGATTATCAATTTGGTGCTACCATTGGAGAAGGATCATATTCGACGGTGTATCTGGCATTGGATATCCATAATAATAAGACGTTTGCTATTAAGGTGTTGTCGAAAAGACATATAGTTAAAGAGGATAAGATTAAATATGTTAATATTGAAAAAACTACCTTACATAGATTAGGACAACAGCATCCAGGGATTGTTCAATTATATTATACATTCCAGGATGAGGCATCCTTGTTTTTTGTCCTTGATTTTGCAGAATATGGAGAGTTGTTGTCGATTATAAGAAAGTTTGGTTCTCTCAATGAAATTGTATCGAAATTTTATATGTTACAAATCGTTGATGCGGTTAAATTTATCCATCTGAAAGGTATAATACATCGAGATTTGAAACCAGAGAATATTCTTGTTGGGCATGATTTCCAATTGAAAATAACTGATTTTGGGGCTGCTAAATTATTAGGATCAAATCAGGATTTTATTGATAATGAAAAAATTGATTATAATGGGATAACTAATGAAATTTCTCTGGATTTAGATAGGAAAGGTTCCTTTGTTGGTACTGCCGAGTACGTTGCCCCCGAATTATTGAAATTTAATACTTGTGCTTTTGAATCGGATATCTGGGCTCTAGGTTGTATATTATATCAATTTTTCTATGGAGTTCCTCCTTTTAAAGGTTCAACGGAATATTTAACTTTTGAAAAAATCATTAACGTTGATTATTCTTATAAACAAAATCATCCAATGCCAAAAGATGTAATGAATTTAATTGATTCTCTTTTAATCGCTGAACCTTCTAAAAGATTAACCATACCTCAAATTCAAAATTCAAATTGGTTTAAAGGTGTTCCTTGGAATGATCAAAATTATATTTGGAATCGCCAAGTTCCTAGATTCGAACCTTATATTCCAAATACCAATAATAAACAATCAAATAATATCGTTCCTACAGTCAAATTAGGTTCAGATAGAAATATTAATAAATCAAATTCTTATCACCAATTACATTCCCAAATCTCAAATAATGAATATAGCTTTATCCCATCATTAAGCTCTAAAAAATCTTATCAACCTGCTACTAAAATCAAAAAGGCCCCCTTCCCAAATAATAACTCTCCGCCAAAATTAAATTCTCCTTTACCTCGCCAATTCCCCCCAAATCAATTGCCTCCAAATCAATTACCTCCAAATCAGCTTCAACCTCATTTCCAACCAAATCCTCCAGCTTCTAAATTACAAAATCAAAATTTCCCCTTACATCAACGTCAAAATAGTAATTCTTACTTACAAAATTCTCCTCAAAGTAATTATAGTAATAAATCGAATCGCATGACCCCTTCCACTCCTGAATATGATTATAAACAACCTGTTCAAAATCATCCTATTCCTCAACAACAACAATTACAGACTTTTCAATCATCTCCAAACAGAAATATCCGCCCAAATAATATGCCACCAATGGCTAGTGCCCCTCCTCCTATCGCTCCACTTAATGCACCTCCTAATGCACCTCGTGATGCACCTCCTAATGCACCTCCTAATGCACCTCCTAATGCACCTCCTAATGCACCTCTCAGTGCACCTCTCAGTGCACCATTGAACGGCAAGTCATCAACTAGTCAAGCTCCTGTAACAAAAGTTCCTGCATTACCTTCTCAATCTACTGCTGGCAGTAGTAATCCCAAGTCACCACCAATAATTGCTAAATCAGGCCTCCAAACCGGTCCCTTGAAATCATCGCCAACAATAAGTGAAAATTGTATCAAATTCAGAGAAATAAGTGCTCTACTTAAACCAAATGAAAAAATTTTGAAGATGGATACAATTTTAAAACTGGATTTAAGTAATAAATTAGTTCAAAGGTCAATTGCTCAACCTTTAGATGATTCATTAATTGATAAATTAATTAAACAATACTCTTATAACTTGAGAAAATCAGCTGTTCCAGTTATTACAGTGGTGACTAATTTAGCAAGAGTTTTCTTTGTGGATGGTAATTTAAATGTAATGTTGGTTGATTTAAAAGCAAATCAGGGTGCTGATTATCTGATGTATGATTATGAGTTTGAAAGCGTTGCTGTGGATGATGATCATTCAAATGAATCAGAAATTGAAAATGGTGAAGATATTTATGGTTATTTAATTTTAGAACTTATCAAAGAAAATGGTAACTTGATTTTTTTGAAAAGATTAAGTGAAATGGATAAATTATCACTTAAAAATAACGTTAAGGTAATTGATAAACATAATGAAGAAGTTAAACTAGGTAAAAATCATGGTTGGATTGATTGTCTTTTAATTGCAAAAGAAATGGTTTCAAAACAATCTTCATCGAATTCAAAAAGTACTCCAGTTAAAAAGTCTTCGTCTTCTTCATCGTCTTCGAAAACAAGCCTTAATAAGAAAAAATCTGCTTCAAATACAAAATCGTCTACTTCCTCAAAATCAACTTCTTCAAAATCTTATAATCAACAACCAGGTCAAGCTCAATCTCAACCTCAATCTCAATCTCATAAAAACTTTGCATATGCAGCTGCTGCTGCTGCCCATCGTTAAAGCTCTTTTTATTTTAACGATATTCTTTTTATTCACTCTATATTTTAATGTCACTCTTATATAGACCTTCATTATGTATTATACACTTTGTGTTAATGATCTCCACAATTGACAATTACAATATATATTTCGTCTATGTACAAGGATACAGTATAAATTACTACCTGAACTTCTGAATATCTTTAGTCCAATCTTTCTGATAACATTTATCATTGAATACTTTTATGGTTTCTTGTCTTAATATTTGTTCTACACTTTGTTCATTCTTTACCCAATTATCAATCATATCACAGTGGGTAAATTGACTTTCTAGTTGTTGTTGATGACTTTTATACGCATATGGATCTGTCCTTAAATCAAATTGCTCCTCAATTGAAGTCTCATTCTCTTGAACATTAGAACTAGGCAAGTTTACTGCCTTAGGAACAGCCTTTCCCTGACTAGTAGAGTTTCTTAAATTCTTTGAATATTTGAAACAGTAATCAATTAATTCACTTCTAGCTTCCCATTGTGGGAAAATCTTCTTCACTAAATATGATTCACAGTCTCTCTGTTTAATCTCATTCAAATGTTGTCTTATCGTATCATCAGTAGCTATTCTTGATAGACGAAGAAAGGCTCTTATTCTACCTGAATCATGACAGTATTGAGGTTGAAATAATGCATTGGGGGCAATTGTGACCGATTCAACTGATTCAGAGCTCCCATTGGAGCCTAAGTTTGACATGTCTTGTTCCTTCTTTTTACTGGTAAACATAATGAGCAATAGCTAATAACCGTGTTGTTTCTTTAAAGAATATTGATAGTAAGCAGTGGCAATAGGAACCCTAGATAGATCCTGAAGCGGGATCGGGAACAAAAGCTGACTTGTATGTACGGGTGTACTTTTCAGCTCATTTGACAAAAGAGAAATTTGGTGAATTGACAAGTGAAGGATACTTTGCTCTTTGAATTTTTATGGAAATAGCATTTGATTTCGAAAAAAGCTTACTTTAGAAATCTATAAGTGATATAATGGCTTGGTCGGAATCTGAGGTCAATTCTTGTGTGGATCAAGTGTTGATTGAATCCATAGATCGATGGTTAGATTACTCAGCAGATGATTCTAGGTATGACCATGATACAACTCTGGCATTTTTCGTTGTTCGTATGCAATTGTACTCCAAACTTATAGAACAGTTCAGAAAAGAAGAGGTCCAAAAAATCAATGACGGCGCTAACTTGACATTGTTTCGTCAACTTCCCAAATACATGTTAGGACCTGATCCTAATGAAGATTTTGTTGTTCCCAATACATTAACTACTGATCAAATCTTGGAAAGAGTTCAATCTACCCCCTCTGAAGAAGTTAACTTGGAGCCTGTTAAATCGGAGTATCCTGGGTTCACTCCTGTATTGAAGGATTTGTTAGCTGATGGGGTTCAATTGTACAATAATATAGTAAATTCCAGTAATGATGAATATAGCCTTGAAAGGTTCATTACCAAGTACTCCCAATATTTGATAACAAAATTTCAGCCCAGTAATGCTGAATTGATTGTACCATTCTTGAAACAATTGCAAAATCAATATCCACCATCCAATGACTCTTTTGAAGACTTGAAATCAATTCACTCAATAATCAAATCCCGTTTATTATCACAATCCGAATTAGTATCGAAGGATTCCTTGAGACATCAAAACTATAAATCTATCGTTTTGAAGCTTAGAGAACAAGGTAATAATCTTATGCAAAATCAAGGTTATGCACAAGCCATTGAAGTTTATACTAAAGCCATTCAATATTGTGATAACTTAGACGATGAAAACATACCTCAATTACTAACAAATAGATCAATTGCCTACATGGGTTTATTTTGTTATCCTGAGGCAAGATCAGATTTAAATAGAGCAGTGTCACTTGATCAAACTTTCACTCCAGCATGGACTCAATTAGGTTACGTACATTTATTTTTAGGAACTAGTCTAACTGCTTTAAAATGTTATTTGGCGGCTCTTCAAACTGCGGTTGGTGACATTTTACCTAAAAGCGTTGATCCTAGGAGTTTAAAAACTTTTGAAAAAGAATATCGTCAAAATAAAATGAATACAATCATGCCACAATTTGTTCAGAGAATCATTCAATCAATGATCTTAACTGAAAAAAGAGCATATCAACAACGCAAAGACTCTGAAGTGATTAAAAGTACCGTTGCTAATGCTAGAGCCATATTGGCGAGATTGAGATCATACGCTCTGCAAGAAGACCTTTCTTACTTCACTTATCTTTATGAATATGATGATAATTCATTCCGTACAACTGCATCGCGTGCTAATAGAGCTAGGCCAAATGTTTTAACTCCAGATGTTACCCAAGATATAATAGCTAATACTGGTTTCGAAAGTGCATCGACCACTTTACCCGCACCTACCAATCTACAAGCTCCAACCAATCCACTCGATACCGCTTTGGATAACGCAGTACCTACTGGAGCTCGTAATGCTGGCAATCCAACTACTGCCAGTACTATATTTTCAATCGGAGGTACTAACTCTACAGAGCCCAATAACGCTAATAATAGACGTGGATTGGATTTGGGAAGAACTAATCATGAAGAAAGTAACGAGGCTCGAAATAGCGACCGTAATGATGATAATAATGCCCCCAACGTTCGAAATTTACTCAATAATTTTGGTGATATTTTTGAAGGCTCATTAGGTAATCGTTCAGAAGTATTTCCTAATGATCCTCGTCCAGAAGCAGGTACAGGTATCAATAGACCGGGGACCCCATTCAGAGCCGATTCACCAACGCAAGCTGGGCAACAGTCACAAGCTAATAATAATAATCCTCAACAAGGAGATCAAATAAGAAATATCATGAGGAACTATTTGCCAAATGGAATCGGACAGATGATAACCCAAGCCCTTGGTTCCGTGGGCGGAGCATCTGGAAACATTAGTATCAATGGCCGAGTATTTGATTTCCAAGGTAATCCAGTTGACCAACCAGGTACAAACTCAGCTGAACAAGAACTGCCAAACGGTCAACATCTGCAACCACGAACACAAGCAAGCGATCCCGGGAACCAATCCAGAAGAGAGGACAGAGACGACGATGTCGATATGTTCGAATCACCAGATCTTGATTAAAACAATACTCTAACTTAATACATAGTAACTTTTTTTGCAATTAAAAAGCCTGTAGTGCACGTGACTCTAACTAAAAAAAAAGTACCTGAACAGAAAAATGAGGCAAACCGTACTTTGATTTCGATAAGACTATTATGGAGAACCCCAAATATTTGTTTTGCTGAAGAAGAAAGGAATATAGTATGGCAGGGTTAGAGCAATCGTTGTTCCAGTTGAAGTTTACTGCAAAACAGCTCAACAGACAGGCGGCCAAGGCAGCTAAAGAAGAGACTCAGGAAAAGGCCAAAACCAAAAAGGCATTAACCCAAGGAAATAATGATATTGCACAACTATACGCTCAAAATGCTATTCGTAAAAGCAATGAACGAGTAAATTTATTACGATTGGCATCGAGAATCGATGCTGTTGCATCCAGAGTCCAAACAGCAGTCACCATGAGATCAGTTACCGGTAATATGTCTCAAGTTATTAGAGGTATGGATAAAGCTCTACAAACTATGAATTTGGAAAGAATATCGCTTGTAATGGATAAATTCGAAAATCAATTTGAAGATCTAGATGCTTCAACAAACTACTACGAAAGTGCCACCAATAATGTCAATGCATTAACGACCCCACAAGAAGAAGTTGATGAATTAATGAATCAAATTGCTGATGAAGCCGGTATCGAAATGAAGCAAGGATTAAATGAAACCAAAGTGGACATTGCCACTCCTCCTGCTGCAAACACCATTTCCGAGGAAAAAGAGGATAAGTTAGCCGAAAGATTAAGAGCATTAAGAAGTTAAATAGTTCAATAGCAACAATTCTTCATCAACCTAATCTCTAACTCCTATCACTGGAGTGTTGTAGCCACCAAACATCCGTACCTATTCCCCCCTCGGAACTCGTGCTCGGAACTAGCGCAAACTCCGGTCCCGAAACCCTTCCGCTTCAGCGCAAGCCAATGAAAAATTGTAGAGACATTTCTGACTAACTAATTAAAAAAAAAAAAATTTTTTTTGTTTTGTTAGCCTTTTCTATACTTTTAATCGCAATTTAAAATGATTTCTAATAAAAAGGTTTGACTGGATTTCTCTTTTCCTATTCTATACCAATTGAATTAACAGAACACTCAATTGACATATATAATGCTTTCATCAGTTTTAAGAACTACTGCTACCCGTTCAATGGGTCCAAGAGGGGCTGCCACTTCTCTCAATGCTGTTAGAACCAAAGTTTCATTGCCAGATTTGGACTGGGACTTTGGGGCATTAGAACCACATATTTCTGGTCAAATTAATGAAATCCATTATACCAAACATCATAACACTTATGTCAATGGTTACAACACTGCCATTGAACAACATGCTGAAGCAAAATCTAAAGGAGAAGTTAAAAAGACCATTGAATTGCAAAAAGCAATCAATTTCAATGGTGGTGGTTATACTAATCACTGTTTATTCTGGAAAAATTTGGCTCCATCCAAACAAGGTGGTGGTGAACCTCCAGCTAGTGACTCTGATTTGGCCAAGGCCATTGAAGCTCAATACGGTTCTTTGGATAACTTGATTTCTGTTACCAACGGTAAATTGGCTGGTATTCAAGGTTCTGGTTGGGCTTTCCTTGTTAAAAACAAGGATGCCGGTGGTGTTCTTGACGTTGTTACTACTGCTAACCAAGACACTGTCACTGGTCCTTTAGTTCCTTTGGTTGCCATCGATGCTTGGGAACATGCTTACTACTTGCAATACCAAAATGTCAAAGCTGATTACTTCAAAGCTATCTGGAATGTTATCAACTGGAAAGAAGCCGAAAAGAGATTCTTAGTCAACTAAGCCGGTCTATTTATTTATCTACGAATAGCATTTCAGCTTTATAATTTCAATGAATATTTTATTTTATACGATAACTGTAGTATTGTAAGTGATGTACCAATGGTTGGTGCATCCATTCGTGGGAGTATCTACTTTCATTGGCTTATCTAATTTCTTTGTATTTGAAATGTTTGTTGAAGTGAAGTTTGCAGCTAATTGTGCCGCAGTTTTGTATGTTTTTTAGCAAAATTTCTCAAAAAGAAGTAACAACACCACTACAGTTAAAGGATTAAAAAATGACTTCATCAAATTTAAATAGAGAATTGAAAACGTAATCTATACTAACTATACATATTCGGCTTTAAAAAGTTGCTACCCCTAGGAGACTTGCTGCATTTTTGGCATCAACAATATTTTTATCGTCATCATCATAACCTTCTTTTTCTGCATCTTGCTCCTTTTCTTGATCCTCTTGTTCTTTATTCAAACTTCTGAATGTTCTTGAGGTCCACGAGTCCCCATTGGCAGATTGTGATTGAGTCAAGTTATGTTTCAAACTTGTCAAATTATCTCTATTCAATCTCGATAATCCACCTTTATCGTCAATTATTCTGATGTCTAATCTAATATTTTCCAAATGTTTAAGAATTTTACGGTGGTGCTCAACTTTATGTAAGGTAAACAGTTTCAACATTTTTCGAAATTTTAATTCGGTGAATTGAGTAATTTCTTGTCTTTCATAAATCATTTCTCCTGATATTCTTTTAACTTGTAAATTCAATGACTCTTCTGCTTTTGTTGCGTATTCTAACGATCTTATCGCTTCATCAACTTTGAATGGATCTAACGAAGATTTATTCTTAATTTTTGTTGCTTGATAATGTTTAGATTTAGTTTGTGCTTCGGCCTGTAATAATTCTCTCATAATTAAATGTCGATTGGTCAATGCTTCTTTAATTTGATAGAAATCATTTATTAAATTTTGAATTCCATCTCCTAATGTCCCCATGTTATTAATCAGTTCAACAAGAGTTAAATCCGATTGAATTTGGATGATTTTTGATATTTTTTCCCACATATTCTTCATACCTGGATGAATGACTTCAAATTGAGATAAGGAGTTTAATTTTATGGATAAATCATTGATATGAATTGCCAACTGTTTCTCAATTCGATTATTTTTATCTAATAATTTATATAGTTTTTGACAGGATAAGTATGATGCTTTGATTATTGGTCTAAACTCAGCTAATTCTTGGTACGGATCATATGGAACTGCCAACTGCTTTAAAGTCTTACGTACTAATCCACTTGCCACAGAAGTCTTTCTTCCAGAGTTTATCACTGAATACCCAAAATCATTCTCAATAAAATAAACAAACTCTTCATCTCGTATTAAGATCGGATTCGAACAAACTCTATTAAACCATTCTTGCCATACACTCATCAACTGTTTGGTTTCATCTTCACCTCCAGTGGGATATGATGTGATTGCTTGGGGAATAACTGGGACAAATACTTCCAAATTAGATATGGTTAAATAATTATTAAATTTGGTAACTTCACTATATGTTCTTCTAATATCCTTGTATTTGTCTTGACGAAACCTTGGTAATCCTTTAATTGAAGCATCAAACTTAATATTGGATTCCCGATCTTGTTCTTTTCAATAGATGTGAGCCTAATTTCAATCAGATATTTCTTTGTAAATCTTTCAGGTATCAATTTACGTAGTTCTTCCTCGGTTAATTGTTCTTGGTACTCTTGAACAGCTTCGCTATTGGTTTCTTGTTGTGAATACTGTAACTGGTCAGGATCTGCATAAACATACTGTGGTTGTGGTTGTGCTGATGGTTGAGTTATAGTATCTTCCTCCTGTGCATGCTCTGATTCTTGAATCGTTGTATTTTGTTGGGGACTTTCAGCTTGCACCGTTGGCTCAGCAAACGGATTGTTATTTTCAAAATCGTCCAATCCTGGAATACTTGACATCTTGTTTTGTTCAATTGTCACAATTGAAGGCAGAGACGATATTTAAATGATTTAGTCTATAAAAAACCTTATCATTAATTAGTTGTCTAATAGAATTTGCCAAAAAAAGACCATCAAAAAAAAAAAAAAAAAAAAACTAAGCGAGCAACACACGACTTCAGTATGAAGTATAAACTTCAAATAATTACAGTATCTAAAAAGTTTAACAATCTTTATTGAAATATTTACAAATAAGAAGAGTAAGTAGGCATTAAACGCATACAGTTCCTGGAAGGGAGATCAAACTTTATTTCAAAGCTTTTCTTCTCTTGCAATTGAGCTATTATTACTTTTCAAGATGTTATAACCCCAAAAACCAATGATATTCAATACACCGACTCTCCAACCATTAAAAAGGTTTAAGCGTTTAACTTTTTCTAAAAATCCGGTGATTCCACCAGCTTTAATCAAAGAAATGGATTTTTTTTCTGCGTCATTAATATCATCATTATCATCGAGGTTATCTTCGTAAAGAGTTTCATGTAGGTTCCAACTGTTGTATTCAACAATCAAGTCTTCATCTGGATTATCAATTGTGACAACGCGTTTCTCATCCTCCTCTAAAGATTTGGGCCTTAGTAAGAAATTGATTTGTTCTTTTCTTAATAAATTTTCAACTGGCAATTTTATGAAAAATTCCATAATCAATAAAATCAAGTTAATAAGGGTGAAAAGGTTTGAAGAATGATAACTATCAATATTGAATCTAATATACATGAGGTAAGGAGCAGTTTTTCTAAACACACTTGTTGAAAATTGATGTAAGATAGTAAGTAAAGCAATTGTTGGAGGAGGTCTTAACAAAAGTTGGATAGGATAGTTACGAATTGAATCTCTTATTGAGCGAGTATTGATTTTATTAGAACTTGGTGATGGTTGATCAATATTGGTGGTATTTGCTAAATCCTGAGTCAGTAAGTTAGGTGAATCCAATGATTCTGGAGAGCTAATTGAATCTGGAGAACCTGTCAACAAAGGTTTATTAAATTGAGTAATCATTAATCTAATTTTGATCAAATCCAAAGGCATTAAAATAACACCAGTTAAGACGCAAGCCAGAACAGATAACCAAAAAGACCTGAAAGGATCAGTTGAATGAGTTAAATCTAAAAAGAAGGGATCTGGAATACCCAAGAATGGGGAAATAAACCCAGTGATCCAAGCTTCGATAGTATGAGATAAGGTTTGATGAATGAATTGAGCGTTAACTCCTCTAAATAAGGCCAAAGGACCGTCTTTTGAAGCAACCGCCGTCATTATATCAATAGTATGTTTTGAAATTGGTTGAATTTTATTCAAATTTTTCAACGTATGACTCTTTTTTGATGAAGCCTTTCTATTACCAAGAGTTGAATTAGGTATATAAGAATTCGAAGCATTAGCCACATCATTTGTTGATTGGAAGTAGTTAATCTCGGCTTCAGATTCTGAATCAGAAACATCCGTAACTTGAGGAGATAATGTTGAAGTTGAAGTATCTAATAAACGAGAATAATTCTTACTTTTAGAATTAGATTTCTTAGAATCATTTTTTGCATCAAAATTGAAATAACCAACCTGTAATACCAATCTAACAATTTCCAATGGTTGGGATAAAACAACTTTGAAGTAATTTTTACAAAAATTCCAAACTAAATTTTTGAATAACTCAGATAAGTTATTAAAATCAAAATATTCTTGGAATTCCAAATCATAAACATAATTCTTATCTGAAGCACCAATTGACTTATTTGCAGCTGAATCTTTTATCGAGGAAAATCCTGATAATCCAATACCTTTCCCTGGACTGAAGTTCCCACTGCCATCAGATAATTTTTTGGAAGATACTGACGATTTGAGTAATGACGAAATAGGTCTACTTGTTTGAGTATCAATCAACCCGACACTTGGCTTATAAATCACAGAATAACCCGCATCAAAGGTATCATGGTCATAATACGGCCGCAACTTATTAGGGCCTGAGCTAGACATTACTTTGATTTGTTTAGAGATGAAGGGATGGCAAGCTTGTTTGATTTGATATCATTTGATTTTTTTCTCATTTTTGTCCTGGTGCAGACTTACCAGTATACATTAGTCTATAGTAAACTATAACTACCTAACAGTTCATAACAGAGAAGAATGGTCTATGACAGAGTGGACAACAAAGTATAATTCAGTTATCAGAGTAGTTATAACGGGTGTACTATAGAACTGTGACAATCGAGCGGGAAACTGTGTATCTGAGGACTCGATTGAAGCTACTCAGTGAAAGAGTCGTAAGTGAAAAATCATCGTTAATTACATTTATAACTTTATATAATAAGTATATAATACACCGTATGAACCATTGGACTAAAATACACAAACGAACTGCCTATGACGAGCCAGAAGCGTTCAACTCATCTGCTCTTTTGATCAAGAACTCCCCTAACTTTCTCAACGGATCTTCAGGCTTATCCTTGCTTACTTCTTGGAGTCCTTCAAGCAAGTGCTGAGTCAAATGCTTATTCAAATACTGTCTCATGGAAGACCCACCCACTACTTCATGGACTGGTGGCTCCTTTGCATCACTGACTGGTGGACTATTTGTTGTGGATTTAGAAACGACTGGGTCCTCCAACTTGATCTTTTTGGTTTCCCTTGGTACATCACTAGGCTCCTGTATCGGCTCTTCAGAAGACATTTTTATACTTCAAGTATGCTCTTGGAAAATAGAAAGAACAGGAATAGTAAAGAATGAAAAATAGAAAACTCAGTTTATACTTCTTTGGAAGTGTGCAGGAAAAATCCAAAGATTGGGGAATTTCTGTTTTCTTTTTTCTAATTAAAATGGACAGCAAAGGGCCAATACATTAAAGGATAGCCAGCCAATACAACAGGAATAACGACAACATGGATCCATTCAATGAAGTGGAGAAGACTCGTGGTCACAGGTCAAAGCAATACAGAAGTTCATCAATGAAACCAATAAAATAACAGAGGAAAGCAAGATTGATTTTACAAATAATTATCAGGAGTTAGAAGAAACACTAGAGGACTTGAAACAAGCGGTTCATATATCAGAAACCAATCCAGAGCAATTTGATTTGTCTTCATCGGACATTGCTGATCGTAAACGGATTTTACACAAGCTATCTACCACGATAAAGAATCTTGAACGAGATTGGAATGATAAAATACATAATCCCAAGAAGCTTAGGGAAATAACAACCATGTCAAATAGAATAAGCCAGGACGATGACAATGGACCATTTGGGGATGAGAATAGAATAGATCGAGAATTCAATCAGTACCAACAACAAGAAATGATTAATAGCCAAGATTTACAATTAGATTCGTTACATCGAACCATGCAGAATCTAAACCAGCAGGCCACCATGATGGGCTCGGAATTAGAAGATCAAACCTACATGTTAGAAGATTTAGATCAAGAAATGGACGTGGTCGGTAACAAACTACAAAGAGGTATGAGAAGAGTAAGATGGGTGTTAGAAAATAATAAAGGTGGTGCCAGTGACTGGTGCATTGGATATTGGTGGTGGCACTCATCATACTATTGATTTTACTTATTGTAGCATAGATTATTATATTATTATATCCATACATCATTTATCTATACGTATTTTGTAGAGTAAGTTATAACGAGAGGTTGCATTCACGTGACTCGAGATGATGCGATTATTGTGTTGATTACCGGAGATTTATTTTTTTTTTTTGCAGCTTTTTATTCACTTTGCAAAACATCAACAATTATTGATTCATAGTGCAAGCGTTGGCCGAATAGCATGATGAGACTGAAAAGATCGCTCATTTCAATGGCTTGCAGTTTTATCAAGGACATTTCTAAAGAGGTAGCATCTTGATGTTCGATGTAATCACAGGTTGAATCAATGTACTCCCAATGCAGAGTCAAATCACTTTTTAGATGGAAGTATTCCTTGTAAACGATATCGGTAGGATTTTTAACTTCTAATTTAGCTAAAGTTTGAATATCCAGCAGATTCTTAAATAAAGCAAGAAAATTATTAGCTAAATATCGAACGGACAGAGCAATCTCAATATAACAATTTTCGGTGCTCAAACCAATCGTACCAAGGGAGATTAATTTATTAATTTCAAAATTGAGATAATTTTGAAGTCTGATTAGCTCTTGTAACGCGTCTGATTCAGGAGGCGCGTCCTCTAACTCATGATGATATATTAATAAAGCATGTAAACAATGAAAGAATTTAAATAATAAATCAAAATAAGATTTGAAAGAATGTAAGTAAAAAGTTAGATCTTCAACTAAGTCTAAGCGTAAGATTTGTTCATCATTAAAAGAATAGGGTGAAGTATTTGATTCATTTTGATTAATTGTTTCAAGAATAGTGTTTACTGAAAGTAGTTTTAAAGTTTCTGGTTCATTATCAGGATCGGGATCAAATAAAATTTCTTTTTTCAAAGAATTATAGAAACAATAAGCTTCTTTTGGTGAAATAATATTATAAATTTTTAAGTATCGTTCTATAGTTTCTCCAATAATTATTACTTGATGTTTTTGCAGATAATCAAAATCAGGGATATTATATATAAGTCTGTTATGATTTCTTAATTCAGTGTTTGTATTAAATAAACTCGAAAGCAGTTTTTCAATCAGGTTTGGAGGGAAAATATATTCAAAAAGATGTTTTTTCACATTTGCCATGATTTTAACAAGATCATTATAATTCCTGTAACCAATATTATTCTCTGGAGTGTAATTTGAATTTAAAAGATGTCCTTTATTAACAATGAAGTGTGATATTCTGGTGAAATATGGCTGTGAAAAATCAACTAGTTTTAAGTAAAATTGATTTATTTCATTTGGGTTTTGTAAAATTGATATTTTTTCCCTATACTTTTCTAAAATATTACAACAATTTTCGAATTCTTCTATATTAATCTCTTGTGCAATATTTATTATAAATTCCAAATTTTGAAACACTTTAAAACTCTCAATTGAATATTGGAGTAATCCAATTTGTAATTTTATCAATGATTGATAAATTGTAATATCCGGTAAATTCCCAGTTGACATATTATTTGTGATTATTGATTTTCAATTCGTACATACAATTGATTCCTATTAATTATATGCATATATGTACATACACATATATATATACAATGTCATATATTTTTTATATGACTGTTCTTCTTTAGCCCCTCCGATACATATATATATATATACATATATACATATATATACGAACTAACTTAGAAGAAGAAGAAGAAAAGTGAAAATGAAAAAAAAAAAAATAAGACACTAAAAAAGGCTTGATGTAATGAGATTGAAAATCCGATATGTGACTTAACTTGTATTTTTCGACACTAAGAGTTGAAAAATAAAAGAAACTAAAAGAACGAAAATCAGTTCATCAATCTTACCTTTACGAGATCTAAGCTAGGTTTGAAAGATTCAAGAGAAGGAACTTCGATGACTTGTGATGACTTATGATGAATCGAATTGAATGGGAAGGTAACTTAAATTGGAAAGATTGAAAATAATAAGCCAACGGTTGAAAAGGAATTGAATTAACTAGAAAGAAAAAAGTAGTAAGTTTAGGAGAATATGAAGAATTATCAAACCTTTAATAAAATTTAAAGAATAAGGCAAATAGCCAAAGCGAACAAAAGAGAAAACGAAAAAAAAAAAAAAAAAAAAAATAAAAAAAAAAAATAAAAAAATTTTTTTTTTTGTTGGCTATTTGTTTTTAACTTTTCTAGTAATCAATGAATTTCAATAACAGTAGAGTGGATAACTGCAAGTGGCCAGGGCGTAGTGTGAGAAATTTCCGAGTGAATTGAGCGAAAATGAAATTGTATTAGCGAAAACCAGGGGTCCTGAGAGATATATTTGTACGTTTTCAACTAATTGTACCGGGAAAGCATATTTGAAGTATCAAAATTAAAAATATTTACGCAAGCACTCAAAAGGTTTTGACGATGTACAATCGGTTGGAAAAATGAGTCTACTATGGGATGATTCTAATGGCGTTTGCTGTGCAACTTGAGGCCAGTATGCACAAATATCGATTTTATAAAAAAAAAAAAAAAATAATAATTAAGAAACGACAAAAAAAAAAAAAAAAAAGAGAAAACTAATACAAAACAAAAAAAAGTTGAGTCAATTTATGTTAATAAACTAACTGGGTAATTGATTGCATCAATTGAATCCACTCAAAATTTTTTTTTTTTATTTTTCCACTGGATATATTGTTTTGCAATAATTTTTTTTTACTTTTGTAACGTGGGAATGTAGTAATAATCAACACCGCTAAAAAATAAGACGTAGACACCAGTACCTGCACACATTCGACTGCGTATACAATAGGTATTGCACAGGGTACATGGTGCATGGTGCATGATCCAAGCGCACGATGCACAGAGTTCTAAGCAAACAATAATTAACATAGCACAGGAAAAAAAATAAAAAAGACTTGACTTTTGGTGTCCGGGTGTAAACTTGAATTTCTCACTCTTGTCAATCCTTCAGCTACTGCGCTGTTCGACTAACGTCTTTGTAAATGTAATTAGTATAACATTCAGTTAACGTTATGCCATTATACGCAGGTAATACCCGAAGAAGCTTACGAAATGATTTAACATTTTACACGATACATCTTTAACCATAAAAGACCTTGTTCTTTTCAGACAATAATAGTAAGGTAGCGTGGGTTTTTCCACATCGACAAAAAGTCTCGAGCCAAATGCACTCAGGTCATCATTTAGAATAGGTCTTTTAGTATACTGAAAGCACCAGTATCTATTTCCTGGGGGAACAGTTACTGATGGTGTCGATATACCGGTTAAAGCTTGTAGAAGAATAAGTAATGGAAAATTTTTCCAGCGGAAGCTCATTGGATTTTTATATGAAAAAAAAAAGAACACCAAAAAAAAAAAAAAAAATTCCTTTGAAAAAACAGTGGGTAGTGCAACGGTCAAGTGACAGCTTACCCGGAAGTATTCTCAGTAGGGTTTATTTACTTAACTTACTTACTAGTTGATAACAGTTGATAGTCATTGATAGATAACTATAGGAGCAACATGTCTCAGGATAAGTATAAGTATAGGGTTGAGATCAGCAAATGATGTTTGTCTCTGGAGAGTCAAACGACGCTCCAATAGAGACCACATCACTAATTGAAGATATTGTAAGAGGGCAGGTTATTGAAATTTTACTTCAAGCAACGAAAACCGCTGGATTAAGAGGTACTAAATCAATAGCACCAGAAGATGTTATTTTCTTGATAAGACACGATAAGGCAAAAGTTAATCGTTTAAGAACTTACTTATCATGGAAAGATGTTAGAAAAAATGCTAAAGATCAAGAAAGTGGAGGAACTGAATCATTAATTGAAAGTACTGAAAATTCAAATACTAATTCAACAAATAATTCAAGTAATGATTCTTCGAAAATGTTGAGTAAATATAAAAAATCAAAAATTAGATTACCGTGGGAATTACAATTCATGTTTAGTGAACAACATTTAGAAACAGTGGAAGAAAATGAACAAGTTGATGAAGACGAAAAAGCTGCCACCATAGCTTCTTTAAAAAGATTGAAAATGGCTGACGATAGAACTAAAAACATGACTAAGGAAGAATATGTTCATTGGTCCGAATGTAGACAAGCTTCTTTCACTTTTAGAAAAGCTAAAAGATTCAGAGAATGGGCTTCTATATCTCAAATTTGTGATTCAAGACCAAATGATGATGTTATTGATATCTTGGGGTTTCTAACTTTTGAAATTGTTTGCTCCTTAACCGAAGAAGCAATGACCATAAAACATTCAGAAGAAAAATTAATTCAACAATCTTTAACTAAAGCAATTAACAAAGATTTAAATAAAAGAAAAAGAAAGTATCTTTTCGACAAACCAGATGAATTAGCCAAACCTATTTTACCTTACCACATCGAAGAAGCGTGGAGAAGATTACAATCATCAGACTTTAAACATAAAGCTATTAGGTCTTTTGGTGGTGGAATAATCAAAAGAAGAACTAGATTAATTTGATATCTATATTTATATACTTTACTTAATGCCTTAATGACTATAATTCAATATCATATTTTTTGATCATAAATTTTAATACCTCGTTTGATTCATCCTGAAATTGTCTCCATTGTAAAAATTTCTTTACACTAACTCCGTTATTCATAATTGACCTGGTTTCAACTTCATCTAATAAGTTTTGATAACTTCTCCATATCCTGGTATAAGGTGCTAACTCTAATATATACGCTGTTCGATTCAAATGATTACATATTGACGTTTCAGGTATCCCCGTCGTACCAGGATTGTATTCCACTTCTCCATTCATATTATGGGACCGCGTAAAACTTCGTGATGTTTGCAATTCCATTAAAAATTTGGTTAGTTTTTTACTTCGGGATCCTATAAATTCATTCACAGGTTCTCGTAATTCGTTAAATGTAAATAATGGCTTATTAAATCCATCAACTGTATCAATGTTTGGGTTTAAATGCTTCCCACTGTTGAATTCATACGGTAAAGTTGGTTGTTTCAAAAAAGTACTCTCATCTATGAAGTAAATATCAACTAAATCATTAGGTTGAACCTCATGCTGTATCATAGATTTGGAGTTTTCAGTTATGACATCGGATACTGACATCATTTCTAAATCATTTGATAATGACTTTAAATCATCATTTACTGTACTAGAATTTTTGATCCTCTCTTGCTTAATTTGAATTATTTCATGATCCAGTTTCACCGTAGGTTCACACAATAACTGACAGTTCATCAATATCTTCCTTATATCATGATGCCGGGTTGTTGAAGAATTTTTTATTATTTCTTCTATTAAACTGTTATCAAATTCAAAGCCTTGGCTTAAGCAACAAATTTTTATATAGTCCTTTATCAATTGATCAAATTCTGGGTCTCTATAATCGAGATTCACAATAGCCTCCTCTTCTATTGCAAATTCAACAATATTTTTCGGAATATTTTCGATATCATTACATGTGATTACAATAGGCCGTTTGGAAATATTAATCAAATCTTGAATCACGCTCCAGAAACCCTTGTCTTGTTCGAATAGTAAATCACAGTCTTCGAATAGAACAATCCCTTTTTGAAATTCTTTCTCTTCTTTGTTCGTTTGATGGGAATGGACCAATTGGGTAGTACAAAGTTCTCTCAAATTATTGAATATGTCTTTTCGACCTCGCGATTGTCCAGCATTTACTTCATGAACATATCCATCTATTTCATTAACTGCTGCATAAACTGACGACGATTTACCCGAACCAATTGAACCCTGAATTATTAACACCGGCACGAATATATCCGAATCTGATTCTGTTGATTCATTTTCATCGTCAACTACGAAATTATCAAGTGTATTAATTTGTTGTAAAAGTCTTTGTTGCTTTTTCTGCTTTATCAATACATTCCTTGGTGTTTTTGTAGATTGATTTTTCAATCTTTGAAATGAATTATAGACCCAGGTTTTAATGAAATGCTTATGATGATTAGAAACTAACAAATCTTGGGTGCTTTTGGGTTGGAAATACTCGGGCCAGTTTAAACCTGCTTCTGATGCTAACTTGGTATCATTCTTTATAAATCCATTAAATATTCTAGCTATTGCCGTTCTCCCGAGTTCGGGCACTTTAGGAATAAGAAAATCCAATAACTTTTGGTGTGTTTCAAACTTTGTAGAAGATCTCAGTATTCTTGACCCTTCAATATCCTTGTGATTAGTTGGAAACGTAAATTTATCGTCTGGATTTGGATTTTTGTTCAAGTTTCTTCTCAAAAATTTACTTAGGAATATGCTCGATTGATGCAAACCATCATCACAATAAACATGAAAGTCATCTCTCATGATAGTTGGGGGAGCTACTTCCTTCGCTTTTTGTAAAGGTGTCAACTTTTTAGAAGATGTAGCGTTTTCTATCATAGATTTGAAGAAAGAGTTGGCATTTACACCCTTTGAATTACCAGAACTCTTGGTATGTAATGGATTGGCTGATTTATTTATCTCCTTTAGAATTGTAGGATTTATCTTGATTGTTACTTTCCGTGTCTTTCTGGGCTGCCGTAACGTGTTCAAGAGGGTCTTAGGTTCTTTATTACAAGGTGAAGTATCATTCCCGCGAGTTTTAAAAGGACTATCGTACTTGTGAATTTCTTCTAACGATTTAGAATTGACTTTTAACGTCACCAGCAAAGATGGCTTTCCGTTTTTGCCCTTGACGGGGCCGAAGGACTTAAAAAGATCTTTAGCAGTTACTACTCGACGATTTGAATTTACTGAATGCATTTTTTCTTCAATTACTTTGTAATCTATTTCTTGTATTTGATCATCTTCTGTCAAAAGGTGATCAACTGGTTCAGTCTTTTTCTTTTTATTCTGGAAAGTTAGGAAGTCTTTAGCTGAAACTGATTTGACATTGTTATTATGAAATTTCTTCTCTAACTCTAATATTTCATGTTCTCTTTGGAAAATGTTTTGAGTCCCTTCTGAGAAAGAGTCTTCGGGGATTGAGTCGGTGGAGGATATATCAAACTCACTTTGCGAATGTCTGCTTGGTGCTAAATCTAGAGACTTAGATTCCGCTTTGTTAGGATGATGTTTTCTTTTGGACTTTTGGGACCCAGACAATAGTGTCATTAGTGGATTTGTCTTTCTCTTCACGTTTTCGTTTTGTTTTTGATCTTCGCTTGGATCCACATCTACGTCAGTAAAATCATCATCTAGTATAAAGTCAGAAGAGCTCATATTTGACGCAGCTACTGAGCCATCACTATAATCAAATACCGGCTTTTTGTCGTTTGACTGATATGTTTGGAAGAGAAACAGGTTGGTGGGAACGATGAAACTTCACTAAGCTCTGGATCTATAATATGCTCAACTATTTCAGAAGCTGGATTCCCTTTTAGATTTCCACTATTAATCTCCATCCCTCGAAAGAGACCTTTTATGTCTGGTTCAGTGAATTTTCGAAGTGAAATGTTAGAAAAGCAATTAGGAAGATGTCTTTTGGAGTCTTGATATCTACGCGTTCCCTGGTGTTTTGGTGTTTTACAAAATTTTGACCAAAAAATGAGTATCTCATCGTGTTTTTGTGATTTACGACTCTACTCCAGATGAGCCTACTGCTCTTCGAATCAACAGCAAGACTCAATAATAATCGAAGCGAGAGACATGGTTGGATTTCTGCTCAAGTCAAAAGCTAAGGGCATAGCAAAACCTGAGGTATCCAAACCTAAAATGGGGTTTTCTTTGGGGAGAAAACCCCAGAGTTCTTCAACAGGGTCCAGTCAAGATTAAAGATCAAAAACGAAAGTAAAAGGATTCGACAATGATTCAGACAACGAAGAAGATAAGGTTATATCCATAGACTCGTTTGATCAGCAAAAGGGTGGGGCAATATCTCAAAATAATGCAGTCAATGTCAAGAAAGTCGAACCACCATTAGTCATTAAGCCGACTAACTTGAATAAAGAGATACGACACTCAACCTACGTACCCAACATCGAGCACCGGCAACCCATTGCCCTACCTGATAGTAGGAATGCCTTGCACTATGGGTTGAATGAGATACCAAAGCAAGGTGATACTGAGAATGAGATTGTGAACGAGGAGAATGAAGAAGAAAGTATGGATTCAACTGAAAAAGCCAGAGAACTACTAGTTATCCGGTAAGAATATAACTCAAGAGTCCAGTATGGTGATTGAAGCTTCAAATGAGCCTGATACATTCGGTGATGTCTCATCAGATGAGGATTTTGATCAATATGATGAAGTACCAGTTGAAAAATTCGGAGCAGGCATTGTTAAGAGGAATGGGATGGAAAGGTGATGACAAGAAGCAAGCCAAATCTTCCATAGACATCGACAAGAGGCAAAAGGGTGCATTAGTTGGAATCGGTGCACAAAGGGTGGAAAGTGAACTAATAGACGATTTAATGGGTAAAAATAAAAAAATCAATGTACCGGTTAAAAGAGTTGATAGACAGAATAATGACTAATGTATGTATTAGTAAGTAAAAGCTATATACAATAAATAAATAAAAGAACTGAAAAACAAAGTTCGTGTAGTATGTTTAAGTCTAAGCCAAAACACCTAATCCCAATAATAATAATTGACTTGCTAAGGAATGAGACCACAAGCTTGATTTTTGTTCAATTATTCTCTTTTCATCCCATTTGACCATCTTCAACAAGTCTTCATAAATATCGCCAACAATGACATCGAAAATTCTAGCTTGTGACAAATCTTGTAAGTTATATAATTCTGATAATCTTTCAATCACGGTTGTTTTGATAATTATTGGAGACTTATTATTATCAGGGTCATAGTTATTTATGAATGCGATTAAAGATCTCAAATCATGTAATGAAATAAAAGGAATTAAAGTTGAAGATGCAGTAGGTAATTGTTTTGGTAATGAAGCTTTTAAGTTAGAAAACTTAACTTTGACATTAACCAAAACATATTCTGAAGAAATTTGATCAGAGGAATTTTCAAAATCCAAGTCTTTTTTGAAAGTTTCATAAATTGCAGCTAATGCTGATTTTATCAATGGATTACTCTCTTCGTTTGAATCTTTAGAAATTTCTTGGTTGGTATTGGAATTAGAAAAACTTGTGACATTTGCTAATTCATCAAACATTTTTGAAAAAACTTTACCGATTTTCTTGTAGTTAGAAGGTTCAAAATTATCGGAATCATCATCTAATTGGGGTAATCTTATATTGGCGATAATTTCGGCCTTACCGTTATGAATCCAATTGAATTTCAGAGAATGGTTCGTATTAGATATCGAGCCCAAATTAATACCATCCAATTTAAAAGTCACCATCCGGTCGTTTGTTGTAGTGTTATATTGCTGTTTCTTATGAATGGTAAACATTGAATCATTTATTGCCCCAGTTACATTATTAGCATTGAAGAAATCAATGATTAATTTATCACCACGTAATTTTGGTAAATCGCAATTGAAGATTGCAATTTTGAAAGGTTTAACGTCTGGCGATTTTGAATTATATAATTCAATGTCACTATCATGAATTTTAATATTTGATAAAATATAATTTGGGTTAATAAATGAGGTTCTTTGAGATTGTTTATGTTTTTGTAAATCATTTAAATATTCATCATGTAAATCATGATAATGATCGTTGTATCTACTAAAAGAAAGTGCCATTGAATCAAAAGTTTGTGCTTTTTGCTGAACTTCGATTTTTGGACTTTCATCAAGCAATTTATAGACATTAGCATTCATACCGTAAATTTCAATATCATGAATCAAACCATTACCTTCATACCACTTACTGAAAGATAATGAAATATTCATTGCTTCAATACGGGCATGTATATCCAACGAATTTTCATTATTTTCTAATGAGAAAACATCAAAGTTCTTAAATCTCAACATACCATCTTTCCATTCGGGTAAGACGGAACCCTTTTTGAATTCGAATTTGATACCAAGACCTTGAGACAATATAGAGCCAGTAATATATCCCAAAACACTCTGATCAGATATAGTTTTTTCATCATCGTTATCATCATCATCATCGCCATTATTCTTGGCCGAAATCGTATCCCAAATATTATCAAAAGTATGAATAGAATACATAGTTACCAATCCAAAAGTCGTAGTACCAAGGATAATCCACAAAACATTCCCCATGACTAACCAGGATATAAGTGCTGAAAAATCATCAACAGAAAATGGTCTATTATTTCGGATCAAGGGCCATTTGATATGAACCAACAACCTGCTCAAGGAGTTAGGGGCCTGTGCTAGTAATTGAGACTTAGTCACCCGATCACTCAGGGACATATATCTATTCGGTTTGAACAGATCCGGTCTATTCATTAAGCTGCGGTAAGTGCTGAACAATTTGTATGATTGTTGATGTCTCTGTATTATTCTATTAATCGGAATATGAGTGGAAGATAAAACCCCCAATGTTGACCTAGACATGGCCAAATTTGGCCTTGCGTACCGTATTAGCAGAATACGATTCATAATCTTTGTTGACCGTTAATTATTGAAAAACTTTTGTCTATTCTTTAAAATTAGTTTTGCAAAAAAAAAAAACCGGGGTGAAACTTTAAACTAGTGTGACCTTTAGAGGCTTCTTCTGGAACCTTTGAGATATTCAAAGCCGTAGTTGAGACAGCCTGAGTAAGCAGTGTGATTTCAAGATAAAAAACAAACCACTTTGTATAAAGAAATTTAGTCACTACGTAATAAAAGCTTGCTAGAGTTTATTTGCCCTTTGCTTTGCAAGTCGGACTAAATTTCTAAATCTTGATGGAGCAAAAAAAAAAAAAAAATTGCTGAACTTTTTAACCACTAAGCGGCCTCAATTTTTTTTTATTAGTCTTACACGGTACGTTCACAAATATGAGGGTACTGAAATCAAATTGGTACTCGCTTTAGCATCAAGGAATAAAGAAGCTCATGCCCTGTTTTTCGAAAGGGCCGTAATGCCTAACTTGTGGTTGCCATGTTCATTTACTGGTGTAGACGTCATTTTACCAGTGAGGTTTGGGTTTTTAGAGATTTTCACGTGACTGGCATAATTAATGCGATGAGTTTCAATTTTTTTTTTTTTTTTTTTTTTTTTTGTTCAAGTTTGATTTTGATATTTTACCATTAAATCTTGAATAAGATAAGTTATCTATAGTAGTTCACCAGTCACATACGGTATATTCATACGTTTCATATTCATTCACCTGATTCTTTGGTCCGACAGATAGTAATTCATAATATACATAGACGATAATGGCTGCACCTACTGCTATTAAGACCCCGATCAGCTCATCGAAGCCAATACAGAATAATGAAGAAGGGGAAGAAGAGATGTTAATAGATGCTTCCAATGTTCCAAGTTCCAGTAATAAAGCTGAATCGACTGAAGAAACGCCAGCTGACAATGAAAATAAGAATACCCCCGGTATGGTGTTGGATGAAAACGGGAAACCAAAATTTGCTGCAGCATCCCAAGCAGGTATGAAGGTTAAATTAGAAAGTAGAAAAGTACCAGTACCACCACACAGAATGACTCCTCTTAAGAATACTTGGATCAAGATCTACCCGCCATTAGTTGATCATTTAAAGTTACAAGTTAGAATGAATTTAAAGACCAAGACCGTTGAATTAAGAACCAATAAAAACACCACTGATCAAGGGGCTTTGCAGAAGGGAGCTGATTTCTTGAAAGCTTTTACTTTGGGTTTTGATGTTGACGATGCCATTGCTTTGTTAAGATTGGATGATTTATATATTGAAACATTCGAAATCAAAGATGTTAAGACTTTAACTGGTGACCATTTGGCAAGAGCCATCGGTAGAATTGCTGGTAAAGACGGTAAGACAAAGTTTGCTATTGAAAATGCCACCAGAACCAGAATTGTTTTGGCTGATTCAAAAATTCATATTTTAGGTGGGTTCACCCATATAAGAATGGCAAGAGAAGCCGTTGTTTCATTGATTTTAGGTTCTCCTCCTGGTAAAGTTTATGGTAATTTACGTACTGTTGCATCAAGAATGAAGGAACGTTATTAAATTTTGTTTCTTTATCTACATCTTTTCTATATAAGGTTATCTGTACATTAATAAAAAATTTTTAATTCGATCTATCATTTTTATAAATCTTCTAATAAACTTTTTGTTAGATCATCATTTTCTTCTGATTTTTGAGCTTTATAAGGTATTAAATCTTCTAGTTCTAATACTTTTTTCATTGCATAAGCATCTTCACCATCTTGATAGTATGATTTTTCAATAGAAGTATTTTCAAAGCTTAAACTATCTCTATATAAATGTAAAGCAGCCCTATTTGATAATCTAACGTGTAATGAAACGTATTTTGCTCCAAATGATTCACACATTGCGTATAATGATTGGCGCATCAATTTTTCAGCCAACCCTAATCTTCTATAGGTTCTCATCACTGATAATGAAGTAATATGTCCATGAGGTGTTTTATCTTCTGCATCTGGATCATCTTCCATTTTTCCTAATACATATGCTACTATCTTTTCTCCTTTATTAATATATGCTGTATCACCTTTTGGATCTTTATTGAATTTTATAAAGTCACCATCTTTCTCAATTGAACTTTCAACTTCTTCGTCAAATACATCATCTTCATCTATAGTATCATATGTAGTAGCTACGAAACTTGCTTGAGGCCATGATAATATGTGATACATATAATATTTCAATTGATAATTTTCTGGCAAATTATGCAAATTCGCATTTTGCATCGCTTGTATATCATTGATGGTGGCTTGTCTAATTGTTATACCCATTTCCTTTCCAACTATATCGTATCAAATGCAATATCAAACAAGTTTGTTTAACCTCTGTTATAGGGTTTAAGTGAAAAACGTAAATTTTTTCTCTTTTTCAGATTTGGTTATGTCGACTCGCTCGAAAAAAAATCAATTTTTGTGAGTACACTATTTTTTTTTACTTGATCTTGGATGATTTATATATATGATTATGTATATATATATGCATTAGTTGAATCGTAATTCTTCTCTAAGTAGTAATTGTTGGTCGAACTTGATTAAGAAAACAGTCCTCAATGGGTACTCGTTGGTTGGAACGGAGTGGGCAGTGACGGTCGCATGGAAACCAGAAGAATCTAGAGCACCTTCTATTATACCAGCAATGTAGGCCGAACAATTCAAATTACCATAATCTTTGGGAATACTAATGAATCGCGATAGCAATGGAACATTATCAGTAATCATGTATTCATCATTCAAATCTTGAGATTTTTCTAGTTCATTAGCAGTTTTACCGAAAATAGATCTCCAAAAAGATCCATGAATAAATTGTAACACTTCAATTATTCTTATTTCTCTTTTACTATATTTCAACCCTTCTCTTAGCTTCACCAATTCCAAGAATCTTTGACCAACTTGATAGCCTAGTCCATTCAATCTTGTCTCCAAATCTTGGATACCTTTTGAATTTTTATGACTCCAATTAACTATTTCGCAAAATAGAAACGATAATGATGATAAATTGATCTCGGCAACCTTCTTATTATTCACGTTACGGTCATATATCGAATTATGCGATACGCTCGTTAAACTTATGGTTTTTTTATTCACTAATATATTCAGACTCTCAGAATTGATAGCGTTTGATGATGGTCCTACCGATGGATTGTATCCGAATCCTAGTTTGGAAGTATCCGATATGGTTAGCTTCGACATCGACGAGGCCGATGGTAATATTATCTTGTCATTGGACATGGTCATGCACTTACTTCAATTGGATCAAGTCTAAGAACTGAATTGTTTTCATGTTTTATGAGACCTGTCGTTTCTAACAAAAAAAAAAAGTTCAATCTTAGTGCGAGTTTTGACCTTTCACGACGATATATAACATCCTGGAGATCAACAGATTACTCCCACAACATTCACTAACCATACGACAAACGGACCGCCGACTTGGTTTGGTGACATGTATGGCGTAAGGACATAGAATTCAGGCCTTAGATCAGTGGCTTAGATCGGCGACTTAGATCACGGAAAGCGGGTTGTAGAATCAAGAAAACAGGTAATTCTTTGATTTGCAGCCGGAATCGTTTGGCCTAATCAGCCATTCCCTTATAAACATGTATAGGACTAATTGTAAAAGCAGTAACTTCATTAAGGTTGAATTTTTTAAAGAACTTGGAAATTTTACGCGCTGTATATTTTTGATACTTCCAACTACTAACACCAACAACGAGAAGTTTGAATCAAACAGTCCAAAATGGCTAGAAAGAGACAATGTATGTACTTGCAGCCAGTCAATGAAGAGAGTATTCATTTAATCCAGGTAGTCAAGCGGAATGTTTCGACATTCAACTGTCCAAAGAGTTTTGCAACCTAAATAGACCTGTACTAACCGCTTTGATAGCACTGAGAAAGAGTCTTGTTGAAGCCAAACCTCATGAGTGGGTTAGAAACCAACCAAAAGCTTCTATGGAACCATCATTAGATGCAAAGCCTGTATTAACTACGGGTAAAACTTACAACTATAGTAGAAGAACAACCAAAAGTACTAAAAGCTCGGTGTTCAAAGATACATCAACCCCCAACAATTCTAGCTTCGAGCCTTTGGTTCAAGTCAAGAACTTGCCCATCAACCGGTCAGATAAGCTTCCCACTGAGCATTCCAGCAGATTGGCTCCTAAAGGCCAAAAGGAAAATATGTCAAAACGATGATGATGATGATGTCATTTTAGCCAGCGGAACAGCGGATTTCTTACAAGACCACTTGATTCAACCATATGTGTTTAGCCAGGATATAGTGACAAATCGCGAGGCCAACTGGTCAAGCAAACTGACGAAGAGAATCGATATGTATAATCCAGGATCTAGACCAATCCATGAAGAACCCACTAAGACAAAGAGTAGTAAGAACAAACGCAAGTATCCAGGGTTAACTCACGCCGTTGTCAAAGAAGCCAAAGCGAAACCGTTGGCAGAAATTACAATGAAATGAATAAGGTCATGAAAGATACCGTTACAAAACGAGTACTAAGAGAGTCTACACAGAAACCTAAATTAGTTAACCAGAAAGGCGAAAAGAGCAATGACAACCCAGAAACATGAACAGAGTGTGCCAGTAGACAATTTGAACATCATTAACCCTGCTGCAACCTGCAGAAAAAGAGAGGCAACGGGCTTGGGACCGTAAAATGAGAAGAATCGAAAAGTTTCTACTAGAGAAAAAGAAGAGGATCAATCATTAAAAGATAAGAAGTTGCACAAAATTTTATTCGGCTGGTTCAAAAAGAATGAGACAACAAAAAAAAAAAAGGTCTAACAGAAAAAAAACAGGGTATTGAACTGATTAATTCTAGATATTACTTTCGGAATCGAACGAACACAATAAGAAGATACTCAAGGATTAACACTGAACCTAAAAGAAAAGTACACGCCAGGTCCAAGCAAGATTTTAAACGATTGAAAGTTACTGGTGTTATTATTGTGAGTTAAATCACAAAATATTGAAATCTTGAAAGGGAAAAACCAAAAAGAAAAAAAAAAAAACATAATGAATTCGAATGATATTCTTGCCACCGATGATAAAACACCGCCGGAGCAAATCAGCGGCTCCAAGGGCTCGTCTATTGCAGAAGGCAGTTCGGTATCACCTAATACACAATTGCAAGAGCCGGTGGTTGTAGGTGAAGGAAGGAAGACCCCGCCCGAACCAATCATTAATCAAGAAGATCTACGTAAGAAGTTGAATAAAATACCACTCGAAACCTTAAGAGAGATATTACTCAATCAAGTAGATTTGGAAATTCGATTAAAACATAAAGAATTAAAGTTAACTGAAGAAGAAATTGGGAAATGCGAGAGTCAAATGATCTTATTAAGAAAATTTTTTGAAATACCGAATCAAATTAAGATTAATAATGAACCAAATGATTTTACAATGAAATACTTCAATTTGTTGAATGAAAACTTATCGGTGAATTATACTAATCTACAAAAACAACAATACCAGCAGAATCAACAGAATCAAGAAACAAATCAATCATTCGCATCATTTTCCGAATATATATCTCCCGGGAGTGAGGAGGTGATTGATGAAACCGCTAATAATTATCATTATGAACCAGTCCATTCGTATCGTACTAGATCAACTACATCATCGCTTCGACCATCGAATGCCGCAATGGCCGCTGCTGGGATGTCGGTTAATGGCACCAATCCAATTCGAACCATTGGATGTTTATATCGTAGAACCGATGGAGTGATTGTTAAATTGACCTGTCCCGATTGTCAACGAAGCAATTTTTCATCAGCACAAGGTTTCTTAAATCATAGTAGAATAGCCCATTCAAAAGAGTACACATCTCAAGATGCTGCCGCATTGAAATGTGGAGAAATCTTGCCGGACCATGAACAAGATGAAGAAGGACTAAATAGTTTGAAAAATTTAAAAGAAAAGGGTATTGATGCTAATAAAAATTTAAATGTTAATGAAATCTATTTTAATGGATTAAGTAATTCATTAAATACAGTTCATAGAAGTAGTATAAGTTCCAATTCTGCATCTCCACCAGCGGTAAATGAAATTGAATCCATCAATCATATAAAAGATAAAAGTGAATTAATGAAAAAATTAATGAAAAACGGTATAACTAACACCGAAGAAGAATATGAAGAAATGATAAAAGACGTTAAAAATGAAGTCAAATCAAGTCACCTCTTCGAAGACGAAGAAGAAATCGAAGAGGAACTCAATCCAAACAATCCTCCAGTTAACCCGCAAACCAATCCTCCTCCCCCATCTAAGTTTAAAAGACGTAAGAGCCGAGGAGTTATGGGAATAAGCAAAGCCAATAACCGTAAAGAATCTTCCAAGTCTAATCCTACAATACAGGAACCTTCCCAAGAAGCAACCGGGTTACATACACTAAACGCAAAAGATATCGAAATATTACGTCATGTACAAATGATGGATCATGAAGGAGGTCCCACCAGTGGCACCAGAAGCAAAAGTGGTACTACAACCTCCACCGGCATAGAAGAACCTGACACGAAAAGAAGAAAGAAATAAAATAGGCCTTTTTTTCTTTGTATAAAAGACCCTGCCGATTGTATAAATTGTTTAATTGGAATATACATCTGCTAATTCATATATGTACATGTAGCCGCAAAATGCAATATCTTATCTGGTGGTGATAATTCCGTGCAACGTAAAAGCACTCCGTCGTACCCGGTGCACGGGCCTGGGCTTTCCTTCCCTCCCACTGCTCTTCTGGTGCGTTTGGTGACCAGCGCGCGCGTCGTTGAAATCGATTCTGAAAGTCTAGATTCTAACTGATTAAGCGAGAACTCCTATAACCCAACCCACCGATGATGTCACCCTCCACAACATCCACACAACCAACACAACATACTACATGGACATCACCGGCGCTCCGTTTGCTATCTTGCTTTCAGCACCAGCAAACAACAACCAATTCCATACCCTAGCTTCTACCAGAAGACCGTTGAATCTACCACTGACACCAATTGAGGGTCGACGAAGCGCGTGCGAGTGTGCATCTAATTAGCACAGGCTAATAAGCAATAATACAGAACAATAAAAGATTCTCATCAAATGTACTTCCTTGACTAATTAAGGGAGTAATTCCGAACACTCTTTATTATCAAAGTACCATTACGTATTCCCCTCCAACAAGTCTCAGGAGGGCTTGTTTCTTGGTTGGACTTACAATACCCTCCAGTTGAAACGATTGGAACTGAAATGTAAGAACCAATGAATAGTCCACGGGCTCTGACGTGGGTTGTGGATCGTAGAACTGAGCCAGAACACCGAAGAACGAAAACACCGAAAAAGAAAGCAGAAAAGAAAAAAAAAACAGTAAAAAAAAAAAAAAAAAAAAAAAAACACAGTAAAAACAAAAAAAAACTCAAAAAAAGTGAGCGGCTACGATTCTTTAATTTTAATTTTTATTGAAAAGCGACCTGTAATCCTGTTGTTTTTTCCTTCAAGCTAACTCAATCATCTTTCCTTTGGTTTGAAATATCACATTAGTGAGTCTTTACGGTACGGTATACCTGATCCTTTGCTGGTCGCTCTAAACGCCTTGTCTCATATTGCTAGACCGGTTAGATCGAACTCGATCCCGACTGAGCAGCTATCAAAAAGAAAAAAAAAAAGAAAGAAAGAGACTCTTCAAAAATTTGCTTTGCTCTGCTTGACTTTGTTTACCTGGGCTATATATATATATATATATATATATATAAACAAACACTTGTTCTTGATCAGTATTACATTCCATACTAAGAAGCACATTCTCCAAAAATCTCGTCACCTATACATCTAAAGATCACACATCACGTAAATCAAAGTTACACATCACATTTACAAATCAAAAATTACTCATCACATTTACAAGTCAAAAATTACTCATCACATTTATAATACTCATCACATCCCATCAGTTCCATCCCATCCCTGCATCTAAGTCTTTATCATAACCTTGCTATATTATCAGCCATCGGTAAAGCCTTCATAAACAAATAAAGTTATATTTAGTTTGTGTCGATAGAATCATATTTATATAGATCTGATTTGCCTACCACTTTAGTGTTTGCTTTGGAATTTAGTTTGAATACCTAATCCCTAGGACAGCCAAGTTTTGTCCTTTCCCTAGGTCTTTGATTTGTTTCTTCGATTAAAAGTTTATTTTAGTTTTTCCTTTCCCTTTTTTCCATCGCTCTCTTTCTTTTTCTGTTTCTTTAACCCACTACTTTATTTGGGCTTATTTTTCCGAGACTGTTAACCTAACAACCCTAAACTTATCCATTATTCTTTTATTTATACAACCATATTCCCCCATTCATACTATATATATATATTTGCCATATATATAGATAATGGGTTCAGCTTCCCCTCCCACTATTTGTGCATCTCCAAATTTTACTTTCCCACCTTCCTCAAGTACTTCATCCCATTCAAATGATTCTGCTGCAAATAATCAATCAGATGACTATTTCAGTTTAATGAGTCCGGTTAATATTGCTAATCAGAATTCCTCTATCAATCATAATAATATCAATACTGCTACATCTTTTTCAAAATCAAAAATAAAAGATAATCATACTCAATCTCCAGATTATTTCACCGGTCATTTTGTTAAACCAAGATTATTATCAACTTCAACAAACTCGTCCTTATCCTCAAATGATTCTTCCTCCATCCATAAAAATTATAATGATTCCATAAGCTCAATCAATTCTGATTCAACTGTTTGTGAAATAAATCATCACTCCTCTAATAGTTTGAGTCGTTCCAAAAAAATTGATTTGTCTCTGACCTCAACTGACACTTTGGTTGATGAAGCATCTTTTACTTCTTCCTCTTTCTTCTTCTTTGAGTCAGACTAAGCATAATCATCTCAATTTAAAGCTTTCCATACCTAATTCAAAACATAAAAATTCATCCTCAAATTCAAATTCTTTCCCTCTACATAACGATTCAAAATTATCCTTCCCAGTTAATGAACGTGACGAATTAATGGACCATGAATCAATTCATAATAGTAATAAAAGTTGGAGTCAAGGAACTCAACTGGAATTTCTTCAAAATCCTTTTACAAAAGCTAGCTCAGCAGTAGAAGCAAGGTTTCCTCATAATCGTAACCCTTCTTCAAATGATCAAGGTAACAAGGAAATAACAACTAATGATGTCTCTACTCCTCAAATTAATAATGCTCTTAATAAATCATCAGGTTATTTTGATCAATTAGCTGGCTCTCATAATAATTATCAACGTTCTCATAGTACTATACTTGCTCCTACCCTTGTTGCTCCTCCATCTTTATCAAAAAATAATACTTTACCTTCCATTCCTTTCAATCATGATCTCACCGTTGAATCAATAAAAAAACAACAAGTTAAAAGATTAAATCAATTACCTCAGCAACCTAATTATCATGACCAATTACAAAGTTTATCGCCTCAAATCATTAAATATATCAACTTCCAAGAATTGGACAATTTAATTAAAAATACCGAGATCGATCCAGTTTTGAAATTACCAAATTTCTTGATGATTGATATAAGACCTTTTGCTGATTATATATCAAATCATGTTATCGATTCTATTAATGTCTGTTTACCTTCTACTTTATTAAAAAGATCCAATTTTGGTTTGAAGAGATGTATTAACTCATTACCTGATTATGAAAAATTAATTTTCTTGAATTATTTGGCAATGAATGATGATAATAAACGTCAAAATAAAATATTTGAAAATTCAAAGATAAAAGTTGGTAAGTTTGGTTTGCCTGCTATATTATTATATGAGAATAATAACAATAGTCAAAATTTATACCATATGTGTAAAAAATTTATTGACAATTCGTTTTGGGATCAAGAAAGCCAACCTCCTATTTATTTATTGGATTTTGAATTCAATCAAATACCTCAGAGTTATTTAGAATCTGGTAAACTTGAAAAATTCAAAATCGTTGATTCAATCTCCAGTACCCCAAGTCCTATTAAACCTGCTGATGTTTCATCTCCAAAACAAAACTTACCTACTAGACCAAAATCAAGTTCAATGAATGAAGTACCAACATTAGCATCTGTTAGACAGAGACCACTCTTAACTATGAAAAATTTGACTTTACAAGATTGCAGTACTCCAATTCTTCCTAATTTCAAGTTACCTACAAACTTAACTAATCAATTCAAAATTAGACATAATGAAGAATTGATTGAAGATGGGGATTTCAAATTATCTCAACAATCAACTTTCAAATTAAATTATTATGATGAATCGATGGTTTTACCTAACTGGATTAAAAATGCCATTGACACAAATAGTGATATAATTGAAGAATTCACCAAGTTGGAAAAATTTGAAAAGAGAAGATTAAATTTAGCCTTGGGTAATTCAACAACAACTCCAATGACATCATTACATCAACAATCAAATAATATGAATCCCTTCTTCCCAACTTTGGATTCGTCATCATCATTAATTAGCCCAGGTGGTACTACTATTGAAAGCTCCCCTTCAATTAGTTGTGGTTTGGACTATGGTCATAAAAATCGTTATAAAGATATATTTTTATATGATCATTCAAGAGTTAAACTAAATGATTTTGACAAGCCACAACAATGTGATTATATTAATGCTTCATATCTTAACCCAATTAACAATTTAGCTGATTTATTGATTGATAACCACAAAGATGGTTATGGTAGTTTAACAAAGATGCTAAAATATATTGCTACACAAGGTCCATTGGATCAAACTATTGGTGATTTTTGGAAATGTGTTGTTAATCATCATGTCCCATTAGTTTTATCTTTAACTAATGAGTTTGAAGATGGTATCAAAAAATGTGCAAGATTTTGGGAATCAGGTACTTATAAATCAAATGATAATATGATTCAAGTTGAATTATTGAATGAAGAACAGGTGAAATCCAATGATGAAATTTATATGATTATTAGACATTTCAAAATAATCATGGATAATACAATAGTTCATGAAACATTACAAGTTCAATTATTAACTTGGCCAGATATGTCAAGCTGTTTAACTCCAAAAGATTTGGTATTAATCATTGCTTTAAAGAACCATTTACTTCAGAATATAAGACTTGACAATGTCGAATATCCAACCATAATCCATTGCAGTGCAGGTTGCGGTAGAACAGGGACATTGTGTACAATTGATTCAATAATTAACATCATTAAATATAATTCAAGACTTAATGACGGGAAAGAAATATTGAGTTAAACTTCAATCCTGTTTATTCAATGGTGAATAATTTTAGAAAACAAAGAATTTCAATGGTTCAAACTTTAAGACAATATTATTTAATTTATGACACTCTATTAATTTATCTTAACGATAGAAAGAAGGCATGGAATGATTTAACTAAACTTCAAATTGTTAATGATTTTATTAAAAAAAATTAATCTAATGATCGAAAAACTAACTTTATTTTTCTTTATTACCCTGACACTCATTTAACGAATTTTCATGATAATGTTGCAAGCTCAACACCATTTATATACTAAAATTAAAATACATATTACATTCTTAGAATAAGACTGTTTATTTGCAAGTTTGATTGCATCGTGTAAGATGCTTCAATGTAAGATGGATTGCGCGTATACGATTCTAAGACAAAGTCCAGACCGTAAATATTCAATTGGCTGCAACAACTGCTGAGCAGTTGTTTCATAACCAGGGAATTATAGAACTAGAACCACTCGTTCGTCGTCCGTTGAAATCAAATTCATGGCTACAATCAAAAAAAAAAAAAAATGTACAAGAAGAATTTTTATTCAATTTTATAAAAAGTTACACAATTAAGTTAGAAATAAAAGTAATAGATTGATTCGATATCAATTCTAAGCATTAGCAGCTAAAGCTTGTTTCAAAGCTGGAGGATTGGCACCAATAACCTTGGTAACAACTTTACCACCTTTGAGGAATAAAACAGTTGGCATAGAAGAAATTTCGTATTCTTGGGCAATTTCACCAAATTCATCAACATCAACTTTTATGAATTTAGCAGTGGCATACTCTTTGGAAAATTTGTCCAATAATGGAGCAATCATTTTACATGGACCACACCAAGTAGCGAAAAAGTCAACAACGACTAATCCTTCGTGTGCTAAAGCATCAGTGAACTCTTGTTTGGTTTTAATAGTGTCAACCATTGTTATATATTTCAATTGGATTATATTAAAGAAAAGAAAATTAATAATGAGGAAAAAACAATCCAACCTTCCCTTATTTATATGTCCGGTCGTTGGTGTACGCTTTTCCAGCGGTTTGTCATCAAAAAACCATTTGAAAAATGAGAGTAGTGCGTCCATTCAAATTACGTAATTTTTTAACTATGGCTAGACTCGATGGCAGCCGGGAGGTGTACCGGTGTATTACAATGGATTACAAATTTGCAACCGATGACCTTAGTAAGTTAGTCAGGTTAGTTGGGTTAGCAGACAAGCAGTTAGTCAGATACGCAGAGCGAGGTCATGGCATCTTCGAGAAGCTTCTGGCTGTTTTGGTCCAATAAGAGGGTAAGGAGTTGCAGCTCTACTTGGAAGTAGTGCTGAATAATCCCAGGGTCAGCCTTGACTTGTTCAAGTTGCAGCAATTTGAGCTTAGAAGCTTCTAGTATGAGTTCAACAGCCAGTGCGGTGAGTTTTTCCAAACTCTGTTCGTTGTCGTTACCGGTCTGTTCTAGTATCAGGCTGGGATCGACGTACTGCTCTTTCAAGTAGGTGACTCCCAAGCATTCTTCGGAGTAGACGAATTTATTGTTCTTTTCTTGATCTTGTAAGTTTGCAATGATCTCCTCCACGCTTGCTTCGGCGGTTTGATCGAATTGCGCTATATCATCTGTTTCCTGGGACCATTCTTTGTAGTGGTTTAATCCGTCTATGAGCAAATAAGGTAATGTGGACGAAGCGAAGTCGATGGTGACATGATTGTTATTTCTAATCAAATTGACATTCAAATCGATAAGCATCCATTTGGAAATCAAATCATAACGTTCATTCGTGGTGTTTTTCATTTTGTTCAAAAGCTCATTGACGTAGGGCGATAATGAAAATGGGAAAACTTGATTTTCTTCATCATAAGGAATGAATCCATAACAGTTTAGAAAACTGTTTACCGAGTTCTCCAGATGATAGCAAATGGTGATTTCAAACGCATCTTCTTTCACCTCATTGAGGTCCAACTTCAATATGACGTCTCCGTTGTGTCTATCCACGTCGAAATACGAATTTGGTTTGGCTGCATGGTTGGCAAAGTCCAAAAACGGTACCAAGGTGGTATCGGTTGTAAAATCTTCTTCATCCTGATTTATTTCTTTTGGAATTTCTAAAACCCTTGATCTGATCGCTTGGGTATATTGGTAAAATAAGTCAAAGGGTAATTTGGATTCAAAATCCTTCATTACGCTCGAGATTTCTTGGTATAGCTCTTCGAAATTCGTCCGAATCAATTTCATGGTCCGTAAAGACTCTTCTCCGTGATCGTCAAAATTGTCCGGAATACATAGAACGTCAGTGCTTTTCAACACCTCAAGATACTGCAAGAGATTCTGCAAATCGGGATCTTCTAAAGTTGTTCCCGATTCCTTAATCAAATGAAATCCGGTAATATAGCAAAGAATAATCTCGGTTTCACTCTTCACTGGACACCTTTCTAAGATTCTGCTCAAGATGCTTGACGACTTTACATCGGTCTTTCTGAGTTTGGCCATTTTCTCTAACAACGACTCATAACTATATAATGAGCTGCTGGGAATCCTCACCAAGTCCACAATTTCGTCTTGCTCTTTTTCATAATCCTTCGTATCGAAAAATAAACCAAACCCACCTAATGAACTCTCGTCAACACACACGTTAGGGTGAACCCTAATCCCACTGGCTTGAACCCATTTCTCAAACTCATCAACTGACTCAAACCCACTAGGCTTGACCTTGCAAATTCCCATTATTGGATAAAGAATCCATCTTTCCATACTCAACGTTTTTCTAAACTTCGTTTTCGAGTGCGTTCAAGCGAATTTGTCCAGTTTTTTGCAATCTTTTGAATCTTCTTGCAATCTCAAAGCCAACGAGCTGTTCCTTGCCGGACAAGTGTATTGAACAGTCGTCATTTACTAGGAGGATGAACAGGAACATCGACTCGGGATATTCAACAGGAACATTGAAAATGGGTAGGGACATAATATTGAACAGAATTCAATGTATTTGAATTACTTTCCCATGGTCTTGTCTTCCTCTTTTCTGCATTTAATATGTGTTTCTCTAGCTACAACTGCAACACCCGGATATATCCATATACATCCTGGTACCCTTGTCTATAAGTTAACCATTACTGGGTTGATTTCACTACTGACCGACATTCGCACAAGACTGCACCAAAAAGAAAAAGAGCAGTGAGGAAAAAGTCGAGAGAAAATTTTTGAAGACATTACGAAGGGAACAAGGTTTATCTGCTTCACCATTAATAGCTTGATAGTTAGATAGAGATCAATACTATGTCTTGGGACGACGAAGATTTTGACATTCCAACCAACCCAAAGGTTGCTGCTGCTGCTGCTTCATGGGAAGATGAGTTAAACGATGAGCCCTTGTTAGAATCTTGGGATGCTGAAGAAGAAGAAAAGCCAAAGAAGGCTACTCCAGCACCAAAAAAGAAAGCTGCTGCATCTAGTAAAAGTAATGTTGCTAAGAAGCAACTTGATCTTGACAATGTTGATGAAAAAACCAGAAAAGAATTGTTGAGAAAGGCCGAATTGGATTCTGATTTGAATAATGCTGCTGATTTATTTGGTGGATTAGGTGTTGCTGGTGATAAAGCACCAGTAGAATCATTTGATGTTAACGCTCACCCAAGAGAAAGAGCTGCTCAAGCCAGTGCTTCTAAAACACCATCCAAACCGGTTTTAACTAAAGATACACCAATTGATGAACATCCATTATTTCAACCAACTAATAAGCAAGAATTTGAAAAATTAAGAAAAGCAGTTGCACCAGCTTTAACTGGATTAGCTAAAGACTCTCAATTAATGTATGCATCTAACTTGGCTATTGATTTGATTAGAGATTTAACCCAACCTTTAAATGTTGAGCAAACTAGAAAGGCAATCTCTACCCTTAATATTGTGCTTAAAGAAAAGGAAAAAGCTGAAAGACAAGCTAGATTGGCTAAATCTGGTGGTACTGCAACTGGTGGTGCCGGTAAAAAGAAGGCTAAACCAGCTGCTAAAACCAACGTTAATGATTCTTTCAAAAAGGATCCTTTTGACGATATGGATTACAATGATTTCGATGATGATGACTTTATGTAAAACCCCTTTTCCAGTCTACAATATGATCTTAAATGATAAAGTCTTTATATTAATGCTTTTTGTATAAAGTACAATATACTAGTGTTATACTTTTTTTTTTTTGTCTTGTTTGTCTTTATTCAAATATATAGAGTTGATTTAATAAATTAGAGTACATATTCATTTGATGAGTCTTTACATTCTTTAAGATCATTCCAAGGACGATCTAAAGTTGGTTTTCTGTAATGTCCTGGCTTACTTCCCTCAATGATTACTGGAACCATTTGACCGGTTTTCAACTCCCATTTACGATGCCCAATGACTTTCAAAATTGAACTTATAAGACCAGAATGAGAGGTGATTGAAATGACAGTGTTATCATCTTTCTTGAAGATTTCATTCAATAATAAATGAGCACGATAATTGCGATGTTGGTGACTTTCATGTTTATCTGGAATCCACAAATCATCATTGAACGTGAATCCAGTATCAAATTTCACAAATGGGAAATTGAAATCAATATAGCTTGCATTATGTCTCTTACTTTCTGTTCCGATTCCGTAAGTCTCCCTGGCTAATTCGACAACTTTCGGTTTAGAGTCATAAATGTTGATTAAATTAGACCAAGTCAATTCAAAAGTCTGTAAAGTTCTAGTTAATGGGGAGATATAATACAGTTGAGGAATTGGAGCATTGTTGTGATGGATTTGGGAATCCCAAGCCTTCGATAACCTTTCTATTTGGCCCTCACCAGTGGAAGTCAATTTAGCGTCAAACCATTCAATGGTTCCGTTCCCATCCTTCATTTGCCATTCACAGTTCCATTCCTTCGAGGAGTAATACTCTTCGGCAACATTATGCCATGCTTCTCCATGTCTAGCAAGAAAGAAGAGCTTATATTGCTTCTTGTGTCCGTGCTTGTTATTGAGTCTTTGAACTTCTTCAATAACGTCATTCCAAGTATGTTGATCTTCTAATCCAAAATCATCAATAATACTGAAATTCGAATCATCGGTTGATTCCTTCAGTTGTTTGAAGTATGAATCAATACTCTTATACTTCGTAAATACTTTCTTCCCCTTCTTATGCTTTTTGGATTCAATCTCCTCTGGAATCCTAAACACCGTTTGAGGAATACTTATTGCTATCACTTGACTGATGAATAAAAACGCCAAAATAAACAGATCCCACTTCATCTTTCTTGCTATGCTTTTTCTAACTCTCTTTTCTGTTCATCTCGGATTTCCTCTTCTCTTTATACCTCTTCTCAACTGATTTCATCGTTGCAAGGTCTTGTGACTCAAATCGTGAAACCCTTGTGGTTTACCACGTGTGAAATGTTGCAACCACAAGACCCGTGCACGCCAAAAGTTACAGAAACACGACACACGACACACGACCTCAAAGTTGGAACAATTGATTCATCAACAGATTCCTCCTTCAAAAGACGGTGGAATTGCCTGATGTCAAGGATATATACCAACTCGCAGGTCTTTTGTCTATGTTCTGGCCAGTCTGTTGATGAGGAAACCAAGCTTCCTTATTCGATCAATGAACCAGGGTCTTGTCACCAATTGGCGAACTTACTTTTCTGTGCAAATTGTCAAGGGCATAAATGTAAAACCAACTGCTGCTCGTTTGATATAGAATGCAAATTTTGTCCCAATTGTTTATTTGATTATACGGGATCCAGTGATATGGTTTGCTCGAAAAATTGTTTTGATTGCCCATTGTGTGATTCGACTTTATCAATAAGCGTTAGTGATGATACGTTGGATGGTAAACCGGGGAAAGTTTTCAAATTTAGATGTCTGCATTGTCGATACTCCTACAAAACAGGGATTATAACCAAACCTAAATCATTGATTAATATAATCAAATCTGAAAAAAAGAAAATCAATGCATTCCCACAGATATATCTGAAATTTTTGAATGGATATAATGATCTAGTAACATTACAGCAATTACAACAACAACTGAATAAGAGACTGGTGAAAATGACCCAATCAAAGAAACAAAATAAGCATTTATCTGATAATATACTAACGAGAATGAAACAGATGAATGTTTCGAATGTGAATAAAGATACTTTTGACGAAATGGATGTTCTCAAGCATAAAATTGATTCTAACAGTTCAATTGAGCTAAATGAAGATCAAGATAAGCTTGATGCGCAACAAATAGCCTCCAAAACTGAGGCGGGTGACTTTATTGCATACGAACGTCAAGCAAAATTAAATATAGATATGTTGCAAAATATCAATGCAACTAAATCAGTAGGAAAAAATCTGGGATTATTCCCGGTTGCTAAATCGCTTCGGGCTAAAAAATCTTATAAATGTTTGAATTGTAACACTCCTTTGGTGGTTCCAACGAAAGATCCTCTTCTGATAAAGTTTTTAACAAAATGGAATGCTATAGATTACTTACCCACAATTCAAATTACTGGTCTTGTGAACAAACCTTATCCAAAATCATTGAGGATTAATCACCTGGAGCCATTTATTATAAATGTCATGAATCCTTTGGAATACGATATTAGTGCATCAATCTTCATTTTATCTGAATTATCGAAGGGTTTCATCAATCTGAGATATGATTCTAACCAACCTTATGTAACTCAATTAACTTTACCGCTTACCAATTTTTCGGTTCCTGGTAATTCACTTCCAACGATGACAAGACGCCCTATCTAAAAACTATTCCAACCCCGTTATTAACTCAAAATACCAAATTTTCAAGAGCAGAATTATTAATGAGATTGGGGAAACTCAATAGTCAAAACAAATCGGTCTCACCAGACGAGTCTATTGATATCGAAAACACAATGATAGAAAAAGGTGTGAATTGGATCCTGATTCCGTTTTCCCTAGTTGTGAATTATACCATGTCACAACTTTCAAGTGTTGATTATGAAGATGAAGTTAATATTAAGATACCTTTTTATATCACCATAGAAGCCAAATTACCTGAAGAAATTAAAAAATTGGGAACATCTAAAAAAGGTCTTAAATACGGTTTCTGGAATATTGTAGATTTGGGTTCTTTTGCAATAAGTAATAATTAATTTAATCACTCTTGTATATATTATACGTATATTTATTTATTAGTTTCAAAAATCGAGTACCAATACTCCAGCAGCTCTGGCTAGATGTCTAGTGTCAAGCATGTTATTTGCAACGGTATCACCACCTCCTGTACTTACTGCCCGTTGTTGAGTGTTTGGTTCGGGAACCATATCAACGTCTATTTCATCGTCATCGAGTTCAAGTTCACTGTCTTGATTATTTCTATTGGTACTTTCACCAACTTGATCAATTCCGTCTACTTGTCCAGATGTTTCTATTTCCTTCAATCTTTCTTCATTCGAACGTATTAGTGCTTCTTTGATAAATAGTCTAATGTATTCTGAGGATAACTTGAGCGTATTTGATGTGATCCTAGTATTCTCCTTTCTAAACGAAACATCTTGAAATATCCGCGCAAGAGTGACTATGGGGATATTGGCCGGAGCTGTAGTTCTATTCTCTTCTTCACTCATGATGAAATTACCCTGAGTTCTTCGTAAAGGACCTTGTGCTGTATTTTTCATCAAAGGTTTTCAGAACGCGTTTAAAAAAAAAAGTACGTGAAAAATCTACAGTTAAGATCGTTATTATGAAAATACTGTTTGAATATATACAGTTAAATAAACTATTCCAGTTTTTTATTGGGGTCCATTCTGAATACTTTATCAGGGTTTAAGATTCTATGAGGATCAAGGGCCAATTTCAATTTTCTCATTACATCTATTGGAATCAGACCCAATTCTTCCTCTAGTAAGTCAATTTTACCGTAACCGATACCATGTTCACCGGTACAGGTTCCTTCTAACTCGATTGCTTTCTTTACTATATTATGAACAATACGCTCAGCTTTTGCATGCTCTTCAGGATGGTAAAGAATAAAGCTGTGAGCATTACCATCACCAATATGAGCAACCAATGTATTTTCTAATCCAGCGTCATCGATGGTTTTCTTAACTTCCACCAAGTACCGAGGAAGTTGAGATATTGGGACGGCAGTGTCGGTCGTCCACAATTGAATATCATCATTTTTCAATTTCCCTTGATTAATTGTTGACCAAAGAGCTACTTTTCGTGCAGACCATAATTCAACAGTTTCATCTTCATTAGAAGCAAACTGGAAATCAAGTGAGCCATGTTGAGCACTTATTTCCTTCGTTTGGTTAATTGTCGATTTGACCACTTCATCGTTGGATCCACCGATTTTAAGAAAAAGTGTTGGAGCTTGCGTCCATTTTCTAGTAGTTTCACCTGAATCATTGACGCATTTCATCATTTTATCATCCAACAATTCGATTGCATTTAAACTGATACCCGAGATTAAAAACTCATTTACTGAGTTAGCTGCATCTTTGATGGTTTTGAATGGGACAACGGCCACTCGCTCAACTTTAGGTTTAACGTGCAATTTCACGGTAACTTCAGTTATAATCCCCAAAGTACCTTCTGAACCGGTGAAAAGACCATTTAAATTATAACCAGCACTTGTCTTTCTAGGTCTTTTTTTAGTTCTAACTACTGTACCATCAGCCAAAACAACAGTTAATGAAACAACATTGGCGAATGCAGCTCCGTATCTAGTTGCGTTAGTACCAGACGAGTTGTTGGTTACACAACCTCCAACTGTAGCGCCTGGACCAGGGTCAACAGGGAACATTAGCCTATAGTCTTCTAAGTAGTCATTCAAAGCTTCCCAGCCTAGTCCTGCTTCCACTGTAATATCTAAATCGGTCGGTTTAAAATGAACAATGGCATCCATATTCGATAAATCAAGACTTATCCCGCCTCTTGTAGGAATGAAGTGTCCTTCTAATGAAGACCTGCCCCCAGTGGCAACCACTGGAATTTTGTATTCATGGCATAATTTCAATATTTCAGAGACTTGAGCAGTCAGACGGGGAAAAAGGACATAATGAGATCTTTCATTATCTAAAGCATGGTGGGTGTTAAAGTAAGTATCTGCGTGTTCATCAAGTACCGATTTCTCGTGACTGATATACAATCCTTCATCGTAGCTTTCACCATTTTTCAAGTCTGATTTGAAAATTTCTCGAATTTTATCAACTGCTTGATCAATTTCTTTATCAGAGGCATACTCAGGCAGCTCCATTTCATTTAAGGATATAGTAGATTTGAGGGCTTTTTCCTTGATATCATTTTGGTATAACCAAGCACCGAATATGGCACCACCAGCAAAGATTATGGTTTTACCCAAAACCCCATTTGCAAATAGATTTGTTGGAGCCAAAGGAGATGAAGAAGATTGTTTAGAGCTGCCGGAATTGCTGGAATTAAATCGACATTGAACTTTCACTTGTGGTCTTCTTACTCTTAGGCATCGATATACCCCAGTTGACCTTTTCACTAAGGAATTCATTGACATGGTACCGACTTCCCAAGTACAAGAAATGAAGGCTCAATTGTCTTTATTATCAAGAGTGTTTGAACCGACCACTAACGGCTAATCTGGGTATTGTAGATCCAGTCGTGTAGCGAACAATATCTCCTCATCGAGGTTCCGGAACGGGTAAAGAGGTCCGTTACAACTTCTGACTGGTTGGAAAGACAGAAGCCAACCTTCTAACCTATAGTTTAAGATATGTTCCAGGAGGTGAAAATATAAAAAAATGGACGGCAAAAGATTTTTGCATCAATTTTTCTCGATAGGGTGTTGTGCTGCTTATGTAATCGCGATCATCAAATGAAGATTTAGCAGCAATTATAAGTGACAGGCTAGGAGAGCAAGGAGGTGTTAATGCCAATGTGGATCGAGGAAATTGAGGTAATTTTGCAGGAGGTAAATGTAGGGTTACAGGGAAGAAAAGAAGAGATTGAGCTACCGAAGAGTGTTATCGAAGAGCTACTCAAAAGCTACTCAAAAGCTACCAAAGAGCTACTCAAAAGCTACCAAAGAGCTACCATAAAGCTACTAAAGAGAGTCACAGGAATTGAGCTACCGAGAGAATTTATCGAAGAGATTCTAAACTGAAGTACCACAGTGAATGATGAAGAAGCAATTAGTTGGGGAGGTTAAGCGAATGATGTTGTGCACATTAGCAATTTACCCTTTATGTTAACTTTGCTCTCCATTAGTTGCGAAATTTATTGGATGACAGGTGACAGTATATATATGGGGACGGTTTCCCCAAGGATTCCGATTATGTTAAAGGTAGACACTGCAAAATGATTAGATCGTCACCAGTACTCAAAAGAAGTCCAGTTAAACAGTTACTTTTCCGTCGTAATGTTGCCAATCCACGGATTGAAAAACCAGAAGTACATAAGACTACCTTAACCTCGCATGAAAAGCCCAGTGGATTTTCCAGTGCTAGTATTAAGAACGGTAATGTTGATCAGCCATTATTCCCTAAAGGAACGTTTTGGAGAACGTATAGACAATCGATTTCTGGATTTATTGGGGGGTTAGCCCTGGCTCTTTTCATTATGTATCTTTGGCCGGTTGCAACCATCAAGGCCAGTGATACTATTGGCGGGGTTCCATCGAGAGGCGAAACTGCTGCAGTTGGATACAACCGACTCACGAAAGAAATTGATGTTAATATTCCTCAAACGTATGCCCATAAGGATAAACCGGTTGACGATGAATGAATGCATATAGAAAATATACGATTATATGAGAGAACCGTGTAGACTACAGACTTGTGCTACTATCTTACAATGCACAGGTTTATGGATAAATTAATTAAACATCTAGGTACACAAATTAAAGGATATATAATTAATAAAAACATCTAAATACACCGATTAATGGATGAATTGTTTTTGGTATTCGAGTTGTTCCTTCTTTTGTTCGACGTCAGAGTCATTAACGAGATCATCATCAATGGCTCTTTCCTTCTCTAAATCGACAACTTCATCAGTACCAAAATGACCAGTCCAACCATGGTCCAATAAGTAATTTTTAAATTTGATATCTTCTTGCATTAAATCATCATCTTTTAATTGAGGAATAAAGAACCAGCCCACCAAGACCCCAACTAACCCACAAATGGCAGCAATGATAAATGTCCAACCCTGACCCAAGTTATCTTCGATTGGAGTGAAAACTTTAGTACCAACCACAGCACCAACTTTACCAATAGCAGCAGAAATCCCATAAGCGGTACCCCTCATTGGAGTAGCAATGGATTCCGAAGAAACAAGACCCATCATACAACCAGGACCCAAATTACCAAAACTCATAAAAATCCCATAAAAAACAATGAATAAAGGAACAATATTTGAAATTTTCTTAAAGGCAATTCCGATAATAAGACCAAAAACAATATAACCAGAAAACCCAAGACATAAAGTGTTTCTACGACCAATGAAATCACAAATATAGGCCCCGATGAAAACCCCAGGTAAACAAATGGTAGTCAAGAGTAAAGTCCATTCGGCAGTCTTCTCCAAATCACCTTTAGCAGAACCTTTCAAAACATTTGAAATAATGGTTGCGGAAAAAATCCCATTGGGGAAGGTGACAAAATCATACAAGAACCAACAAACACAAGTACCAAATAAACGTTTCCAGTAAAATTTAAAAGCCAACCAGTAAGGAACGTTACGGTTAATTTTTGATTTCTTAAACAAAATTGAACTGATCAACTTCATTCTAAAGTAGAAAACCGATAATGGTAAAAAGGCCCCAATGGCGTACATTGCTCTCCACAACCCATCGTGAACTTTTGTAATTTGGTATACAATCAAAAAAATGCATAATGCCAAAGGCCCACCAAAGGATAACGGGAAGTTGGTACACATGACAAAGGGGAACCCTCTACGTTTATGCGATTCATTAGCAGCTTCGTTGGCACTGACTGAAGAACTGGGGTATTCCGCACCAATTCCAAAACCAGTAACTCCTCTCGCGATAATCAACATCCAAAACATCCCATAATCAGTTTTACCATGGGCAGCCGCACATAAGATAGTCCCCAAAATTAAGAAAAGAGTAGCAATAACAATGGCAGTCTTACGACTGATCAAATCCGTAGCAAACCCAATGGCAACTTGACCCAAAATGGTCCCCACCGTGGATGCATTGGAAACGGCAGCTTTCAAATCAGCATCGTAAGTCTTGGGGTATAATTTAGTAAAAGTTGGATTCAACATGGTCATAACGTTATTTTGGTAACCATCACTAATTAAAGCAAAACCAGCACAGAAAATCGTCAAGATATCGGTCAAGTTTGGTTTCTTATTGAAACGAGACTTTCTCAACTCCTCATCGTAAATAAAGTGTTTTTTGGCTTCTTCGCTGGAAGAAACCGACGACGTAGATCCAACTTTGGCAATGGGTTGATTTTTTTCGTCTTCAAGCATACTAATCTCGGTCTGGTTTTTCATCCACTGTTCATTTTTCAAATCAGCGAATATACCCTATTTATTAATTTATCAGTCCATTCCCCTCTAGGCCTAATTAATTTCATTTGGCATTAGGCTAATTTAGCAATAGGTTTTGTTCTGCATCCTGGACCTTTTTGGTTTTTTTTTTTTATTTATTTTTACGGGTGACACATGGGGGGGAAATGGCCTTCATTACACGTGGGGCACCTTATCTACTGATAGCGAACGTGTATATACGATGCTTACAATACCTTGCCAGCCAGGACAATACCTTGCCAGCCAGGACAATACCCAGCACCTTAGCCTTGTCGGGTCGAGAGCGGGCAGGTTGGGCTGTCTCGAACGATTTGCACCCATTATTTAAAAATATGTCAGTGAAGCGCATTGGCGAGTCCGTGGGGGTCGCGTGCGTGGAGTTACCGGTACACCATCACATCATCGAGTCTGCGTGTTGTATGTTCGTGTCTATGATGTTGTGTTAATTCATGTTCATATGGATTGTTAATTCATGTTCATGTTCATATGGATGTTCATGTTCATATGGATGTTCATGTTCATATGGATGTTCGTGTTAATTCATGTTCATGTTCATATGGATGTTCATGTTTATGTTTATGTACATATTGGTAGTTCATGTTCATATGGATGTCCATATTCATGTTTATGTTCATGTTCATATGGATGTCCATATTCATGTTTATGTTTATGTACATATTGGTAGTTCATGTTCATATGGATGTCCATATTCATGTTTATGTTCATGTTCATATGGATGTCCATATTCATGTTTATGTTCATGTACATATTGGTAGTTCATGTTCATATGGATGTCCATATTCATGTTTATGATGTTATTTCATATATGCCATGGTTCAGTTGTCTAGCTACTCATGAAGTGACAGGCTTGGCAATCTAGATGGGTTAAATAACCCACTAGGGCTGTTTAACGTTTATAGGAATTAATAAGTCAATTCGCAGTTGCAAGAAATACCGCAACACCGAGCTGATCACGTTACCGTTGTGTACTTGAACAATTGCAAAAGCCCCAGATATCCAATAAGATCGCAATCTTGTCTTACTCGTTTATGCTATTTACGATTTATTAATAGCACTTCTATTTAAAAAATAGAATACTCGTTACACCAAATCCCGTAGTCATTACAATGCTCTGACCGTTGGTTAGTAAAAACGAATCAATCTACTCACTTTAACGATCCTCAAGAGTATATAAGGAGGTGCTTTTTCATTTGGTTAGAGAAATTTTCCATTTGTTTAGCATCAATAATGAAATTCGCTACTCTTTTATCTACCGCCGCCGCCTTATTCTCCGTTTCCAACGCTTTAAACCTCTTCGTTGAATCCGAAGACCACACCCAAACCGGTAAAAGAATCGATGCCTACCATCAAGGCGCCGGTATCTCCTACTTTGTCTTAGACACCGCTGGAGCTGAATTCACTTACCATGAAAACAATAACACTTTAGCCTTGGCCGATGTTCCTGATTACTTGGTCAACGTCCAAAACGATCACGTTGTTGAAGTCGGTGTTCTTGGTGCTGCTGATATCTCCATCCAAGATGGTTACTTGGCCTTAAACGGTACCACCCAAGGTTTCAGAGCCTGTGATGAAGTCGACACTCCTTACCACTACGGCTTACCAGTTGTTCTTTTCTCCACCGAAAACGAAGACTTCGCCGGTAAAAGCTGTACCCCAATCAAACTTAAGGTTGGTTACCACAAATCTGCTTAAATCAGTTTATGGTTATTAAATAAATAAATAAATAAATAAATATTTTTTTTTTTTTTGATTTACTGCAAATATCCGAATGTTCGCTTATGTAATCGGGAGAATTTTCCGCGGGGGTTCAGCCAATTAGTACTGACTCACTCCGATTACTCATAATTATGGGGTAGAACTTATATAAGGGTAAAGAAAAATTTTTCACTTTCCTGGATTGATATTTTCTCTAGTTTCCATAGTTCATCATGCCTATGTTAAAGGACCCTTCTACTAAGTATAAGCCATTCCCTCCCGTCCACTTACCCAACCGTCAGTGGCCAAGCAAGAGCCTTGATAAGGCCCCTCGTTGGTTATCGACCGATTTAAGAGATGGGAATCAATCATTACCTGATCCCATGTCGATTGCTGAAAAAAAGACTTACTTTAATAAGTTAGTTGAGATTGGATTCAAGGAAATCGAAGTTGCCTTCCCGGCAGCTTCTCAAATTGATTTTGACTTCACTAGATACGCAATTGAAAATGCTCCTCCCGATGTTTCCATTCAAGTTTTAAGTCCTTGTCGTGAAGATTTGATCAAAAGGACCGTCGAAGCAGTGAAAGGGGCTAAAAGGGCAACCGGTGCATATCTACTTGGCCACGTCAGATTGTTTCCGTAACGTTGTTTTCAATATGACTAAACAACAATCTTTAGAATTGGCAGTTAAATGTACCAAACTAGTTAGATCGTTAACTAAAGATGTCGACTCAAACACCGACTGGGATTTCGAGTTCAGTCCAGAAACTTTTTCCGATACCGACTTGGAATTCTCGGTGGAAATCTGTGAAGCAGTTAAGGCCGCCTGGGGACCTTCTGAAGCAAAACCAATCATTTTCAACTTACCGGCAACGGTGGAAATGGCTACTCCAAACGTTTACGCCGATCAAATCGAATACTTCAGTACTAACATATCCAATCGTGACCAAGTCTGTATTTCCTTACATCCTCATAATGACCGGGGTTGTGCAGTGGCTGCCGCTGAACTAGGTCAAATGGCCGGGGCTGATCGTATTGAAGGCTGTTTATTCGGTAATGGTGAACGTACCGGGAACGTCGATTTGGTCACTTTGGCTCTTAATCTTTATACCCAAGGTTATACTCCAAATCTTGATTTTTCAGATATCAATTCGGTTATTGATGTCGTTGAAAAATCAAATAAAATCCCTATCCATGCAAGAGCTCCTTATGGTGGTTCTCTTGTTGTTTGTGCATTTTCTGGTTCTCATCAAGATGCTATTAAGAAAGGTTTTAATAACCGCCAAGTTAAAAATGAACAATTTTGGAAATTACCTTACTTACCTTTGGATCCAGAAGATATCGGTCGTACCTATGAAGCAATCATTAGAGTTAATTCTCAATCCGGTAAAGGTGGTTCTGCTTGGGTCATCTTACGTAACTTGGAATTAGATTTACCTCGTGGTCTACAAGTTGAATTTTCAAAACTCGTCCAAAATCAAGCCGAAATTAAAGGTCAAGAATTGTCAAATCAAGAATTATGTAATCTCTTCAAAAATGAATACTTCATTGATACTCCCGATAAAGAATATTATAAATTGGTTGATTATTCCATTTCAAATTCTTCTAGTGGGGAAAGAACCATCAACTTCCAATTACTCATTGATAATAAACCAGTCGAAATCTCCGGTAAAGGTAATGGGGCAATCTCCTCCTTTGTTAATGGTATTAAAAACTCTTTGGGTTTATCTTTAGATGTTAGACACTATCATGAACATTCGTTAGGTAAAGCAAGTGACTCAAAAGCCGTCACCTATATCGATACAGAAGTCAATGGTGAATACATCAGATGGGGGGTCGGTATCCACGAAGATGTCACTCAAGCTTCCTTCTTATCAATTGTTTCAATCTTAAACGGTATAAGAAGAACATGATTTGATTTTCGCACTCTTGAAGATTTGATACTCCCAAAGAAAAAAAAAAATAGGTCAATAAAATCTTGTAATTTATAGTCATTTCAATTTTTAATAAACGTCAAATAAAGAGAACAGTAGATCATGTCTCAACAAGATATCGGTGAAACTTATAAGCAAATAAATGAAGCCGAAAAAAAGGCTGATGCTCTTGAAAAAATGCTTGATCAGTTAGATGCTAAAATGGACTCAATCTTACAAGAAACAGAATCAATAAATAAGGTTGACACCAATGGAAAAGAAGCTGCTGATGCTGAAAAGAAAGATTAGTAGTTTTCCTTTTTCATTATACATGAATTGATATTATATCTCTTTATTGGTAAACTCTATTAAGAAAAGAAAAAAAGAAAAAAAAAAAAATCTGTCTATATATATCCTAGTTATTTAATAAATTCATCAATTGGCCTCTGGTAATAAATTCAGGTTCTTCAGTGGTTTCGAAAGGGTTGTTTGGTAGTCTAGGGTTGATGATTTTTTCTAAATCACCTTCTTCTTTATTACTCAATGCACCAATTTGAATTTTGGCGGGTTTCCCGCCCTCTAACCACCATTTATGAACATCAGAACTTGGTGGGGGTAATGCTTGATCATCAATATCATTGATTAAAAATGACACATCGTTGTTCGTAAGAAATAAATCGTTGATATCACCCATCGATTTACGATAGTTCTCATAAAGATCTAAAGCAAGATTCTTCCTGATATTTTCGTTGATTACGTTAACTGATAATTGATATATTGCAATCACCGGACGATGATCACTAAAAATAATATCCTCACAGCAGTCATATACTTCTTGTTTAATGATTTTTTTTCTTGACATGTTTAATATACGATCAGTCCACGCTGGGATACGTTGTTTTTCGGATGTATCATAAACTTTGGTACCATTATCATACTTGTAAGTAGGAGGAAATTTAATCTCCATTTCATCAAAAAATGGGAAGGTTTCACCATTTGCCATTTGTTTATTTAATTGATCGTATTCGAATAATTTATTGAAATTTTTTAAATCAATTAATGGTTTAACTTGTTCATTTGGTAAACCAATTCTAAAATTGAAATCTCCTAACCATATAACTGCATCATGATCTTTTATATTTCTGTTTTTCGAAAATTTTATACCTTTGACTAAGGTTTTATAGTTTTGATGACGTTCTTCAACATTACTTAAACCAGCAGCTAAATGTGAAGAAACTAGACATATATCAGTGTTTGCATAACTAAAGCTAACTGCAACACCACCTTTATTGGCACTATAACCTCCAAGACCAGTTTTTTTGTAATTCCCTTCAACATTACTAATATTTTTAAGCTCTTTTTCCTTAATGAATAAAAGTAAAGCTATACCTCCAATTTGACCTGTCCATAAACTTACATATTTGAATTTCTCAGGATTATGTTGATCAAGAGTCAGCTTTATTTTCTTCTCCCAAAAAAGTCGATTTACTGTGTCGGTATTGACCATTTGACCAGCAGTTAGTTCCACAATTTCTTGAAATCCAATGAAGACAATATCGTAACTAGTTTGAATATTATGCTTTGAAGGAAATAGCCATTCCTTGACATCTTCTTCATGGCAAGTTCCATTAACATTAAAAGTACTTGCAAATAACTTTATATTTTTAAAAGAGCTATATTCTTTAGAACGTTTGTTTAACTCTTTAATGACATAATCATGGATTGGGTTATGTAAAGTAACACTTACCTGATCTTGCAATCTACCTAGTAATTTCAACATGGCGGTTTCATTAGCTTTAGGATCGACCACCCCACTCAAGTATTTTTTGGTGAAATGAGACTTAACTGAATTCTTTGTTGATGCAGCACTTGAAGCTTGTAGTTTTGAAGAGTAAGTTAAGAAATTTAGGGTAATTTTATTGATATGTTCTTCATTTTCTTGCCAAAGTTTAGCGTGTTTAATATATAAGTCGGGGTCGACTTGAATGCCAATATCTCTAAAAGCTAATTCGATAACTTCTTGACTTATAATTTTAGATATGAAATTAGCTTTATTTAAGCCGTCAAAGGAGTTAACTCTAAATACTCCTAACTGTTTACCGGTATAATGTTTTTTATTGATATCATAAAATAAAGCACCAAAATTAATAATTGGATCGACCAAAACAGGAACGATTTCATAAGGATTTGAGGAATTATAACCAACTTTTTTCATTAATGAAGTTGATATTGGTAAATTTGTACTATTTATTGTATAACTGGTACCAGTGACTCTTTCGTCAGTATGCTCGTTAAAATGCTTGATATGTTGTCTATAGGAATCATTAAGTTGACCTTTATAGCTTTTAAAATCTTCTGATAAAGCATTTATAACATGAACTTCACTAAATTGATTCACCAAACGATCGAAAGTGACGAGTGAATGCATGTTGAGACGCTTCAAAAGATCTTGGGTAAGTAATCTTTTTATTCTTCGATAATAATTTTTTCTGGGAATTATCCAATTCCCAATAAAGAGGTACATTACCTCTTACTATAACGTATGCAAAAACAAATTTTTCTGTATATATGATAACTTCAGTTTCAACGTAGTTAGAAACAGCACCATTATCATCACATCCCCAATCACCGAATAAAGGACCATTTTTAATGCAAGATTGTTTTGAAATAAGAGTCAATAGAGCATCTTCGTCGCCTCTAACTTTAGTATTGACCGTTTGAGCATAACCTCTAGTGATGATAGTTAAAAACCCGGTATTATCAAAGACATTTTGTTCAAAAATTGATAATCTATTTCTGAATTCCATTAGTTCGGAAATCATAAAAGAATTCCAAGTAAATCTGGTGAAATAAGAAGAATCTGCTATTAATTTAAATTTCAAAGAATCATGTAAAAACCCACGTTCTTGAACATTGGAAGTTATATCAAATTCAGTTGAGTAATAGAAGCAACCCAGAGATAAGAACTTTCTTACTGAAGCTGCGGGATATTCTGAAGTAATTCTTTCTTCAACGTTATTCAGTTGTTGTTGAGGTTGTTGAGATTGTTGATGTAATTGTAGTTGATTATCGTTAATCAAATGATCAAATTCATCATTATTAAGACAATAGAAATCCACCCCGGTAATTTGATTGATTTTATGATCAAGGGTTGGAGAAGCTGCAGTTGTACTACTAGTGATGAACCCCAAATAGATATTACTTTTAACGTTAAGAAATCCAATAAAACCTAATAACTGTTTATTCGAGCGAGATTTACGAGGAGTGATGTCTTTATAAGAAGAAAGACTTAAAAGCTCCAGTCGAACAAATTCCACAATTACTTTGTTGGAAGAGGCTGAATCTTTATTTGGATTCCCATTTCGATGATGAAGATAATGATGGTGGTGTTTATAAGTGGGAGAAGGGTGTCTAATGATTAATGCATAGCCGTTACTGACAAGAAGAAAGGATCTCGGCGTCTCATTAAGATAGAGTTTCATTCTATCAAATGACTGGTGGTTCCCTGTGTCTGGTCTCTTTTCAAACTGTTCTATTTTTAAAAATAGCTGAATTTCAATATGAATGCAATCGAGAAGAAGAGCGGTTTTCCCAGGTCAAGGAATCTGTGGGAGGCTCGAAGTGGTTTCAATAAAGAGCTTAAGATATGTGAAGATCAATAGACGAACATTACAGCCTCTCTGTCACAATAGAGTGACAGAGCTAACCGCTCTAAAATGTTGTCAATATCCTGCAGGTAACCCCCCACCTTTGGCTCTTTGGTGAACGGGTGTTTGTGCCCATACTGATACTTAGATATACTTACATAGTGTTAGATTGTATGATTGAGTTAGGACTTACGAATATTAATTAGAATAGCTGGATCCTTCTTGATTGTTTGGACTATCTTATTGCAGACGCATCCATAATTAGCCCCATCAGGTCCTTGTAATGTGCAACAACTTAGATATTTTGCAATTGGTTGCAATATCACAACTTTACCACTCTAGCATTGACACATATAGTCATGGTTCTGTTCAACAGCTAATGTCTTTTAGAATATCTCTAGCATTACTTCAATGAAGTCTTGATAGTTTGTCTTTATCTCTTCTTACACAGTACCCGGGATATCTGACTTCAGTAAAGTCTCCGCCTGTGTTGATAATATCATAGCATCTGAAGACGCCGTCTCTGAGTAGCAAGTTCCAGTGAGGACGCTCATCTTCAAACACAACATAGAAGAGATACCTAGCAGTACTTGTGGAATCATAGTCGTAAAAAATAATGCTAGCATATTCTTCGCGATCGAGTCTGAGCGAGAATCGGTAATTTGACAATTCTCCAATCCACAATTCAGAGGAAGGAGAAGGTAAGTCTAAGTCACTAGTGTTTGGAGTCATATTGGAAATCTTTCGTGGCTTCCAAAATTCAGAAGAGGCTTTTCAGTAGAGAGTTCAGGGATACTTTATGCTGATTACTTATTTGTTGTAGGATGCGGTTTAGCTTATTATACAAAACAGTTTTTACAGGTAACTATATAATTGCAAAACCTTAGCACCATAGTTGATGGTTACCATGTCTAGGGTACTCGATACTATTCTTTGGTCATATCTTTAGGTCATAACGATCTGACACTCACTCTTTATTGTAATCTTGCTTTAAGGTTTCCCCTTACTGTAAATATTAGAGCAACATTCTAGTATAAGAGACAACAATTTTAACTTATTCTTGTGTTGTAAACTTTAACTACATACACTTTCGAGACATAGTGTCAATATGACAAGTAAATGGTTAAACACTGTCCTATTCATATACTCATTCATATACTCATACGTATACTGATGCATACATATACTGATGCGGCCATTACTACTTATACATATACTCAATCCATATAATGTAGGCTGACATAGCCAGATCAAGGTTTATTGCTTGCAGACAATCGAATCCCAAGATAAAGGACCCTTCGAGAGAATGTTCCTAAAGAAACGTACAATGAATATTGTGAGAAAACCGCAAAAACTGCCCAAAACCGATGGACATAAGCAGCAACAAGGGTCTACACTAATGTGGCCGACCCGGCTCAAAAGAAAGCATCCCATATGGACACCAAAACAACATGGGAGCACGCAAGTCTGCTTAAGCTCAAGGCAACTGATCCAATACTGGTCCAATGCATGGATCGTTGCAAAACGATCGAGCGACGAAAAGAGTAGCCACCCAACCCTTCGTCTCCGCTTCCACCACTCCATACATTCAAATACAATCATATACAATCAGCAAGTATACAATTATACAATCATATCCAAGTATACAATCATATACAAGTATACAAGTATACAATCAACAATCAATAAGTACTCGAGTACAATATCCAAAGCTTCTTCAATTAATTAACTAAAAAAGGCAAGTATGCAGTACGTAATACTGTTTATTTGGATAAAGTCCCAATTTGGAAAGGCAACGAGACTTTTGCATCTTTGATGGAAATCAGCTATTGAAATTCATTATAGTTAATAGGTAAACATATAGAAGAGAATATCTCTTTGATGGATTGTAAATTTCATTAGTAACCGATATAATAAGTTTTCTTCCTTCTTTTTCATTTTCCCAACTCTTTTCTTCCTGGGTTTATGGTTGATAATTGAGTTAGTATCAGTTTTTGTTCATCACTTTTGGTTAATCATTTTTGTTCTTTTTTGCCAGTAACTACTTATTACTTCTACTTCACAACGAAACTCCTTATTCAACTAGCTTTTTGTTACAGCTTCCGCAAAGTCTGCTCTTCCCTAAAGCTTCAGCACGAATTTTAAAAAGCATCAAGTATTGAAAGAATCCTTTTTTGTTCTTCTTACTATTATTATTAGCATTTTCAATTAATATTTAGATATAAGAAAACCAGTTTAAAAGAATGGAGTATAATGGTAATTGGCTTAATGCTAACAAGTCCATTCCTCTTCCAACTGAAGATTTTGATCAATACTTCTCTCATTATAATGAAATTGATGATCTTTTCAATGAAACATTAACCGGATTACAAGACTTAGATGTTCCTTCGGGATTTGCCCATCTTGACTCAAAGCAAAACAATAATTTAATTCTTGATGCTTCAAATAATTTACCTTATTCTTCAACTTCGAGTTCATCTCATAGAGCTCAACATTCTCAAAGTGCATCTCCTCAATCAAAACATTCAAGAAAAACTAGTGGGACCGCTATTTTCGGATTTTCTGAACATAATAGTGAGTTCTCTCTCAATGGTATTACTTTAGATTTGAATAAGTCAGTTAAACCAAGTGTGGATTTATCTAAATCAGTAATGCCTGGAGAATTATTGAAAACTTTAAATAACCCTCAAACAAAACTTCAACAATCTTCTCCAAGTCATAAAGCAAGTAACTCTCAATTAGATTTTAATTTTTCAAACAATCATTTTGAAAATTCTCCTAAAAAAATTCATTTAAAAGAAGAAGATGAATATGAAGATGAAATTAAAGAACAAAAAAAATTAGGTTCTCCTTTGAAACAACAACCTAAAAATGAAGATTATATTGTAACTAATCAGAATCCAGTTTCTTATAAATTTCCTCCTTCTCCTCCTCCTCCTTCTTCGTCTCAAAACTTGCCTCCTTCTGCTCAATCTCTTCATTCGAATTCCAGTAATCGCTCGGTTAATAGTTATTCGGTGAAATATTTAAAAGAACTTACTCGCTTTAATGGTTGGAATTCTGCTGGTTCCAAAAATTCAAGTGGTTCTCAACAACAACTTCAACCTCCAGTAACCTATGTTGATGATATTGAGCCTCTCTTGAATGATGATCTTTATCCTGAACCAATTCAATCCCCTTTCCAACAAAAATCATCTAATAATAACCAAGATGTGTTACCAAATCAATCAACTCCTTTTAAAAATAATCAATCATCTCTTCAACCAAATCAAGAATTGAAATTTGTTCCAATTCCAGTTCAAAATCCAACAGATTTTGGTAAAAGAAATGATTATAATTCAAAACAAATACCAGATATTAACTTGAAAAATTCTGAAAATTTAAGTTTATTTTTACCTCCTCCTTCTCCTCCAATGTTATCAAATGGTTCTCCAGAATGGCAATCTTCTCCTGAACCTCAATCTCCTTCTCCTTCGAGAGTTACTTTAAATCAAGGTTATTACAGTAATACAAGTACTGTCAGATCGAACGCTTCCCAATTCTTATCCCCTCCTGGTAATCAAAATAATAGAAATAGTAAGAATTTTTATAACCCTCAATACTTTTCCGATAGTATTTATGAAAATGAAGGAGGTTCTTCGAATAATATGGCATTTCAACAACAATCTAGTTTACAATTTCAAAATCAATCTTCTCCTGCTTATCCAGGTTCTTTAAATTCTTCACCAGTAAGATTCAATTCTTCTCCTTTAAGAAATGTTCACACAACTAATGACGATACGGTCGATGCTAACGCTACAATTACTCAATTAACTCCTTTGAAAAACCAACTTCCAAATACTCCTAATCGTAGTAAAATAAAATTAGAATGGAGTCCTATTATTTCTCCAAATGCTAAATCGTCAACTGATGTTAGAAAAGCAATCCAACAATCATCTCCTCGTCGTAAAATAAAGAAAACTTCATTATTACCTCCTGGAGAACTAGATCAATATTGGGAGGGCCCGGATGAAAATAAAATCTTCACTTGTACTTATAAAAATTGTGGTAAGAAATTTACTAGACGTTATAACGTTCGTTCTCATATTCAAACTCATTTAAGTGATAGACCATTTGGTTGTTCTTATTGTCCAAAGAAATTTGTTAGGCAACATGATCTAAATCGTCACGTCAAAGGTCATTTGGAAGCAAGACATTGCCAATGTCCTTGTGGTAAAGAATTTGCTAGATTGGATGCTATGAGAAAGCATAGGGCTAGAAATATCTGTTCTGGTGGAATTGCAAATTCTGAAAATAATTGCATAACAAAACCTCAAAAAAGTCGAAAAGGTGTTGCAAGTCCTGAGCTCTTGAATGAATTCACTTCAGATAAACTTAGTGACGACCTAAATTCAGCATTAAATGAACACCAAGAACTCCAACAGCAGTTCCAACCTCATCAATTTTAATAATTCCCTTAATGATTTCTTACTCACATGCTATGGTTTAGCTTTTTTTTTTTTTGGCCTTTTTGACTTCCATTCTTATCTTCCCTTTGTTATGACCTTATTGCCTTTCCTTTTGCCTTTGTTTCGTTTTATCGTTTAATAATGTTTTGTTTTATCTTCCATCGTTTCAACTTGTTTTTCTTTCGGTTCTTGTGAGTAATTATAATCATTTTCATTTAAAATTACTTTCAAAAATTCTTTTAATTCTCGATTTGACTCTTCAGTCTGCAACTCTCACATTGCCTTTTTTTTTCTATAATAAATAATGTGATTTATATAAAACTATATAAGTAAAATAAATTAGGCCCTAATGTTTAAAGAACTGAAATATGCCATAAAGAAAGGGTCTTTAAAAGCCATAAAGAAAACAAGAAAAAAATATATAGAGCTTGATTCAAAAAGCTATACACTTTTAATGATCTATTTCTTGTTTGATCGCAGCCTTTTGTCGAGCCAATTCAGCTTCAGCTTCTTCTTGTTTATGTATCTTTAAGTGCTGGTTTAAGTTATCAGATCTACTAAACTTTTTGTTGCAAATAGCACAATCGTAAGGTTTTTCGAAAGTGTGTAGGGATCTAAAATGTCTCTTAAGATGTTCTTGTCTCTTGAATCTTCTGGAACAATAATTACACAAGTATATTTTTGACAGATCCAGTAAGTCAGCTTCCTTGTTCTCTTTACGACCCCTAACCCTACTTTTGGAATTGATTATGCTTGAAGGGAAAATTTTAGTGTTCGGAGGTAAATCAAGAGATTTCAAGTCAACTTCAACTTCGACACCTTTGGATATTATTGTAGCAACGTTACGAGTATAGTCTTCAGAGCCTTCACTTTCCATGGATTTAAGGGAGGTATCGAGACTAGTTCTTGAATCTGGTTTGAGTGCTTCTTTTTGAGATTCCTTTTCTTGTTCAACCTCTAATTTCTTTTGTTGTTGTTTTTGGTTCTTTTTCTTCAGCATTAACTTCGACCCAAGTATACGCATAGAAGCATTTGCAAGAGACGAAGTAGTATTAGTGTTTGGAGTGGATGCACTGGTTGAAGTAGTAAGATTCTGATCAGCATCATCGTTATTAATATTCATGGCATTAAAGGATGATGAAGCATTGGATGACGACACGCTAATATTCAGGTGGTGGTCGTTGCTATGAACGTCACTAACTGGAACGTTCAACACGGATGACTTTTCGGTATTGGAATTAGAATTATTATTACTAGTAGAAGGTAAATTATTATTTGAATCATTTTCGTTCTTCACTTTTGGTTTAGACTTAATATAAGTAGAAGGATTCACAATATTTTTTCTTTTACCGACTTTTTCGAATAATGCAGCATAGTCTGGTTGGATATTACCTTGATTTTGATTAATCTGTTGATCTTGAGATGCAATATTGATTGAACTGTTCCCGTGAGACTGGTCCAGCGAAGAAGTATAATTCTGAGAGATATAATTAGAGTTAGCAGCAGAAGGAGTTCTACTAATGGGAGCTGGTCTAACGGCACCATTCAGAGTATCAAATGAATCATTTTCTGTTTTTATGGGAGTATTCAAAAGAGTATCAGAAGTGTTATTATTGGTAGTATTTGCACTAGTGACTTGATCGATAGGTATATCTAGATCTTCCATTTTCACGTTATCCTCTTCAATAGGTGGTTCTTGTTTGATGGGAGTTTTGAACCTAGTGAACAAACTTCTCTTAGACCTTTTGGCTTTCTTATGGAAAGTATTTTGATCAGGGTTTTCTAGTTCAGGCTCTTCCTTTGTGGGACTAGTCATGAAGTAGTCATTATCCGTTAAAAATCCATCTATGAATTGATCATTTTGTTGAGACCCTTGAATAATTCCATTTGATAACCCATCATTTTGGATACCATTTTGGAAGATGTTATTTGAATCAGCGTTATTAGTAGATTGGTTATTACTATTATTATTGTTATTGTTACCGTTGCTGTTACCGTTATTGTTGTTGCTGTTGTTATTCAAGTTATTGTTTCCTTTGAAAATACTTCTTATAAGATGTTTTGATTGCTGATTACCCTGGATTGGCATAAAGTTTGTTGGAGAGGCTTGGTTTGGAGATGGGGGGCCGGAGCGTTGTTGATTCTTATCACTCATGAAAGGAATATAATTACTGATTGAGTTGGTGAAACTAGCATATCTTTGATTCCTTTGGGGTTGAGTCCGATTAGCAGAAGCCTGGCTGTCCATTGATTGTCTTTTTTTAGAATATGCATCGAAGGAGGGTCTGTGAATACTTTGACTTTGAGATTGATCAAGTGAATTTCGGGGGAAGTATTGATTGGCCGAAAAAAAAGATGGTTGGGTTGAGTGGATGGAACTGACAGAAGGTGTTAGAGAGGTTGTTGTTGTCAATGGGGAAAGATCGTTACCATAGTAATTATTATTACTTATACTAGAATTATTTGGATTATTAAGGCCAACACTAAGATTTTTATTATTTTGATATTGTTTATTGGTGTCATAATTATCACTTCTTTCATAACCTTGAGTGGCGCCAGTATGTAGGCTAACATTTGAATTATGATAACTATCGATTGAAGCGTTTCTGAGATGCAATTGATCTCCCAAATGATTCGTACCATCATAATCGTAGTTATTTACAGAAAGAAATGAATTACTATGACGTAGACGATCATCTTGAGAAGGAACAATTGAATTTACCTCATTTTGATCTTGATTCATATCGTTGAAATTGAATCCGTTTGAATGAGCATCTTGATATAATGAATTCATTGGAATATTGGAATTAAGGTTATGATCGTTTAAGCCAGGATTCAAACTTTTACGATCATCATTATTAGAAAATGCACTATTCATATTACTTGGATCTTGATTAAAGTTAAAAGCCGTATCATATAAGAAATCCAGCTCAATTGTAAAAGGTGGGGATTCGTCCAATTCCATATGGTCATTATTATTCTTAAATGCACCGGGCATATTTAATGATGCTTCCTGATTCAAGATTGTATCGTCGTGATTCAACATTTCTTCATTATTCTGTTTGGAAACAGAATCTTCAAAAAAATTACCCTCATACGAAGGAACATTGAAAAACCCATCGTAGTTTTGATTTTGAGGATCCTGCAAAGTGGAAATATCGTTATTATTACTTAGTTGATTTGCATTTGGATTTGAGTTTTGATGATTTTGAAATTGGGCCTCCTGGGACCCGTCTCTGGCTAGAGTCCCGTCCGAGCCCGCAAAATTGCTGGAAATGAAAAAAGAGTTAATATTCTGATCTTGCTCCATACTCTTAAAACCATCAAGATTGATAACTTAGCTGTAAAGCTTCCATTAATTTGAAACTGAAATTCGAAAAAAAGATACTTGACTGGAAATGATCAAACTGAACCGGGTTAAATTAATCGGTGCAATGATAATGATTCGCAAATATTCGATGAACTCTGTATACGTTTCGTCTATGTTTCGTGTGTTATAAGTTTGTTTAATCGTAATACTAAGTTAGCATTTTATCGGACACTACTCTGTTTAAATATCAGATAGAACGATAAATATTTATTCGTAGGAGGAAGGAGAGGGAAAGAACAGAGAAAAAAAAAAAATTATGGTTGAGGGTACGGGTCGAGCCGATCATGAGATAAAGAAGGGATTTGTAAACCGGAATAAGAGGAAATTTTTCATTACAAGGTCAACTAACTTGGGTTGATGACCGTCCAAGGCTGTACCACTTTGATATAAAAATAGAATGGATACATAGTAGAAGTTTGTATTAATTGGTACATAAAAATACAGAGGTTATTCGTCGAGTTGCTTGTCACCGGATGGAACCCTTTTTCTTATATTTGTATTATCATGATCATCATCCAGATTGATATGATTGAAGATTGAGTAATCTATATCGATATCAAGGTCTGGCTGAGGAGAGGGTTGTTGGTGATGTTGTTCTTGGATATCAGGATTGACCACTCTCAATTTCGATCTACGCTTAGAACTTATTAGAACTTGAGCATCGATTGTATCGTCAATTGAAGCACCAATTGAACCATCATCTCGATTAAACTGAGAGATATCAACCGATTTGGTATCTTCATTGGGTAATTGGGGTAGATGTTTTTCTTTGTAATCAAATTCATCTTTTTCTGAAATTTTATCATTTAATAGAGGAACTTTATTTGAACTTTTAGGTTTTTTCAATATTATTGGTGATCCTGGAGGAGTATTAGTGAAGGAAAATGATTTTTTTAATTTAGTGACTGATCTATTAACAATTTCACCAATTGGAGTTCCATTTTCATTTAATTCTTTTGGCAATTGTTCATTTAATGATAAATCATTAAAAGGATTTTCATCGGTTATTATTTGATTATTTTCAAAAGATCTTTTAATTGAATCATGACTTAAAGTTTCATTTGATGCTAAGTAGCTATTTCTTATTTTATTTCTATTTTCTTCAAATTCTTGTCTTTTCTTAACCCATGAATCAATCGATGCTACATCGAGTGTTGATGAGGTATCATTATCATTATGATAAACTTGATTCTGGATATTTTTATAGGTATGACCATTATGAACTTTAATTGATTTTTCATTTGTTGACGGATCTAAGGTCATAAAGTTATTTTGAGATCTACTCAGATTAGGAGTATGTCCAAATAATCCACTCAATTTACCAATTGATTGTTGATCGTAATAATTACCAAATTGATAGTCGATGGTTTCTAACTCTTCAGATTGTTTTGCTTGTTTCCGTTTTTTCATTATAAAAATCCCAGCTACAATCGCTAAAGCAATAGATGTAACTGGTATCACTGTTCCTAATATAGCTTTCTTTTGAATGTCCTTGACTGATTTGGATGATGATGAAGTTTTCTTTGGAGAGGGAGTATTTTCTTTCACACTTGAAACCAGTTTCAAATTAGAAGTATTATATAAGCTTAAATGATAATTAGTATCTCTTTTAGAATTTGAAGCAGTGGCATTGATTATAACTAGAGTATCGAATATGGTAGCTGCGCCAATTATTTCGTCGTAATCTAAATTAGTTTCGTTAAGAGAACTCCAAGACCACTGATTCGAGTCTAATGATAATTTAGCGAAAAGTGGTGAAGAATCAGTATTCCCCAATTGACCACCAAGTAGTAATACTTCTTCCACGTTATAGTAATCGGTGAAAGTTGAAATCTTATTATCTTTCAATTGATTAAAGATTGGCAATACTAATGCAAATCTTCTTGAATTAATTTTGGAGGAATCGGAGCTTTCAATAGTTTTAGAAGTCCAACCAGAATCGAAATCCCATACTGCTAATTGATACATGTTTAGCCAACCTTGATTAGTTTCACCACCAATAATCAATTGAGTTTGAGGGTCTGGAGCTAATAAATTATTAGCACCGAAAAACGCTTGGGGCTTTGTTGAAGTTGTAATATTAGAAAACTTCCCCAGGGATACATTGAATGATAAAAGACGATTCGTTGGGTTATTAGTTTCATCACAGTACCCACCATAGATATAAATGGTGTCGTTTACTGTTGGACTGGAAAGATAAGACGAATATTTATAAAATGAAGCGTCTTCGATATCATCAAAGATAAGTTCATTATCAAATTCATCCCATTTATCATTGGGTTCATTATACTTCAAAAGATTCAAAACTCCATCTCCACAAACATCAAGCTTGGAACTCTTTTTATTGGTGAATGCATAAAGATTTTGATTTGCTAAGAATAAAGTGGAATTTATTGGAGGTTTTGCTAACGGATTAATTTCTTGATTATTATTATAATCAATATCGGACTCAGTATAATCATCCAAGTTATCAAATCCGGTTATTGAGAAATTCAAACTTATTAAATTATTATCTTTCAAATGAAGATATATTTTACCCAGTTGATAATCGTATAAGGTATTCCAATTTTCATTTTCATTTTCATTGGCCAATACCAATTGAAGAATGAACGCAAAGGCCAAAACGACATCAACAATCACCATCAATGATGCTTTTTGCCTCTTCATACTTGAGCTGTAAATTGTAGAAATTCAAATGAAAAGACAAATGAAAAACAAGTAGATAAATATAAGACAACTAGATATTGGCAAACACAAAAGATAATCCTAAAATTTGAAGTATTTTCGAAAAAAGTTTTTTGTTATTAAGACATGCAACTAACCGAATAACAGTAATGAACATAATAGTGGTTTGTTCGTTTTCTGTTTGTCTTATTAGTTAGTTGATGATTGAATTTTCACAGCATTTAAACTGTTTAGATTTTTCCTAATGAGGAACCTGCAAGTAGGAACAAAATGCCTAACAAATCAGAGCACATTAAACAGCTACGCATACCCTATACACGATTGATCTTTCTACTCGTATACGCCTTGAAAGTCCCTTGTTTGAGTGATACATGATTATAGCTTGCCCTTGGAGTGTTAATTGTCATCTCTATATTTTTGAATACCCATGTCACGTGAAGTGGTGGGTGCACTGCTTTTTTTTGTGCTGCAAAAAAAATTTCATTACAATTCAATTATAATTAATCATATTGACTAATTACTCTTGAACTTGGTGAAAAACGCTAACTTGGATGAAAGAGTGAGTTTATCAGAGATGCAAAAAAGAAGGGGCGAGCTGGGAATTGAACCCAGGGCCTCTCGCATGCTTGGTCAGCTACTAAACTGTTTCCAGTCAAGTAATGATCTTAACCCAAAGCGAGAATCATACCACTAGACCACACGCCCGTCTTGTTGGCGAACCGAGACGCTTTGTTTAAGATGTTCAAGCTGTTTTATGTGCTATTAAAAAGGCGTTTAGAGAAAAAGCATTTTATTTTGTGGTGATGAGAGTGTTTTAGTACTACCAACACTCTAAAGCCGCGTTAGTGAGTGGTATAACATACCAACACTTCCTGCGAGACTACTATGAGTGTGTGTGTAGCTTATCAGTGTTTTATGCCAGCGGGTATCGGGTTGTCTGAACAGTTCAGACGTTCATAGAAACGTACCGACTATTATTGATGGTGGATTAGCTCATCGCTTAGATCTCAGTGCCTAGACCCAGCTAAGATGAATATACTATAGGCATTTCACCCAAGTGTCGACCATTTCAACCGTCAAACAGCCACTAGGCACCATGCTTAAGAAGCCGTCTCATATCTACGTATCGAGTATGGTTAACTGGTTATAATTACGGTGACTTAATTGACTGATCTGGTTCATGTCTGATCGAAGCAGATTTGAGAATGTAGAACCCTATGGGGTTTTTAGTTTTGACAGGTTTATTTTTTGTTTATGGTTTCTTCAACCTTTTGCTACTCCCCAAGAACCTTGGTTAAATGGATATATACTAAAACGGGTAAGTATCAGGGTTAGTAAGTACGATCCAGCGCCTCAAAGCATATCCTTATATCTTTTTGCAACTAATGAAATCCAAAGCTCTCAACCAAGATATCTAAACGACCGCTCCAGGTGCAAACCTTTTCAAACGCACGCCTTTTCTTTTCAACTTCACTTATTCAAACACACTTGTGCAAACACAAACTTTGTATGTATACGTGCTTGTCTAGTTGACAGTCAGACTGACAGTGGCTGTTGCAAAGTGGACTCAAACACCCATGCACCAGCTTTCCCCAAGCAAAAATGAGTAATAAAATTTTTTAGCGTGCACTGCTCATCATCTAGTGAAAAATTAGAATATCAACCAAGGTGGTGTGACTAAGGACATTTAAACTCACGTATAAATACTAGTTCTTTAAGAAAAGATCAACTCAGTAGGTGAAGATAAACAAGATGTCATCGTTTGGTACTTTATTCCGTGTCACCACTTATGGTGAATCCCACTGTAAATCAGTTGGGTGTATAGTTGATGGATGTCCACCAGGATTAGAATTAAGTGAAGCTGATATTCAACCACAATTAAGTCGAAGAAGACCAGGTCAAAGTAAATTATCTACTCCAAGAAATGAAAAAGATCAAGTTCATATTCAATCTGGTACTGAAAACGGATTAAGTTTAGGATCACCAATTGGTATGTTAGTTCAAAATGAAGATCATAGACCACATGATTATAGTGAAACTGATTTATACCCAAGACCAAGTCATGCTGATTGGACTTATATCCAAAAGTATGGTACCAAGTCAACTTCAGGTGGTGGTAGATCATCAGCTAGAGAAACTATTGGTAGAGTTGCAGCTGGGGCAATTGCAGAAAAAATTTTAGCAAAAGCCAATGGGGTTGAAATTGTTGCATTTGTATCTAGTATTGGAGAAATTGCCATGGATAGAAATCCATTAGATCCAAAATTCCAAAAAATTTTATCAAGTATTACTAGAGAAGAGGTTGATGCAGTTGGACCAGTTAGATGTCCAGATGAAACTGTTAGAGAAGAAATGGTTAAAGTTATTGAAAAATATAGAGATGCAAAAGATTCAATTGGTGGTGTTGTTACTTGTGTTATTAGAAACTGTCCAATTGGTTTAGGTGAACCATGTTTTGATAAATTAGAAGCTACTTTAGCTCATGCAATGTTATCATTACCTGCAACCAAAGGTTTTGAATTTGGTAGTGGATTTTTCGGTACTACTATACCAGGTTCAAAACATAATGATCCATTTATTTTTGATGAATCAAATAAAAGATTAAGAACTAAAACCAATAATAGTGGTGGTGTTCAAGGTGGTATTTCAAATGGTGAAAATATTTATTTCTCAGTTGCTTTCAAATCAGCTGCTACCATTAGTCAAGAACAAACTACTGTTACTTATGAAGGTAAAGATGGTGTTTTGGCTGCAAGAGGTAGACATGATCCAAGTGTCACCCCAAGAGCAGTTCCAATTGTAGAATCCATGGCTGCTTTGGTTTTGGTTGATCAATTATTAATTCAAAAATCAAGAGAATATGGTATAAATATTTGTAAAAACTAATTTTAATAGATATAATATATTTTAGTATTGTGCATGTAAAGAGAAAAGCTAGAAAAAAAAAAAAGTCGAACGATTGAGACGAAAAAATGTCTTCAACAGGTTAACAACTTATCAACCACCAAAGGTATCATTAAGAATGGACGGTGTTCAAAAAGTATTGCTCAGCTTATTGTTGGGGTTACTATTGGTTTTGCTAATTTTTTACATTCAAAACAATTCCTTTAAGTCTAATAAATCCAAATCAAAAACTCCAACATTTTTAATAATTGGTAGTAATAATTCTGGTAAAACATCATTATATTATAAACTTAAATCAATTAATGAGGAAGAACTACCAACCAGTACCATATCCTCACTTGACCCTAACGATGGGTTAATCCAATTACCATTTTCGAATGAAGCTATTCAAAAACCTTTTAGAATAGTTGATTTCCCAGGACATTTAAAATACACTACATTATTGAAAAAATTGATATTAGAAGATATTACATTAGATAATTTAAAAGGAATTGTTTTCGTTATCGATAGTTCATCGAATTCAATTAATCAAGAGAATAAAATCAAGAATATAACCAAATTAATCTTTGAAATATTATCACAAACTGAAAAATTACCCAATGGGATTGATTTTCTATTCGCCGTCAATAAAACTGATTTATTTGATAGTTTACCAATACATAGAATCAAAACGTTATTACAAACATCCATGAATGAAATCATTCATAATGAATTGAATAGATCAGGTACCGGTGGTTATGATGATGATGATGAAATAGAATCAGATAAAGATGATACTGTTAGACAATTATGGTCGATCATAGTACCAAAAGATCAAAGTTTCCGTTTTGAAATGTTAGAAGGTAATATGGAGTTTAAGTCTGGTTCAGTTTTGAAAAATAAAATTGAAGACTGGGAAAATTGGTTTGACGAAAGAGTGGTTAATTATGGTGGTATGTAATTAAACAATCTTATTTTGAGGTACTGATGGGAAATAATTTGTAGAATGAATCTTTTGCTGTCTTTTTTTATTCATTTGCATTTGAATAAAATTATTAATTCGTATCTTATAAATATCTTTATCTAATTTATATTGTTTAAATTTGTAATTCTTTATTTGTTCATTCAACTGATTCAATCTTTCGTTATTTGCCATTATTTTAATCGATAACTCCTTATATTCTTCATTCTCCTTTCCATCTTTTTCTTTACTTAATGATAAATTCGAAACTAATTTTGTCCATGCATACGGTTTGATTTTATCCATATCGTATTTCCATTGGGCCAAGTCCCCAGTTAGCTTGGCCTTCTCCTTTATCAATTCTTTATACTCCTCTGGTTGAACGGCGGTAGCAAAAGTTTCATCTTTCAAATGTTGTTCACAGACGTAGAAGAAATCTTTTTGGTTACTACTTAATAACACCGTATTGGTGGGTTTGTAGCACGTATTGCATGCTTTCGAGTCGTTTTCTGCCACCATGCGCAACGCGTATTCATTGGCAAACGGTGGAGCACTCATGGTGGTGAAGGTTAAAGGGTGAATTCCTCCTGTTATCTCCAGGATATACCTTATATTAGAATGGATAATTGAAAAAAAAAAAAAAAAAAAATTAATGGTCACGTGTATGGTCACATGACTTACGTGTCACGTGATGCATCACGTGACCAGCAATCCCAACGAAACGAAATCTGAGTAGCGACATGAACTAAGTAAACACCCCCCATTGACGAAAGCAACACCCAGGCCCCTACGCGTGTATCTCTGCCATCTATTGTAAGGATTGTGTCTTGCACATCCAAACACTCCCTAACAAGTTTTCAGTGAGGAAAAAAAAAAAACAACAGAGGAAAAAGCACAGAAAAAAGAAAAAAGCCAAAAAAAAAAACGAAGAGAAGGCGAAAAAGAGAAAAAAAAAACACACCTTTAAAATTCATTCGAATTAAAATAAAACTTGTTTGCCATCCTTTGAATAGCTTTCAATATCAATCAATCAAACAAACCACCTTCATCTGTGTGAGCGCTTCATCGTTAAAGCATACTACTTGCCATCGCCATCCATCTTCTTCCGTATACATCCGAAGTTGATTTCCAGAAAGTGTGAGGCCACGACTTTAACTTATCATTTCCCGCCCTTTTCAAATAATTAGTGAGAGTGAGTGTTAAACTTGTTTTGTTTGGTTTAAGTTTAATTTTTGAATCCAACGAATAATCCTATAAGCCAACTGGTCTCGTTAAGTGATACAGTTGTTGTTGCAGATTCAAACATTTTTTGAAGATTTGTTTTTGTTTTGCTTTTCATTTTTTGTCTTTTCAGTGAGGTTGAAATAAATCCAGACTTATTCACTGTTGTATAAACAGTTATTTTTTTTATTAAATTATCGCATTATATCATACTTAAACCATGTCTGATCATCAAGAGGCTGATATTGATTCCATTGTGGATAGATTATTAGAAGTTAGAGGTTCTCGTCCTGGTAGACAAGTTACTTTATCCGAACACGAAATTCGTTATCTTTGTACTAAAGCAAGAGAAATTTTCATTCAACAACCAATATTATTAGAGTTGGAAGCACCAATTAAGATTTGTGGTGATATTCATGGTCAATATTATGATTTGTTACGACTCTTTGAATATGGTGGTTTCCCTCCTGAAGCAAATTACTTATTTTTAGGTGATTATGTCGATAGAGGTAAACAATCTTTAGAAACCATTTGTTTACTTTTGGCTTATAAAATTAAATATCCAGAAAATTTCTTCATTTTAAGAGGTAATCATGAATGTGCTTCCATTAATAGAATTTATGGGTTTTATGATGAATGTAAAAGAAGATATAATATAAAATTATGGAAAACTTTTACTGATTGTTTCAACTGTTTACCAATTGCTGCCATTATCGATGAAAAAATCTTTACTATGCATGGTGGTTTATCACCAGATTTAAATTCAATGGAACAAATCAGAAGAGTTATGAGACCAACTGATATTCCGGATGTTGGTTTATTATGTGATTTATTATGGAGTGATCCTGATAAAGATATTACTGGTTGGTCAGAAAATGATCGGGGGGTTTCTTTCACTTTTGGTCCAGATGTGGTTAGTCGTTTCTTACAAAAACATGATATGGACTTAATTTGTAGAGCCCATCAAGTTGTTGAAGATGGTTACGAATTTTTTTCAAAACGTCAATTGGTTACTTTATTCAGTGCTCCAAATTATTGTGGAGAATTCGATAACGCTGGTGCTATGATGAGTGTTGATGAAAGTTTATTATGTTCTTTCCAAATTTTAAAACCAGCTGAAAAAGAATCAAAATTTTCAAGACCAAATCATTTATCAAATAATAGACCCGTGACTCCTCCAAGAAAACAAAAAAGAGGTGGTAAGTAATCTTAACACCTCCAATTTTTCTCTCTTAACTTTATCGTCTTGTGTGGCTCTCTATTCTTACTTTTACCTCAACTTGTTTTTTTGTTTATTTTATGCTTATAACCTTTGATCTGGTTATACCTTTTAAAAACACCTGTCTCTATTCATTCCTCCACAACATTCCCCCTTTTTTTTCCCTTTATCTTTTTATTAATCTAATATAGTATAATATTTCTTATCAACACACATTCTTCTTGTATCCTGATGTGTTCTTTTCCCTTTGTTTTTTATTTTTTTCTTTTTGTTCTTCCAATCTGTTGAAATGTTGATTGTTGAGTGTTATGACCTGATGATCCTACTTGATTACGATGCTTGTGTTCCTGTTCCTGTTCCGTTCCTGTTCCTGTTCCTGTTCCGTTCCTGTTCCTGTTCCTGTTCCGTTCCTGTTCCCATAAGTGCTAGACTTTGACATACCGTTACCTAAAAATAAAATAAATCACCTTTTTGTATAGACTCTGCATCATATAAATTTTATAGCGTAAGTATTTAGTTTCTTCCTCTTTACTGTTTTTCTTTCCCTTCTTTCATTTTTTTTCTTCTCCTCATTAGCTATTAATAGTTTGTATTTCTTTCTTTCATCGTTTTTAACGAATCTCTAATGACTCTTCTCTTACTCTTTCTTAGTGACATGGTCACTTGTGTATAATTATAACATTACCCGATCTACTATATGGAAATTTTTTATTTTGCTTTCATTCGAATGCTTGATCATTCGAAATTTCCTATTAAGAGACCGGTCATGTTGAAATTTTTCTCTGTGGTTCAATTGTCTATACGGTGGTGGTGATGACTTTGTCAAATTGGGGGTTTTCCGATCTGCTCGGGTGCAAAAAATACAAGGGTCCTTTTGCACCCGCAGTGACTCAACGCAGGTACTGTACTCTAGGGCCTTATAACAGGGTCATGTCAATCTCAATACTTTACTACTCATCAGCTTGAAGAACTCAAGAATAAGAAGATGCTACTGTAAGTTTATCTGTTGTAGCTTTATAGTTTACTTCTCCTGTGTATTTCTACTTATGTACAAGAAGACTCAATTGTTCAATGTAGACTACCAGTGTGCTAATTTGCAGTCCCTACAATTGTAACGTCGACTGTAGCCAGTAGGTGTCAGTATGTGTCCCTGCCAGGTAATATGGTAACAGTAACAGTGTCCCAGAGTATTCGGAGTAACAAAGGAAAGAGTGCAAAAAAGACAAGACTCAAAAAATTAAAAGACAGTCACATGGTGCACGTGATGCTTGTACCCTAATGTTTGTGTGCAGGCTTACCAAAAAGAGGGAGCTCCGATTACATAAGCAGCGGAGTCCGCAAAGTGTGAGTAAAATGTCGCGCGCCCACCCTCGCGGTTCCGCGCGCGGTAGTGGAGTTCCGCGACATTTCTTGCTGCTCGCATCTCACACGACATTTTATTCCTTTTTCCTCACTAACAAAAAGGTGGTCCTCACTAAAAAAATTTTTTGTCTTGCCCCTACACTGAGTGCGAGAGTACCATAAAAAAAAATTTTCATTTTTCTTAATACTATATCTTTTTATTCCATATAAGATATCAAGACAAAATGGTATGTTGATACCCTATATCATATAGAAGGATAGAACGAGTGATACTGATGGAATGGTGGAATGCTGATCGTTTGAATACTTGAACCAAGTTGGATAGTGTTAATGTTTGAAGATTGAAGATCAAGGATAGAACGAATAATTGAAATACTGTTAAGGATTCGATCAAAAAATAAAATGTTGGTGGAATGCTGACCGAATTTTGAATGTTGATGTTGATGAATGATGATGAATGATGATGAAATCCATACACTCTACTATCATGTATTGAGACCAATACTAACTAATTTTTATAGGTTTTAGTTCAAGATTTATTACACCCAAACGCTGCTTCCGAAGCTAAAAATCACAAATTGAAGACTTTAGTTCAACAACCAAGATCATACTTCATGGATGTTAAATGTCAAGGTTGTTTAACCATCACCACTGTTTTCTCTCATGCTCAAACTGCTGTTACTTGTGACAACTGTTCAACTGTTTTATGTACTCCAACTGGTGGTAAAGCTAAATTAACTGAAGGTTGTTCTTTCAGAAAGAAGTAAATTTTTTCCTAAACAAAAAATATTTAATTTCTTTAATTAATATAGTATAATGTAATAAACAAAAAAATTCAGATAAACTAATATATATTTGTAAATAAAGAGAATATATTATATAAATTATAATTTAGATTTTGAGTAAAAACGAACAACTTCATCAAAAGCTTTAGCTACTTTTTCAACGTTATGTTCATTTAACCCAGCAACCGAAGCACGACCACTACTAACTAAATAAACGCCATGTTTTTCTTCTAATCTAGAAACCATTTCTGGAGTTAATCCAGTAAATGAAAACATACCGGTTTGATTGGTGATGTGATCCCAATTACCAGGTGTTTTCAATTCGATTAATAATTGTTTTAAATGATTTCTCATTTTAATAATTCTTGAACTCATGGTGGTTAAATCTTGATCCCATTGACTTCTTAATTTTGCATCACTTAAAACTGTAGCCACAATTTTAGCTCCATAAGCTGGTGGATTGGATACTTCAGATCTAATCAATTTATTCAATTGGGATTTGATTGCACGATTAATTGTTTCATAGTTATCTTCATTATTAATAATATGAACTGCACCTACTCTTTCACCGTACATACCAACATTTTTAGCAAATGACTGACAAATCACAATTGGAGTCTTGATTTTATCGTTGTTAATGGCACTTCTAATGGCAAAAGCATCTTTTTCTAAATCTCCACTAGCAAAACCTTGATAAGCTGAATCAAATAAAATAACATGATTCTTTTGAGATATTTCATTCAAAATTTGAACCCATTGATCTTTAGTTGGATCTAATCCAGTTGGATTATGGGCACAAGCATGTAATAAAAAGATTGATCCATTAGGTGCTTGTTTAATTGAATTCAAAAAACCTTTCAAATCCAAACTCTTATTATCGTTATCCCAGTATGGATAACTATCAACTTTTAAACCTAAACTGGTGAAAATTTGATTATGATTGGCCCAAGTTGGTTTAGACAAGTAAACTTTGCCCTCATTGGATCCAGTATAGAAATTTTTCAAAAAGGCTCCCGCTAAATGTAATGCTCCGGTTCCGGATAATGATTGTTGACTAACAATTTTATTTTGTTTGATAGCAACAGAATCTTCTCCCAATATAACTTTAGCGGACTCTTTCAAAAATGGTTCATATCCACTAATTGATAAATACTCGTGATTGTATCCTTCACTATTAATCAATTTTTGTTCGGCTTGTTTAACTGCTGGTAAAATCCATGGTTTACCATTATTATCTCTATAAGCACCAATTCCCAAATCAACCTTATCAGCACGAGAATCAGCATTGTAACGAGCTTTTAATCCAAATAATGGATCTGGAGGTAATTCTTGGATGTTAGCGAAAAATTTAGACATCTTGGATACTTTGTAGCACTAGATTATGAAAAGAAACAGGATTAAGATGACTTTATAAAGTATGGAGTCAATTTATTGAGAAAAAATTATGTCAATGTGATTAGCGGAAGACTTAATAGCGAGGCAATTTAATGAGGGGAATGACTCAGGCTCGGTGATACTTGAATTAAAACTACTACTACTACTACTACTACTACTGCTACTACTACTACTACTGCTGCTACTACTACTACTGCTGCTGCTGCTGCTGCTATTAGTATTACTACAGCTATTACCATAACTACTGCTAGTATTGTAGAATTACTGGAACGAACAGCCATTAGTACAGGACTCGGCACATACATCAGTACAGGGACTCGGTACAGACTCTCGGTACGATGTCTTCTCAACGGCAGGTAAATACTGTAGCATTAGAACTATATGATAAGAGTATTAGATCCTATGAGTTTAGCCCAAATATATGTCTATGAATACATTGGTATATGACCGAATAAATCAGTCTTGCTGAATCAAAGCATTAGGTATGTTAGATCACAGTATTATGCATGATTCGTTATGATTGACTAAATCATTATGACCAAATCAGTGGATGAATCAGATTTGTAACTAATAGAATTTGTAACTAATAGAATTTCTAACTACAATAGAATACTGAAAATTGCGTTTTATTGATGACACTAAAGTATACATGATTAAACAACCAGTTTCACTTCAAAGAATCTTTTCAAATAGTAAATTTGGAAGATTGAGTTGGAAGCAACCACCAAGATTTGGAAAACCGACCACCATTTAACTCTTGAATTAGTTGATTCAGCAGTGTTTCTATGGGTTCTTTCTCTGATAACCAAATAACCTTGTTCAGCCTTAACGTCACTGGTTAACTCACTTAATCTTTGGACGGCGTAATCCAACGAGTCAGATTTAGGATCATTAACATCAATATAGATAACCCCATGAACATTAAAAGTAACATCTAAATCAACACGGTTGGTTTTTTCATTTGAAAAACAATATTGGTATTTCCCATCCACGTCAGCCTTAATTGATTCATCACCGTGATCCATATCGTTTTTCTTCAATCTAACTTGACCACTGGGAGTAATAATGAAAAAATCTATTGTGAATTGTTCAGCATTTTGACTGTTTCTAGAACCAACTTGGAAACTAACTGCCAATTCATCATTTCTTTTCAAGTGTTCGTGGAAACACTGCTTACCGTACGGAGGCAACGCAACGTTGTGCGCGTAACAGGTGATGCTGAACACACTGAGAATCAACCACGTTATATTAATCAACTTCATTGCTGAAGAGAAGAACCAGGTTTCAGTTGGAAAATTATCAACAACGCAAACTTTATGTGGTGTCCAAAACAAAAAAAAAAAAAAGAACATAGAAGACGGCTTCACACGACCACGCGTAAAGACAACATAAATATATTTAGCTATATAAACTATAAAGGTTTCATTATTTCATCGTATAATAATTTTTTCAATTCTTCTATACTTAATTCATCTTTTCTTTTATCAAAGTCGAAGAAATCTTCTGGGATTTTATCGCTGATTGGTTCATCATCTGGATCATGGTATAATTTAAGATAAGGATGATTTAAAGCATTATCTACGGTGATTCTTTTAGTTGGATTAAAAGTTAATAATTTTTCTAATAAATCAATTGCCAAAGGATTTATTGGATCATAATTAGTATTTGAGTTTGACATCATATCATTAAATAAGGTTTGGAAAGGAATTTTTTTACAAAAGGGTAAACTTCTAATATACTCTCTTGCTCTTTTCAGTTTAATATTATAATAATCTTCCATATTTGGAGTTCCTAAGACTTCCATAATTAACCATAATTGATTATGATAATCTCTACCGGGGAATAACGGTCTTCCGGTTAACATTTCGGCCAAGATACAACCAACTGACCAAACATCAATGGCGGTGGTATATTCTTGGAACGTTAACATAATTTCTGGAGCTCTGTACCATCTTGTAGCAACGTATTCCGTCATGAATCCAAAGTTATCTTCCAGCAGAGCAATTGATCTAGCCAAACCAAAATCGCAAATTTTCAAATCACAATTTGAGTTTAATAATAAATTTGAAGGTTTTAAGTCACGATGTAATACGTTTGCACTATGCATTGATTTTAAAGCTCTTAAAGTTTGATAAATGAAATATTGAATGTGATCATCACTTAATTTTTGCGTTCTGATAACTCTGTGTAAATCCGTTTCCATTAATTCTTGAATAAGATAAATTTCATTAAAATTTGAATAATTAATTGGTCTTTGAATGGCCAAAACGGATATAATATTTTCATGATTAAAGTGCTTTAATAGTTTTAATTCACGTAATGTTCTCAAACATAACATCGATCTTTCAAACGGTTCAATTTTTTTAATAGCAACTTTTTGTTGTGTTGGTTTATGAATTGCCTGAACATACTATACCGTATGCTCCTTCTCCAACAACTTCCAAGATTTGATAATGATCCGATACGTTAAAGGATATCTGTCGAGGTTGTTCAAGACTCATGTTTGATAAAGAACAACAAGCTTATTCCTCTAACTTTTCTACCAATCTTGAAATAAGCTATTGACGATGAATAAAGGTGCACAAAGTAGGAATCGATTGATCCAATCTTGTTTCATCTTATAATGAACTACGCCCGTACATTTTTGTTTTTAGTTGTTTTTTTTTTCGTTGTTGTACATTAAAACAATCCGTACATATACAAAACACCATAATACATAAACCTAACTATACAATAATCATTTTTTTCTACCAAATAAACCCTTCTTCTTCTTTTTTTCGGGTTTCAAGCTAGGTGGCACTATAGTTACCGGCTTGGTAAATAGGTTGATCTTGGTTATTATTGAAATTAATTGTAGGACGAGCGGCGAAATCATCGTGGGGTTGATTGGAATTACCATTTAAATTATAGTGAGGGAAGTCTTCATGAAACCCCCAGCCTAAACGATTTGATTCTAATTGATCTCTGTAAGCACCATCACCAGGTAATGGCGTATTCGAAAGCCTCTGATGGTATCCAAGGGTCTTTCATTTCTTGATCTAGTTGGATTCGACATGTCTGAACCTCTAATTGGATTACCAAAAATATCTTTCAAATCATTGGATTCCTGACTTAAGTACGATGGTCTTCTTTGGTACGAATGATCTGCAGCTTGTTCAAAAGGTTGTGCTTCGTTGACTGCAGTCAAAATTGGATCATGGATGTTCCCAGTATGCATCTTATACTGTTCTTCATCTTTGGAACTAAGCTTAACATTAGCTGGTTGTCCATATTCATTAGTGACTTTTCCTGATTTTGATCTAAAAATTGCCATCTTGATCTGGGGTTATTATTTTGTGTAAATACCTTTTTGGGTGCGAACCAATATACCAATCTATTGAATGGGGAGTATTATCAAAAGTATAATAAATATATAATATAATAATAGTAGAAGTAATGAAAGAAAGGAAAGGGAAGAAAAAAAAAATAAGCTTGAAAAATTAAGGGCCGGAAGGGGTGTTTTATACAAAATGTTATGATAATTTTTCTGCCTCAGCTTCCTTCCCCTTTGAACATACAAAGAAATCGTTTTAGCAAGAATTCATTACAAATATGGTTTTTTTTTTTTTACTTGGTTCAAGCGATTTAACCAAAATGTAGCATAACATAACCTTTTTGACAAGATACTATTCAGTTAAGGATATTGGATCATAATCTGGAGCTTGTCAACACAGCCCAAATTTTTGAGACCAAGGCTGGCTTTGCAGTCTTTTTTTTACAGTCTTTTCATTGTGTTTGCAGTTTTCTATTGTGCTCAGAGTGTTTTCCCTGGGTCTTACAGCCTCTTCAACGGCTACACCGGTACACCAGCAGTCCACATGCTGAAGCAATCGTTATAAATAGCCTGCCCGTATATACGGGCACCCCGTCCTGCCCCACCGGATTTACTATCCAATCTACTATAAACTATCCTGTACACTATGCTGTTCACTATGCTGTACACTATACTATACACTATACTATACACTATACTATACTGTACTATACAGTATAATACCTTGTATGCTATCCGCGGATGTCGATACGAGACTGGGAGTTAAGGGAATTCTGACTGCAAAAAGAAAGACGTGTGTTAACCGAAACGTCGTTTGTGGGTACGGGTGTGTTTTTTCTCTGTGTGTGTTTTCTTTTGATTCTTGTTTTCGTGTGCTGTCAAACACACACGCCCGTGCACCGGCGAAACTTCCTACAATAATTTCCTGAACCGGCACCAGCAAATTCACAAAAGAAAAACGCCTATTCTTCGTCTTGTGGACGTCCGCCCATCAAATGCTCTTACTAATGGTGCGGGACAATCAGGTGTGCCCATGTATATGTTCATATATATGTACATATATATATGTACAGATGTTACAGCAACAGCTGTATGGGTAGAGGTGGATTTTGTATTTGAAATAAAACGGTTTTCCCGTAAATGTGAGATGGTGTGCACGTGACCGGAGATGCTCCGGCATCGCTCATTACATTGTTGCCATCACCTTTGGATAGTGGTATTGGTGGAGCCTTGCTGTATATCTTGTTGGCGAGCATGCTGTATGCCCTATGGTATAGAAGATCTTGTAGTACACCATGTAGTTAGCGAGGGAATAGTGGGGTGGAGACGTCTCGGCGGATCTCAAGGCATCTCAAACGGCAAACAAATACCTTTACCGGCTTTGTTTTTGCATTCTTTTCTTTTTTTTCTTACGCTGCAATCTGATGACTCTTTTAGAAATCATTTATAAAAGACATTTTATCCATTTTTCAGCATCAACCCATTGAAATATTCATCTTTGTTCAATCAAAATGGCATCGCAAATGTCAAATTCTTCGAAAAATTCTGATCAGCCTATAATTACTTATAGTGCTGATAGTTCAACAAATACAAATTCAAAATGGACAAGTTTTAAAAATTCTTTCAAACCGGCTCGACCACTGAATAACGACCTGGCTCTGGATTTAGAAAAAAACGCCAGTGATAACTTATCTTCTGCGTTTAGTCAACTTCATCAAAATTTAATTGGGTTAGCTGGTTGTGTTGGTTCTGGTTTATTGGTGGTTTCTGGTAATGCCTTTAGCAAATGGTGGACCCGGTTCAGTCTTGATTGGTTGGGCTTTGGTTTCAAGTTTCTTATACTGTACTATGCAAGCCTTATCTGAATTGGCATCTTGTTATCCAGTTAGTGGTAGTTTTTTCAAATACGCTGATAAATTTGTTTCCAGACCAGCTTCTTTCGCTAGTGGTTTAAATTATTTCTTATTTTGGTTAGTGGTTTTACCTTTGGAATTGGTGGCTGCTTCTTTATGTATCCAATTTTGGAATAGTAAAATTAATACCGTGGCTTGGGTGGCTATCTTTTATGTTCTTATTGTTGGTACTAATATCTTTGGTGGTACTGCTGCTTTTGCTAATACTGAATTGGTAGCTGCCATCATTAAATTATTAGGGGTTATTGGTTTTGATATCTTAGCAATCATCTTGATTTGTGGTGGTGCTGGTGAAGAAGGTTATATTGGTCCTAAATATTGGCATAATCCTGGGGCTTTTAATCATGGGTTTAAAGGTTTTACTACCGTCTTAATCTCGGCTACTTATTCTTTGGCTGGTACAGAATTAGTAGGTTTAACCGTTTGTGAATCTTCAAACAATCCAAGAATCGCCTTACCAAGAGCTATTAAACAAGTTTTCTATAGAATTATTGTCTTTTACATGTTCACTTTAACCTTAATTGGTTTCTTGGTTCCTTCAAATTCAGATAAATTAGGTGGTTCTTCAAGTGATGCCACCGCTTCTCCATTCGTCATTGCTATTAATAACGGTGGTATCAAAGTTTTACCTTCAATCTTTAACGTGGTGGTTATCATCTCTTTATTATCCATTGGTAATAGTGCAGTTTATGGTTTTTCAAGAACTGCTTTATCATTGGCTGAATCAAAATTGTTACCTTCCTTCTTTGCTTACGTCGATCAAGCTGGTAGACCTTTAGGTGGTATCATTTTCGCAGCCGTATTTGGTTTACTTTCCTTTGTTAGTGCTTCTCCAAAACAAGCCGAAGTTTTCGCTTGGTTAGTGGCTTTATCAGCTTTATCAACTTTATTCACATGGGCTTCTTGTACCATATCCCATATTAGATTTAGATTAGCCATTCAAAAACAAAATAGGTCTCTTTTAGAAGTTCCTTACTTATCAAAAACTGGTATTTGGGGATCGGTTTATGCCACCATCTGTTTGGTTGTGGTTTTATGTTTACAATTTTGGATCTCATTATTCCCATTGGGTGCTAAACCAAACGCTGGTGAGTTTTTCAAAAATTATTTGGGTGCAGTGATTTGGTTAGCTTGTTATTTAGGTTATATGGTTTATACAAGAGACTGGATTTTATTAATTCCTTTAGATGAAATTGATTTAGATTCTGATCGTGCTGAAACTGATGCAGATAAATTACAACAAGAATTACATGAAGAAATGGAAGTTTTAAAATCAAGACCTTGGTATATAAGGGTTTATTATTACTTATTTTAAACTAATGAGCTTATGATTTGCATTCTTTTCTTCTTTTTCTCTCTATTGGCTTCTTTTCCTAATTTTAATTTCTTTCCATATCCATTCATGACGTTATAGACATTTTAGCATATATAATTTAATTTTTAATGATACTATTAATTCAATTTAATAATTTGTAATGATTTCAAATTTGATTATTTACAGCAACACTAAATTTAATTGTAACATCCTTAGTCAGGCACTTTTTTTTTGATTTTTTTTCACTGTTTTTCACTTTTTTTGCAAGTTTCCTACAATTTTTCAGCAAAATTAAGTAACGACAATTTGATAATTAAAAATATATAAATCTCTACTAACGTCCAAAGTATTTCAATTCAATTGGACGAATTATATTATATCCAACAAAGGCAAATAAAATATTGAGTTCAAATGAAATATCACCACCAGTAGCCCCAAATTTTTTAGAAATTACCCCATGGTACCATGATTGGTTCATTGATAATACAGTTGATGCAACCCCAAATGCAAATCCTGTAACACCAGCAAAACCAACCGGGATGGTTTTACGATCATTAAAGTTGGAAACATCATAACCTTTAAAACCTTTTCTATAAATGAAATGTTCAGCCAAAGAAATACCTAAATAAATAGAAACATTATAACTAATGATACTCAAGAAATTTGACATTGTATCGGCAAATACATAATAAGCAGGTATGGATAAACCTAAGGAAACAAAATTACCAATAAGACACCAACCTAATCTTGGAAATTTAGCCAATGGACTCCAAACAGCTTGAATTGCTAATGATAATGAATAAGAACCAGGTAAATTATTTGCAATGGCTGATAATGATAAAACAACACAGCAAAATTTCCCAAAACCGTGTAAACTGTTAGGAACTAAAATTTGATAAACCAAACCACCAATTGATTTGGCAGCATAGGCGGAAGCCCAAGTTGGATCATTATAAGTACCCATAGCACTTGCAACACCAATTATAAATGCAAACATACAAGGAACACTAAGTCCAATAACCATACACACAAAAATCTTCCAAGAAGGAACTCTAGTATCCATATAAACGAAGTAATCAGCAGCTGAAGGAGCCCAACCACTAGTGAACCCGAAAACTAAAGACATATAAGATAAAACATTACCAGCTTCAGCAGTACCAGTTTCCATCTTACCAAAAGTGAAATTTTTTGATTTAGTCAAACGGGCAATTATAATAAGATAAATTATAAAATTTGGTATCCAAGAAATACGTTCATAATAATGAATGGTTTTATAACCAAATAATGCTAGTATACAAGTAATGACAACGAAAATTAAACATCCAGCCCAAGGTGGTAAAGGCCCAAGTGATGCCAATAATTGCACAGCAGGAATAATGTTGACCGCATTCCACCCAATACATGATATAACATTGAATAAACCGAAAACTCTTCCCATAATATTCCCACAGAAAAATCTTGAAAGAATTTGTTGTCTAAGACCCGATTTTTGACCAAAAACTGAATAAAATGCAACTGGGAGGGCTCCGATAACTGAAAGAAAGATAATACAAAGAACACTGGTCCAAAAATCAAGTCCATAAGCTAATGGTCCTAAAGCTCCACTACTAAATGCACTAATAGCCAAATTTGGTGATAAAAACATAGTTAAAGCATTCCAGTAATTGGTATCATTCTTTTGTTCGTCAGTAACTCTTTGAACACCCCTGATTTCAGCATTGAATCTTAAACCAACCTTATCAATGATGTTTGTAGCTTGGGGTGGCTTTTCTTCCTGGAAAGATTCTTCATAAACATTTTCCAACCCAGCTTGTTTTTCCTGGTCCTCAATACTAACCATACTGCTTGTATTCTCAAAGTGCCAACCTAACTAAAAAGAAAGATAATTTGGGGAGAAAAAAACCTTGCCTTTGACTAAGAAGAAGTAGTAGATTTCCTTCCATAATGTAGTTGAATCTGCTAATCTAAGTTTAATTAACGTCATCTTGAGCCGTATCAATTTGCGAAGAGCTTATCACAAAGGCAGAAATGACGAAAAAAAAAAAAAAAAAAAAAAAAAAAAACTGTCAAAAGGCGGAAGACTCCGCTTAAATTTACCGTCCAAATCAGGATGGCCGTAGCGACCCTACGATACTGTAGGAGTAGTAGTGATATCTATCGGTCAAGGAAATGGTAAAATACGAAGCCAGAATAATGCGGACAAAGTGGAACGGAGTCCATACAGCGTGGGAAGCTATTTCTGTCGCGTGACAGCTTGATTTATTGGCTCTGTAGTATAAGAAGTATATAAACTAGTTCTTAATGGTTTCAAGGTGATGCCATCTTTCGATGGTTCTGCCGTAGAATTTGACCAAGTTTCTTTCACCGGCTGCGACCCTACCCAAGGTTTTACCTTTGGTTTGGTTCCAGTCGTTGAACTGGATAGTTTCCCAGTCTTTTAGTTTGTCTTCTTTACTAAGACCTAATTGTTTTAATTTAGGAGATTGAATATTTTCGGGGTCCAATATGGCTTTACCGCTTGGATTACAGAAAAGAATAATCACCAAACGATTAAACTTTCTCTGATCCAAAGGAGGTTCAATGACTCGGTGTAAACAAGCCTTAAAATAGCCACCACTGATAAATTCCAAAGCGTCACCTAAGTTTACAATTAACGAGCCTTCTAAATGGTCGATGTATCTCCACTTTCCGGTAAAAACATCTCGAATCTGAAGGGCCAATATTGGTTGGGATGTGATGAATGTAAAAGCTCCCATATCGGAGTGTCCTCTTAAAAACGTTCCTTCGGTTTCTTGCGACAGTTGTTCATCTCCATAAGGCTCATACATCATTAATCTACCATGAGTGTTTGAATCATCAAGATTTGTTCCAACTTTAGCGAAATAATGCTTCTGTAAACTACCCTCTGGTATGTTCAAAATTAAATCGCAAAGTCTCAACAACTTTGGGAGAATATCCCTTTGAAGGTGGTTGAAATAATCAGCTAATTCTTGCAAGTGGTTTGCAACTAACTCTGGATGCTTTTCTTTGTCCTTAACAAAGGAATCATGGCAACTATCTCTAAAGTTATAATGATGAATTGAATCTCTAATTCCATTTTTGATTGCCCAATAACCTTTGGGTTTGAAACCTCTTCCTCTTTCTCCCCCTTCTCCTCCTTGAACCTCTTCTTCTTTAGTAGGTGCACTGGCCAAGTATTGTTTTTGTATTTCATACGGTAACGTTAGAACAGATTGAGAAACTGCTCTCAAATTGTCAATAGTTTCTTGGGGTATCCCATGGTTAATCAAGTTGAAAAACCCATGAGTTGTGATGGATTTTTCTAAACGGTTGGCCAAGTCCTGTCTTTTATTCAAATTCTCATCTCCTTCTTCGAAAAATGATAGATCAATTGCATCCAATTTCAACGGATTCAAATCCTCTTTCGTCCTTTCAGGATCGACAAATGGTCTGACATTGTACTTTTTGTCGACTTCTTCTTTACTCAGGGACATTTTATAGTATCGCTTTGAAATATGGTACCTTCTTAAACTTTCGTGAAAAAAGTGGTTTAGTTATACCATCTAGTTTGCCCTTCTTGCTTATAAATTTAACTAAATCAAAGCTGTGGCTCAAATTTATGTGGTTGCAATTTTTTTTTTTGCAGCACGCCTCATGATTGCGATAACGAAATCACGGTGCCTGATTTTAAATAATTAGATCTAAATGAGCTTATAAATCAAAGACATTTCGGTTTTTGGTCTTCAAAAGAGTATTTCAATAAAAAATAAGAATGAAGTTACCCTGGTTTATTCCTCAATTAAGACATGTTGAAGACTACACCCTTGATTATGAAGATGATGCTTCTACAAAGTCAGATTCAGATGAGCTCGAAATAAAGGAGTACAGGGACGAAGCATATCGTCCCTGGTATAAATTTTTCGATGAATATGAATATCGGGAAACTACTGAAAGGGCCGCCCGCTTCAAACTTTGGGATTGGTTTCCTGAAGGGGCTCTGAAAGCTGAAAAAAAGTTGATTACCAAACTAGATTGTACACTTGCTTTGACTACCTTCGTCTCATATTTTTTTAAATACTTGAATCAATCCAATCTTAATAATGCTTATATAAGTGGTATGCGTGAAGACTTGAATTTAACGGGTGACTGGTTGGTGAATACTCAAGCTATATTCACTGTAGGTCAAGTTGTTTTCGAGCTACCATTTATCTTCTTACTTCCTAGGATTTCAATAATTTATCATTTATTTTTCTTTGAAATGTTGTGGGGAATTTTTACTTTGGCAACAGCAAGAGGGAATGCACACTCAATTCAAGCCTTGAGATTCCTTGTGGGTGCTTCTGAAGCAATTTTTTTTCCATCTGCTCACTTCTGTCAACCGTTATGGTATAAGAGTGATGAAATAGGTCGAAGATTAGGGTGGATGTATGTAGGGAACTTCCTAGGAATATTATCCCTGTCTTTGATTTCTGGGAGGGCAGTACAGAATCCTCCACCCGAATATAAAGGTTGGCAATTTATTTTTATCATAGACGGGATTATTTCAATAGTATTTGGTGCCCTATTAACTTTATTTTTACATCCTGGGACTCCACAAAGATGCTATTCCATTTGGCTAACTGATGACGAGATTCGGTTGGCAAGAAAAAGAATGAAAACTGATAACGTGGATATTAATCATGATGTTAAATCCTTTTTCGATAAACAAACTTGGAAAAATATTTTAACTTCATGGCATTTTTATATTTTCAGTATTGCTCAAGTATGTGGATTTAATACTAATAGTGCATCGTCTGGTTCTTTTGGGTTATGGCTCAAGTCGTTAAACAGATACTCTACTTCAAAAGTTAATCAATTGACTGCGTTGCCTCCGGCTTTAGGGATACTTTGGGTCATAATTGTGTGTTTTGGGGCTGACTTCACCCGAAAACGATTTGCCTTTATAATTTTTTCAATGGTGATGAATTTTGTTGCAAATCTTATTTTAGCTATTTGGGAAGTTGATGAGTCTACTAAATGGGCTGGTTATTTACTAGCGTATTTTTCATGGTCTCAAAGCTCTGTTTTTAACCCATTGATAAGTGATATATTAAGATTTGATCAAAACCAGAGGTCTATTGAATGGATGATAATTTACATTATAGGACTTCAGTCATCCGCCTGGATAAGTAAGTTAACTTTTCCAACTAGTGAAGAGCCAAGATATCCAAAAGGTTTCTCTTCATGTGCAGGGCTTCAGTATTGGCTTTATCTTACTCGTGTCTATAGCTTATTTTTTTATAGGCGTGATGAAAGACACAATGCTATCAAGCATGGAATATACCTTTACGATAGCAGCAAGGGAGAACTTCCGGAAGAAATCCAACCAAAAGTAAAGCGAAGTGGTCATAGAGATAATAAAACCAAAACACCCAGTATTGAAGAGAGAATTGACTTCATAGAATAATCATACAAAGTTTCATTTCGAATGCGTATGTATATATATTTGTAAATGTTGTAGTCATAAACTATCATTAAAAAAACATTAAGAAGGAAAATAAAAGAGAAAAGAAAGAAAAGGTATTTTTATAATTAGACGTGTTCTTCTTCAGGTTTACTTTCACTGGCATAACCAGTTGTAGTAGCCATAGCTTCTTTTGATGGTGGAACCCATCCACCAGATTTCCATGGTAAAACACCACTGGAGTATAATTCATCAACTTCTTCCAAACTTAATCCTTTGGTTTCATATACAAAGAAGAAAACAAAGAAGAAACTGAAAATCAAACAACCAGTGAAAACAAAACCATAGTAGAAGTGAATATCAGCAGTAATAAGTGGACTATAATGAATTGTTAGTATTATGCTTAGAAAATCTTCTGTACAGGGTAAGATCTCTGGTGTACGGAACTCTATCGGAAAATTGTTGCATGAAGTAAAGCAAAAAGAAATGCAAGAAATTGCCAGCAATTTCATCTCTTTTCCACCACTAATAAGCTTTACGACATGATCAGTATGAACATAACCAGTATGACCATGAGACACACACCCCAGTAGCAACCCTGTAGTTAGTAAATAAGTAGTTATACATACGTAAAGAAAGAAATTAAGAAACCCCAAATCCAGTTACATGCTGAACCAACAGCAATAGCTTTAGATCTAATTCTTAATGGATAAATTTCGGAAACAATAGTGTAGACACCACCAGCCCATGTAGAGGCAAAGAAGAAAATGAACAAACAAGTGATGAAAATCATAGCTTTACCAGTATCGGTGTAGGTTTCACCACCGTAGCCTCCTTTATATAAATGAACAGAACCTAATACGGAATAAATGATGAAGGTAACACTCATAAGAGCAGAACCAGTCAACAAACATAATCTTCTACCGAATCTTTCGATAGTCCAAATACCAACGAAAGTAGAAGCGAAATTGACAATACCTAAAATGATGGAGGTTTGGAAAGAATCTTTCAAACCAATTGCTTGGAAAATAGTAGTACCATAGTAGAAGAAGTAGTTATCACCAGTTAATTGTTGTAAAGATTGTAAGACCATACCGACAACAACTCTATTGAAAATTCTTGGTTTACCAGTAATTAATTGACTCCAAGAAGCAGAACCAGCCAAATTTTCTCTATCGATACCAGCTTGAATTAATTGAACTTCAGTGTAAACAGCAGGATCTTCGGGACTAACTTTATTAGATCTACCGATAGAAACCTTAGCTTCTTCGATTTTCTTCTTTTCGATAAGGTAACGAGGAGATTCAGGCATAGCGGCCATACCACTGATTAAAAAGATGGCCCAAGCAAAACATAAACCTAATGGGATTCTCCATTGTCTTGAATCGGAGTAAACTTTAGTACCGTAAGTAGTACAGTAACCTAAGAAGATACCTAAGGTGATGAATAATTGGAAACAACAAACCATGGTACCTCTTAAAGTTTTTGGAGCGGATTCACCAATGAATAATGGGGATAAAACTGAAACACAACCAACAGCTAAACCAGAAATGGCTCTACCAACAACAATTTGGTACCATTTGTCAACTGATGAGATTTGAACGATTATACCAATAATATAAACAATCATTGAAGCAGTTAAACCCATACGACGACCCCAAATGTCACCAATTTTAGATAAAATGATACCACCAACGGCACAACCAACATTGAAAATTGCAACAATGACCCCAGTTCTAATAGTAGAAATTGAGTATTCACCATTTGAATATTCACCAAATCTTCTCTTATAATCACTCATATTAACGAAACCAGAGATGGTACCAGTATCGAAACCGAAAATAAACCCACCGAATGCAACTAACATACAAAAGAAACAAATTAAAATGTAATCTTTGAATGATTTTTCTGGTAAAGTAGGTAAGTTATTTTCCAATTCATGAGCTGAAGGTATTTGGTTTGGATCTGAAGGAGTTTCATGATCTTCTGGATTTTTTTCTAATAATGAACCTTGGGCAGTATGACTACCAGAACCTGAAGTTTGATCAAGTACTGGTGAAGTATTTCTATTTTCTTCTTGTACTGACATTATAGTTAAGTAGAAATAGTATAGTTAAAAAAGAGAAAAATCCGTTTTCGAAATGCAATTTCAATGGGAAATCTCTACATATATATATATCTATCTACATTCTAAATATACTTGACCATTAAGAGAAACTGGTTGTGAGTGTATATGGTTGCCCAAAATCTTAATAAAAAAAAGAAAAGACCATTTCAAACGATGACAGAATGAAAATTATTAAAAAACAACCAAATAAAAAAAAAAAAAAATAATAATAATAATAATAATAATAATAAAAAGAAAAGGAAAGGAAGTAGCAGCAATCTACTTACTGCTTTTGTCAGATGTTATTGAAAAGCCCATTATGAACCAGACTACAATTTTCGAAAAATAAACTAGTTATGTGGACTTTCTTTTTCTTTTTTTGTTTCGCTTTTCTTAGTCCCATCAAGCGTAAGCCGCAATTGGACACAAGGACTAAGAATCATACAACCCCCAGCATTATAGGAGAGATGCACCTAGTGCTTGAATAAACTTCAGGTGAGGTTTCATGAGTACGGGGACAAAAGAAAAGAAGAAATCTGGTTCCAGCTTATGTAATCCGAGCTGAGATTTCCTGTTCGGAAAAATCCTAAGCAATAGTCCTGCACAAAACGTCAAAAAATGACATACTGTGCTTTTTTTTTTTTTCTTTTTGTATACAAACCGGAAAAAATTTGTATGCGTTTGTGTCAATAATTAATCCTATATAATCCGATTCGCCGAACATAAAAGCTATGAGATCATAGGTTTTCTGCTTCTCCATTTCTCCTCATCAGACGTAACCAACCTTGTGATGTGCTGGGAACCAAACGTTATGATATGTGGAGGGATCAAACGGAAACGACGGGGATGTAACATGCGCTTTTTCATTAGTAACCAGCTAATGACAAACTTTGCAGAGTCAGTAGATTAACGATTATTCAGTTAAAGACAATACACAAAGCTAAATGAAAACTAAGAGTAATCCATCTAACGAAATACAAAAACATCTTGGGAACAACAAAGCGGCATCATTTCGTAATGCTGAATCTCGTCCCATGGGACAATTTCGCTGGTGGGAAAAACTTTCCCACTCCAGCGGGGAAGCTGGATCCTTTACTTCAGTTTATATCCTATGGACACCATTTGGAGTGGTTGCAGGAAAATAAAGGCTGCTTCCGCTCTGGATAATAGTCTGCTCCGATGCCGAACTTAGAAACGCTCGAAAAACCGTATCCGAAAACCGTCCTATTGGACCATCCCCCATCTGATTCACACTTGAACAGGTGTTCAAAATCGGTGTGGGACAATTCTTGCCCCTACCCACCCCGATCTTCTCCAATTCTTCAGACAAAACAACAAACTAAAAAAAAAAAAAAACCTGTCAATAATTAATCCGGATTTTTTTGTGGTGCACAAAACTCATCTGCATACGGTTATTCCGAGAATTTTCCAGCATTTTTAGCTTCTGGTAATTATTTGTCCGACGGTTTTGTTTGGGGAAATAGAGTGAAATTAGAACCTGCTAACAATCGCTCGGTTCTCACTGAATCTAATCGCGCTACATATTTGTTTGTATCAACTTGCAAAGTTTTAAGACTTCTGCCCCAGTTGAATAGATGCGGCAACTGAATTTGGCATCTTGTTCCATATCCCTTTAATTTTTTCTTATTAGTTGTTTGTAGCTCGTATTGCTTGTACAGTGGGGCAAAAAAGTATCTTTACGTTCTTGCCACCATTAACATGTTTAAGAAGAGAACGCAATACTACATTTAGTATGACGACTTCTGGTTGAATGCTCACATTTGACCCAAGGTTGTACTCAACTATAGTATAATGCAGTGCTAACCGAAGTAAGTTATACCACTTGGCTTCAAGCTTAAATATTCTCACCATTTTAGTCTCAGTTTCTAAAAAAAAATGGTGTCAGAGTTAATCCGACGATAGGATTTTCCTTACTGCAAGAGTAATGGAAAAAAAAAGATAGAAAGGGCCTCCTCATTATCGTTACTCGTGTTTGCTTTGGGTAGTTCGGAAAAAAAATTTTCCTCTTCAGAACAACACGATTTGCCGAGTTCCCACCCACCGATTAGTTGACCGATGTAGCTCGCGGGGTCTGATTTGCCTTTTGATTTTCGAAGTTGCAACCCTAACAAAACCAAAAGGCACTTGTAAGCTGTTTCGTTACGTGATGAAAAATCAGAAGATATTGTTATGGATGGTAATAGAGCTCATGATACTAAACCAGAGACTGGTAACTAAACTCACTCCGGCTTAGCTAATTTTAATTGCCGAAGATGAAGCAATGGTTAATAACCTGAACAAAGCAGAATTTGCGAGTGGCAAAGCTTCAATTCATCATCTCCATATTTGAGGCTTATTCCCCTGATAAATCGGCTTGCTATAGTTCATTTGTAATGAATGGCTAATAACGGTTATGTGCAATATCAGACTTAGTAAACAACTTGAAATGTTTGAAAACTGGCGTAACTGTACTTTGGTTAGAGGTTTGTATTTACTACAATAAAGTACCTGATTTTCATCGTCTCTTTGCTCAAATCATTTGTTCACAAGGACGCTACTTTGTCCCAGGCGAATGTTTCCCCTGTTTCTATTCTGTTCTTGATAGTTCTTTTGGTGAACTTCTAGTTACATTTACAGATGTATGGGTTTATGGAAATGACGAGAAGCCCGCGTAGTGTAGAGCAAGACTGGGGAAGAGCTCCTAGTGACATTTATCGAGTTAAGGAAGAGCCATGACCGATTTGCTTTCATCTGAGTTGAAGGAATGGTTATTGTAATGTTCTTTTGAGGAGAACAAGATTATATCTCGATTAACACTGCTTTTTGGTTGAAGAACTCTATTGGTTTTCTCGGAGCTTGTCCTTCACAAATAAGCAAGAGAATACCCTTCCATCTATTTTAATGACCAATGAAGCACTTCACTTATAGCTCAACACTAAACTGCTTGGTATCTGAGGGCCCCAATTACAATTGCACCAATAGCAGTGTTGATGGTATGTAACACCGGCAACAGCACGTGAGAATATGCCTAATTTCATCATTGCTTCACTGTTGCGTTGACTCTAATAATGAAGTTTCATTGATATTACTCCAATCAAGTATCATCTTCAACGGGTCATAGACAAGGTGGAAATCAATACCAGAACATAGGCAAGACTGAAAATCTTGAAAAAAAAAAATCTTCGTTTGAATAATACTAGCCATCGATAAAAAAATTGAAACTTGATGCATTTTTTATATTTCAGGAGAGTACTTAAGTTTAACTACATAATTAAATCCAGTAGGTATTTACAAATTTAGGCTAGCTTATTAGAAATAAATAACAGCAAAAACCTTTTTGCAACTATCGGGCTGCGAAATTTTCTTCTTTAAATGTCTACCCCACATAAATTACAGAAACAATTCACTTATTTCAGCCAGTTGCAGACTCTTATAGTTGGAATATAAGGACGTCTACCCAAAAGGTTGGTGAAACTAGGTATTTTGCCAAGAAAGTATTTCTTTAATGGTTATTCAACAACACCCAGTATAAAGTGAATGGGTATTCTTTCCTGTCTTTGAAGTTCCTGTAAATTTACTTTGAAGATAGTGATATTAAGTAAGTATTTGGTTACCTTAAAGCTTGGAGAAAAATTTGATGACTTCATATAATCAAATTCTTAGAGTATAAACTATGATTTTGCCACAAGCCTTTATCATTTTGGTCTCTTTAGTCTTTATTAATGCCCAGTGTTTTTTGAGGTTTTTCGAACAATTGGGAGTCATAGCTGGTGGGTCAACTACAAATTTAATGGCTACCGATTTGCAACTTAAGGACGGCGACAAAATTCTCTGGTCACGGGACTGCAATTCGTGTCACTCTTTAATAAGTGGTCAAAGTATTGGAATAAAAGGTGGGTTTGACGAATCAAAAGATCAGGGCTTTTGGAGTGGTCAGGAATCTGATTGCAAATTTCACCACGGGAGTGGTGATGGTAAATGGTATACGGGAAAATCTAAACATAAAGAAGAAGGTAGCCCAAACTCGGTTAATGAATTTTACGTATGTTATGTTGATATCCCATGTCCATGAGCCTTGCTTAAACGGTCTTACTCTACTTTCAACATGAACGCTTAGTACCATCTATACGTTAAATAGTAACCTCTTGTTTTCTTTCACTTCTAACTACTTAGCAAAAGTTTTCTAATATATTCTTTATCAATAAAATCGAATATCTTTATTAAAGCAGCACTCTATGGCGTATTACTGGTATTAATTGAGCACAACCGTAGACCATATATTTGGTGCACGGGTGTGTGATGTATTTTTTCTCTTTTTTTTTTTTTTATCGTCTTCGAGATGAGACTGAAAAATTAGATGAAGAGCTGATTCAATGTCAAGCTGCAAATCACCATCTTACACACATAACATATATATAGACAATGTCATCCACAAGAGGGAAGGTAGTTCAAGTGAGGAACCCCACCTTGCCTAATCAGACAAGTCCGGAACAAAGATACTGGAAAGGATTTGTTAACCCACAACTAATAAAAGAAAATCATCCTATAACTCATATTCATTTTAATCCAGTTGCCCCTCATGATTATGCCGTTACTTCATCTACTAGAATTCAAGTATTCTCATCCAAAACTAGGCAAGTCACTAAAACTTTCTCAAGATTTAAAGATACTGTTTACTCGGGTGAATACAGATACGATGGGAAATTACTTGTTGCTACTGATGCTTCAGGTTTAGTATCAATTTTTGATAGTTATCAAAGAAATTTACTAGTAAGTTTACAACCTTCGGGACATCCCACTCATGTGGCAAAATTCCACCTGACCGTTGGTAATCAATTAATCACTGGTTCAGATGACAGAGTTGTTCGTTTATATGATATTTCACAAACTACCAAAGGTCCAATAGTTGAATTCAATGATTCATATCACGGTGATTATATAAGAAGTGCAAATTTTATACCTGGAAATCCAAATTTAATAACCACTGGTTGTTACGATGGGAAAGTCCGCATATTTGATACAAGACAACAATCCATTGTTGCCAAATTTAATCAAGGTAATCCAATTGAAGATGTTTTAGCATTATCTCCAACCACTTTGGTCAGTGCAGGTGGGCCTCAAGTTAAGGTTTGGGATTTATCAAGAGGTTCTCAAATTCACGAATTAAACAACTTCACTAAAACCGTTACATCATTACATGATTCCGGTGAGCGTGGTTTAATGGTTGGTTCATTAGATGGACATGTTAAAATGTTTGATTATACTTCTGCTAACTGGGAAGTCAAATTCGGTTGGAAATTTGGTAGTGGAGGAGTTTTGAGTTGTGCAGTTTCTCCAAATCATAAGCATTTCGTAACTGGTTTAACTACTGGTTTGTTATCAGTTCGTACTAGAAAGACTGAACCAAAAGTTGAACAAGGGGTTAAACAAACTAAAACCAATGCATACAGTAGAATGATGAGAGGTTCTGATTATTTAGGTGAAGAAGAACATCGTATAATTCAAACCGCAACCACTCAAACAAAAAAGTTAAAACAATTCGAAAGACACTTGAATGCTTTTAAATGGTCTTCTGCTTTAGATAGTGGATTCGCTCATGGTGTTACAAAAGACATTACTATAACCGTTATGAATGAATTAAAGAAAAGAGGTAAAATTAGAGTAGCATTATATGGAAGAGATGAAATCTCTCTTTTGCCAATTTTACAATGGTGCGTTAAGAATTTAGATGATGTCAAGTCTTTCAATATAATTTGTGATTATATTGGTGTCATACTAGAAATGTATGGCTCATTGATTGATCAAAGTGTGGTCTTGGAAGAAATTTTTACTAATTTATCAAGAAAGATTAATACCGAAATCAAAAAATGTAAAGAAGCTAATGAAATTGGTGGTATGTTGGAATTATTGACTGTATAATCTATATATATATTTATAATAAATAATATTGTACATTAATAAGAACCTTTGTTCTTCTTTCTTTTCCTTCTTTTTCTCTGTTTTTCCGATGCAATTTCCTTACATTTATCAGAGCAAAACCATTTATTACCACCTTTGGTATATTTCATTGCTTCAACCCTATTGAAAAGTCCAACACATTTATAATGAAACCACTCACCATTAGGACATGCATCATTGTCACATGCAATCATACCCCCAAGAGATGGTTGGCGACAGAAGCAGTAAGGTTTGTTATCCTCATCTTCAGCTGTTTCTGCTAGGTAAACTTCACTTTCTTGTTCTTTTGGCTCTATTTTCTTTCTGGTATGTTTGGATGTTGAAGCAACAGGTTTGTTCGCTTTGTAAGAACTCCTTCTTCTCTTAGGTTCCTCTAGTTGAACAATTTGTTGTTTAGAGTCTAATCTGGGTCTACCTCTTGGTTTAGACTCTCCTTTCAACTTGTCACTTTCATTAGTTTTTGGTTTTACTATTCTGGGTCTTCCTCTAGATCTATTATTGATTTCAACTCTGGATCTTCCCTTCAGTTTCAATTTCGTTTTATCCTTAGATAATCTTAATACCAATTTAATGCCACTGCTCGTTTCTTGATCGGTTAATTTCTGATTATTTGCATTTACTGAGTCCATCTCATCTTGTTCTTTAAGTGCTTCCTTTTGAGATGTAAGGGGGTTTTTCTTATAATGTTCAATGAGCTGAGCTCGTAGTTTATCCTGATCTTCTGAATTTGCTGTTAAAACGCCCGAATTTTGGGCTAGATTTCGTAATTCATCAACTTCATCACTTAGTGTTATTTCATGCGTTATCAATTGGTTATGCAAAGCCTTTGCTTCGGCAGTGGCCTCTAAGTTGAGGGATTGAATTTTCAGCTTGAGAAACTTGAGCTGGTTTATGATATTCTTCTTATCTATCAATGGATCATGCTGTAGCTGTAATAATAAATCATGTAGCCTTTGTCGATGTCTATCAACTGCAATATTACATGCCTGTATTAGCCAAAGAGACCGTATTATGTCACAAGGTAGGTGGTCAACAGTGGAAATAAACGTATTATGAATCGAAGATGAATGTTGTATGACTGAACTCATAAGATTATTAATAATAAACTTCAATTGGTTAACCTGGGCTTGTTTATAAATGACTTACCAGATCTTATTTTCACTCAGTATCAACACACCCGTACACCGCAGATCCGAAAACTATTCAAAAGCTACAATGAAAATTTTTTTACTAAGATGCCCCTTTATTAAATAATCTAAACTAAATAACTACAGAGCCCCTTATACTTTAAAAATAGATATAGAAAAGATAAAATTAAAACCAACTAAAAGTCAGGACTAATTTAGTTTTCTAAGTCTTTCTTTAAAGTACCCATGAAAGCGTGTTTTTCAGCTGGGGTTTGGAATCTACCTTTACCGAATTTAGAGGCGGTATCGATCCATTTCAAGTTAACCTTTTCGGTAGCTCTTCTAGAGGTGTCAACGTATAAGGATTTTCTTAAAGTAACAACTCTCTTTTTGGTACCTGGGATAGAACCTTTAACCATAACGAAATCGTTTTTAACGTTACCGTATCTAACGAAACCACCCATTGGGTTAATAGTTTTCTTGGTTCTGTCGAATTCAGTAGCACCATTAGCTTCATCAGCACCGGAACCAACTCTGTAAACTTTGTGGTTGATAGAGGTTCTGTGGTGGTAACCGTTTTGACCAGCTCTGGCAACGGTCCACATAACATTAGCTGGATGCCAGGCACCAATACAAGCAACCTTTCTTAAACCTCTGTGGGTTTTTCTTGGTAATTTTTTGGTACCCCATCTGTGGGTAACACCTTCGAAACCGTGACCTTTAGTAACAGCAATAACATCAATCATTTCATCTTGTTCGAAAACAGAATCAACAGTGACGGTTTTTTCAAAGTGTTCTTTAGCCCAGTCGACTTTATCAGAGATAGAACCACCATTAACTTGGATTTCAGCTAAGTGAGCTTTCTTTTGAGATAATGGAGTCTTTTTGATTTGAGTGTGAGCTAAGACTCTAACAACAGTAGCGTATTTCTTAATTCTAGCTAATTCACGTTCAATTTGGGCACCATCTTGAGCGTATTTAGCAGAGTATTTGGTGAAAGCCTTCTTTTTAGATTTGTACCAGTTTTTGTAGAATCTTCTCTTGATTTCTTCAGACAAGTGTTCAGCCCAAACGGTAGTTAAAGATCTTAAACCTCTTGGGGTTTCAACGTAACCAACAACACCAACAACAACTAATGGTGGAGTGTCAACAACAGTAGCAGCTTCAACGATTTCACGCTTGTGCATTTTAGAACCTGGACGGTCTAAGTCTCTAACGATGGTGGTCATACCAGCTTTGTAACCTAAGAAAGCAGTTAAAGCAACTGGTTTAGATTTGACATCTTTTGGGAAAGACTTAACTCTACCTCTTTGTTTGGCAGCTCTCTTTCTTGGTAAGAAACCCAAGGAACCGTGACGTGGTGCTTCGTATTTTCTGTGAGACATTTCTTGATTAAAATGTTATTAACAACTAAAGAAAGAAAAGAAGAAGAAGGAGTTTTAGTTGTGAAAAATTTTTCTTTTAAACTCAAAGGAACCTTTGAGAATTGTGAGAAGACAAAAAAATTTTTCAGTGAAGAAGTCGTGCGTGCGACAAGATACTGGGAAAAAATTTGGGAGGCGGACGTGTTCTCTGAATTACTCGCGAGTCCACAAAATACTCTTGGTGTAAGGGTCTATGACATTTTAGACTTATCTGGTCTTGGTTGCAAACTCTGAAGGATGGGTATATTCGACTGGAACGGTCCGTGTAATCAGCATCGAGCAAGGGTTTGATTGGAAAAGCAAACAGAGTAAACAAAATAATGGGAAAGAACAGGAGTGAACCTTTATAAGACCTGTGGGGTTACGAAATGCTAGGTAGGGGTTAGCAGATGGGTTGGGATTGTTGAAAGTACGTTATAATTAGAGCAATGCATTAGTTAACGGTGGAAAGAGGAGTTTTCATTCTCGGATAGACAACGGGAAGGTAGCTAAGGTAGTTCCAGCTGCCCGAGAATTGGTGAAAAAGCGGAATAAATCCTTAGGCAACAAAAAAGGCTTACACGGAGTCGGATAACAAAAGAGCCTGTGGAGTCTTATAGAGAAAGGATCAATTATTTTGGAGAACGTTCGTATTCGACTTTGTAAAATGAAGATTAAAGCAAAATTTAACGAAATTTAGCAAAAAAATGTATTTTTTGCCAAAAAACTCGTAAGCTTTGTACTTATGTATTGATAATCACTGAAGAATTTTCAGGAACAATAGTGAAATTGCAACAATCCTTTTTTTTTTCAAAAAAAAATCATAGCGCTATAACCGATGCATAATGATGACCGTAATGCTCATTAAGTGAGATAGTCTATAGTTATTTACAGTAGTTTACAGATGTTTACACAGTATACGTTATCAGCTAACTTGCGGAATTCCACGACCAGAGCTGAGCCCATAAACTGCTTGAATACGAAATGTTTGGAAAAAGCACAGTGAAAAGCAAGCCCCTTATTGTATATGCTGTACTTGGAATTAAGCTGCTGGAGTAATGGAATTAAGCTGCTGCTTGGAGAGATATGCTTTAATAGGAGTAAGGATTCGCAATTGATTTGCAATATTTTTTCTAATGCTGCAAAAATAGCTAAATGTAATTTTGACTACATGAATATCAATGGGAAATCGCCGGAATGTATTTGAAATAAAGGGAGAAACGGGCCAAGAGCCAGAACTGAAGGGAAAGCTAATTCTAAAACAACAAAACAGAATGGAAGGAAGAAGGTATACGAGAGAAGGAAATAATAATGACAAATAAACGAAAACAAAAAAAAAAAAAAAAAAAAAACTAAAGAGTTCAATAAAGCATTTTCTATTTTCTTTTAATATGAATGATTTTTTTCAAAGCCGATTTTGCATCACCATTTTCGTCATTTGAGTTGCTTGTAGAGGTGTTAACTTCTTCATCGGATATTTTTGAATCTTTTATGGAGGAATCATGGGTTAGACTCATTAATTCATTCATGTTAATGGTGTTATTAATGGGAGAGTTATTTTGATTCATAAAGAAATCTTGATTGGATAAGAATTGTTGATTATTGGAAGAAATCTTCAGTTGAGGAGAATTAATATTCATCATTGAATACATCATTGAATTGAATTGAGGGGTTAAGTTGAAGGATAAGTTATTTGATAAGAAATTAGAAGAAGGAGTTAAACCAGTTGAGGAATAAAGATAATTTTCTTTAATTTTTGGAGTTTGAGGTAATTGGGGTAAGATTGATGATTTATTATTTAATTTATCAAGTGGAGATGAATCATGTTCATTGATGGAGTTTAAATTTGGCGCATAAACATTTGAAGTATTAATTCCGGTGAAATCTGAATTATGTCTTCTTAGTAAGTTTGGCCCAGTTGAAGTATCAGTAGATGTAGATGGCGGGTTTGTTGTAGCTGGTCCCGATAAATTGGTTTCACTCAGGGATCGTTTAAATAGATCATTTGATAAAACCGCTTTACCAGAATCATCAACGGTTAATTTCAATTGAAATCCGTTATCCTTCTTTTCAGTTTTTGGATCAGTTTTTTGATCAATTTTTTCATCAATTTTTTGATCAATTTTTTCTTTGGAAGCTATTGAAACCGGAGGTAACAAGTTTTTATCAAACTCGTTTGGAATTAGCATCGAAGGATTGAGCATTGGCTGAGAAGATGACCGGTTAAACTTTGGTGCTGGTGGTGCTGGATGGTGGTTAGTTTGATACTGGTGGTGGGGTACGGATTGCAGCGACGGAGGAGTATTATATATATCTGAATGAGTGATATAGGAGATATTATCCAAAGTTTTTGAATTGATATGATGATTGAAAGGAGTATTGTGATTGGTACTCGAGTAAGGAGTAACCAACTGATCATTTAGCTTATGTTTTTTGATGGAGAATCATTTGAAGGAGATATTAATCCAGTTTTTGATTTTGATCGTTTCTTCAGGGGTGAAGAAGATTTCAGCGGAGAACTCAATTTATTAGGAGACACCTTCAAAATTGAAGTATAGTAATCTGGATTTTTCCTTCTAGTGATTAAATTTGAGTTTGATTCTGCGGTAGGAGAACTATTTAATGGTGACGTATTAACATTAATATTCATCGTTGTAGTAATCCTAGTACTTAATGAATCAGCTTTAGGAGGTCTACCTCTCTTTCTCTTCATTGGAGGTGAAGTATTACTAAAATTAAAAGATGTTGTATTCTTTGAATTCGACGACATCTTAAATGTTCACTAGATGGGTTTATGATAATGTTTGACATGTGGAACAAGTCAAACAGAGATAAATAAAGAAAAAAGACAAAGTAATATCGGATAAAAGAGCGTAAATGAATAATTAAATGAAAATTTCTGAAACACCCTAACTATGGAATTTTCAATATTAATATACCGAATATTATCATTAAATAAATAAATAATAAGGCAATAAACAACTTACTATGTAAATAACGTCTCCTTTCACTAGTTGAACATCCAACTTGCAATCTGTAAATACAACATGTAAATGGCTGGGTCCCCCTTCACCCTTCATTTTTCTATTCATGCCATTTAGTACCCTTCACTTGTTGGAAAAGGTACGCGTACAATGGTCTTTACCCAATCGAGTTAAATTACCAGCAGATTAGCCCCCTTTTAACCACAAAAAGTATTCATTTACATGTTCATATGCTTGAACACTACATAACACCCTTACTTAACCTACGTATTCGATGAGGTTTAGTGGGTTGCTATTTCAGATCTACCGGTGCACTGAAAAAGAAAGAAGCGTATCTTTGTATTTGATTCGAGATTTGATGTACAACCGAAAATTTATTCAAGTTGGAAAAGTGATAAAAGTGCCGTTTCTTTATCTATTTGAGCCATAAAAAAGGGTATTGTAATGCAGGTAAGATATCTTAAGCAAGGGCAAGGTATATGTAGTGGGTGAAGCTGAGGAGTTCATCGATGATCTTCAATTTCCTATTATCTATTATTATTTGGGCTTTTCATAATGACATAACATTGAGTACTTTTTCGTATTGCAAGATACTCATTGTATAGCCACAAGTCTATTGTGAGTTGCTTCATGTTGGACGTAAGCTACGGAAAAGGCACAAGTTGAAAAGGGTGTTATGAGGAGTGCCAACGGTTTGATGTAGTAGGTATTAAGTGTTGGATTAGTGAAGTATTAGTGAAGTATTACTCAAGTATCAACGAGAATTATCGATGATGTATTGAGAAATCAGTAATTATCAAGTATCAACTATTCAGTATTAATCAACCAGGTAATCAACCAGGTAATCAACCAGGTAATCAATCAGGTAATCAATAATCCAATCAATAATCCAATCAATAATCAGATAATCAATGATCAGGTATTGAATATTCATTTTTTATCCAGTATGTATATACGATTACACTGGTTCTACATCAGCTTGCTCCCCATACGGCCAACCTCAGGCTCCCCAGAAGCTGAATCGTACGAATCGTATGAATCGTCATCGTATGAATCGTATAAATCGTATAATTTTGCAGTTTTACTAACGCACTACGTTGGTTTGCGAAAGTCATCGTACTTATATAAACCCAATTGAAACAGCTCTTTCCCAATACCTTTCCAAAACCAAGAATGTCCAAACTAAACCCTCTCACCACTCATAGAGAGTTCTCTGGGTTGCCAGGTGCCATTTCCATCACGTTGTTTCTCCCGCTTGTTCTTGTTTTTTTCGCTTTAGTCACCAATGAAAATTATTCAATCAAAGGCATAAATCTTCAATTACAGCCAATTTTAGACCAATTACCTTCCAACTTGGACCAATTGATGGACTTATGTTTCGATCGTGATTGCTGGATTGCGTATTTAGCATGGTTCTTCGGATTGGTCATAGTTGATCAAATTATCCCCGGTAAACAGTTACAAGGGATCGAATTACGCGATGGCTCTAAATTGAACTATAAAATTAACGGGAAATTAATGTCTTTGACTTTAATAGTTGTTTTGGTCAGTAGATTATGCACTTCCGATGATTACTACTTACCTGAATTGCAATTTTTATACGATAATCAATTGAAATTAACCATTGTGATCACCATTTTTTCCTTTTTATTATCATTCTTCGTTTACTTTATTTCCTTCATTCCTTTATCTTATGAAAATGGCTTGGGTACTAGAGAAAGAATATTATCAGTTAACGGGAATGCAAAAAATCCTATCTACGATTGGTTTATCGGAAGAGAATTAAATCCTAGAATAGGTAGTTGGGATATTAAGTTATTCTGTGAATTAAAACCAGGACTCTTATTATGGTTCTTGATTAATTTATCATGCATTCAACATCAGTATCAAATTCATGGTCAGGTTAGTGATTCTCTTGTTTTGGCAAATGTTTTACAAGCATTTTACTTATTTGATGGGGTTTTAAATGAAGAAGGTGTTTTATCAATGATCGACATCACTACTGATGGTTTTGGGTTCATGTTATGCTTTGGTGATTTGGCTTGGGTTCCTTGGTCTTACTCTTTACAATCTCGTTACTTATCCTTGAGTGATAATTATTATACTTTGGGTTACGTCAAATGTTCGCTTATCATTGGTACTAGTATTTTAGGTTATTATATTTTCAGTCAATCAAATAATCAAAAATCTGAATTTAAACAAGGCAAATTAAACCATTTGAAAAGCATTCCAACTAAAACCGGCTCAAAACTTTTATGTGATGGTTGGTGGAAATTATCTCAACATACTAATTATTTTGGTGACTGGTTAATTGGTTGGTCTTGGTGTTTACCTACTGGATTTCAAACTCCTTTAACCTATTTTTATGTGATTTACTTTGGTACCCTTTTAGTCCATAGACAAAGAAGAGATGAAGCCAAATGTAGTGCCAAGTACGGCGATGCTTGGATCGAATACCAAAAACAAGTTCCTTATAAAATTATTCCTTACATTTACTAATTTCTTATATATAGATAATATATATTCAATGTATTTTCAAAAATATTTTAACTATTTATTCAGTCTTCTTTTCAAAATCAACTTGTTTATCAAATGATTTATATGAAATTTCCAAGCTTGTCATCCATCCTAAAGCAGTGTATAAAACAAAAAGTAAAAATGCCGATACAATGAAAGTTTGCCAAATACCTGGAGTGAAAAATTGGTAATTGGTGAAAAGATTCGAATTTCTATTCACATTTTTAGAAGGTTTTGCGCTAGGTTCATTGAAAATCGTAACCATGGCTTCTTCACTTTCTTGTGCAAGAAATGATTCAGCAGCTTTTAAATCCAGTTCAACTTCAGCCATCAAATCATCATAATTATCAGCCATTTCTTCACTAATTGGTTCAGTACCACTAGCTTGTCTCTTTTCATGTTTTTTATCAAGTTTCAACTTATTAAAAGTTGGTTTTCCTTGCACAATAAAATTACCTTTAGAATTAGTAAATTCTTCAACATCATGCTTCCCACCATCTTCAACATCAACAATAGTAAGCTTGGCTTGAGAATTACCCTAAGTCTTCAATTGATGAGTACTCAACAACGCCATTACAAGCTCCACTTATTTGTAAATCCAACTCTTCTGGTTCTTCATAGAAAACATGCTTAATAAAAGTCCCCTTCCCATCAGATGGTATATCATGACTCAAATTGCTAACTCTATAAATAACCAACTTTTCCTTTGCTCCACCATTACATGCCATTGCAGTAATTGAATCTATGGATTTAGCCAATTCATCTGCTCTAATAATATATGGGAACTTGGTCTTCAAATTTTGAGATGAATAAAATGGCGCAGTGTCCGAAAACCCTTGCACAGATGATATTATGGCACTGGACGCAATCAAAAAGACACTAGACAACTTCATTCTATGGTTCTGGATGGTTCTTTAGAATTGTTTGATAATAGCCCACAAGTTTCGTTTAGTTGGAGTTTTTTCCCTGATAAATTGAGAAGGATTTCACCGGTTTAGAAAAAGTAGTGAGAATCACCAATTTTTTCATCTTCAATATATCAATATAGCTATATCAAGGATAGACTGAATCACTGTATTGTCTTAGCTTAAGCATACTTTACTGAATATACCCGTTGTTATACAAAATGGCTGTCGATATACCCAAGTACGTACCAGTTGCAGGCTGCTTCAATTGAATTCCATACTAACCAAACCATTTAGGTCCGTTGTTCAAAAATTGACCTTTTTCACTGGTGCCATGGTCATCTTCCCGGTCCTTTCATTCTTCGTATGCCAATGGTTGTTCAATAACAACGCTATAATAAGTGGAGGTGTTGCTGCGTTAGTGGCCAATATCGTCTTAATTGGCTATATCGTGGCTGCCTTCACTGAAGACACTACTAAATATGACTCTGAAAAAACCAGAATCCAAGAAATCCCAATGATTTATTATCAATTGCTACTTGTACTACTAGTTACTATCTCGTGTATATCATAATAATATTGCTTAGTATTGGATTACTCTGTAGTTAATGATTTCCCAAATTTTTTTTTTTTTTTCAGTATTTGCGCAGTGGATATATCTTCGAAGATGAATAACATCTAGCACAATTCAAATAGATGAAGAATAAGCATGGTTCACCAGTTATCATTAGTGTCGAGCATACCGCATGGTAGCTATATACAAACGGTATCGACTCTCCAGGCATTGACGGGCTTAACGTCTCCACAACCGATCAATACTTATACGCTTTTAACAAGACCCCATGATGTTTTCAAACCAAAGTTTGAACCAGGTAAAGTGAATCAAATTGAACAGTACCATATGCGATGTACCACTACATGGTCTGACGTTACAAGTGAAAACTTGGACATTGCAAAACCAATAATGAAAAATGATGAATCTAATGAAATATACGCTGATAGGCTTTTCGTGGGTGACGATACAAAGAAAGAATGGACTTTACAAATATCCGATATCCCAAACGCTGGGAAGAACCAAGTCTGCTCGGCCCAAAACATATACGAGAGCACCTTGGTGCACCATCACACTAGTGTGGTGGATATTGAAAAAGTCTCGGTTGAAGATAAACAGGATGATGCAATGGAAATTGATGAACCAGTGAAAGAGGAGCCAAAGAGTCAAACCATGTCGGAGGATCCTCCAGTAAAGAAGGAAGCAGACGACAAGTCACAACCAAACGAAGGTATGCTGGATGAAAGTAAACCGGATGAAAGTAAACCGGATGAAGGTAAAGCTGATGAGAGTAAACCGGATGAAGGTAAAGCTGATGAAAACAAATCCGATGAAAGCAAGCCAGAAAGTAATTTGGATAAGAGTAAACCCGATGAAATCAAGCCAGAAAGTTCAGAAAGTAAGCCAGATGAAAGTAAAGAAATCAAGTCGGAAAATCCATCCGAACCAATAGAAGTCTCAGATCAGCCAAAGTTGAAAGAAGTCGAAGTCAAAAAATACCAAGATTCATTTCTACAATTCTTGGGGGATTTAGGTTATGACGTTGTAAATCAATATTGGATCAAAGGTATTAGATTTTTCCATGGTGATATTGTGATTGAAATTTTTAAAATCTTTATTAGAGATGATTCTCCAGTGCCCAGTAATGGCAAATTGAAACTCAAATTACTCGATGAATCAAATACTTTCCAAATTAAAGCTTATTTAAATTTCCCCAAATCTACAGATGTTGAACCTATCAAACAAGGTACAAAAGAGCTTTTAAGGTTACAGGATTTCTTTAAAAACTTATTTAAACTAACTATTCCTGATAGAATGTATATGGACTCAAGAGTCTTAAATAGGCAACATTAAAATAATATAAAAACTAACCCTGGCGTGCTTTAACTGTAAAATAAGAACTTTCATTATCCGGGTGTAATTTTCGTATATCAAAATCGATTTCTCCCTTTTCTTTATCAACTTTTCCCGGAAGACTTTCAACTTCTTCTAGCAAGTCTTGTAAACTAAGACGTTTTTGTAAAATGTGGTCACTGGCTATTAAACGAAACATGCTATCGTTAACTTCTTCTGTTGAATCCATGTTTGAAGTATCATTATCATATAAATGTTTTACGAAACCCATTTGTTGACCCAAAGCCGAAGCAAGTTTCTCTCTTTCAACATTCGAAATATCATTGGTAAGTCCGGATAACCGGACTATTTTGTCCATGGTTTTATCACTTATTTGGATCCTATCATTGGGATCAGATATGAAATCTTTAACTGCCCAAGTTGATTTATTCAAATATTCGTTTATCTCTTGTTCCGTTTTTAGTAAACTTTGATTAATGGTGGACGCTCTAATTGAAGAACTGAACTGCCGCCTTGCAATGAAACAGAACTTTTTAAACATTGCCGAAGATACTCTTACTGATTAAGCTAAGTGATTTGGGTGAATTTTCATTCTCAAAAGCCTGCGCAAAACAAAAAACGAACAAAAAAAAATCGATACTTTTTTACATGATTATTACAATAATATGAACTAAATTAAACCAAGTATAAAATAAAGACGTTGAAATAAAGAAAGAATACAAAATAGATCTATATATACAATAAATGGAAGAAGGAATGCTAAACTTAATTATTCTTTTTATTTAATTTTTCTAATTCAGCTTTTGTTTTATCAATTTTTCTTCTCTTTTTAGCCAAATCATCTTGTCTTGCTTCTTTCTTATCAATACCGTATTGCATCTTCTTGTATAATTTACGTTGTTTGTTTGTCATCATGATCTTCTTCAATTCTTTTTCTTCATCTTCAGCAGATCTCTTCTTACCACCATTCTTTTGTTTAGTTTCTTTGGTGTCAGAGAATTTAACACCAGCAGCTTCAGCTTCTAATTCTTTTTGAGCTTTAAGATCTTCATCTTCTTCATCTTCATCTTGATCAACATCTTCTTCAGCAACTTCGGCTTCTTCTTCGTCTTCATCTTCAACATCATCAGCAACTTCGGTTGGTTTAGCATTAGGATCATAACCACCAGCATCACCCCATGGAGATAAATGAGGAGGTAAAGTTTCACCAGGAGCATATTGATTCACAGGTAATAATTCACTTTTATTGATAGAATCAAAAATCCATTGAGGTTGAACATAAGTTCTACCGGCAACTTTAGAATTAATTTTAGGTCTATCAACAATTTGATGAGTAATTTTAGATAAATCTAATTTTTTAAAAGATTCAGGATGGTTAATTTGTAAATCGTCAAGAGCAATTTCAGAAATTAAGGAACCACCAGCTGATAAAATACAAAATTCTAAAATATCTAATGGCACTTCACGACCAACGTAAAAGATAAATTTAGAAAATAAAGTTGAAGTTGGGGATGCATATTTTGAAGGTTGAGATAATAAATCACCAGTGGTTTTATTAGTTGAAGCGAATTCATCTAATTCAATTTCTTCAACATTTTCATTTACTTCTGATTCTTCATTTTGATCTTCTTCTTTATCAGCTTCTAAAGCTTTTGATATTTCAGCGTTGGATAATTTAGTTTCTGGAACATTACTGGACTCTTCTTCTTGAGGTTGTTTTTCTTTAGGTAATAATGCATTAGCACCTTGTTCGACTGATTTTAAGACATAAGATGATAATCCACCAACAGCCTTCAATTTAGAAATATCAATGGTTGGAGGATAAATCAAATTAGCATCGTTGTACAATCTGTATAAAACAAAGTGCAAAAGAGTAGAATAAAATTCTAAAAAGGTTAACATAATTCTAAAATCAACATCACTTGGAATATTAGTTGGAAATTTAAAAGGAACTAACCATCTAACTTCTTGACCTTTAACATTAGCTTGATAATAAACCCCTTTAATGGAAACGAAAACCTTTTTAATTAATCTTTCCTTAGCAACGTATGCTAACCATTGATTAGTTAATCTTTCGGCTTCTTTAGTAACTCGATGACTAACTTTATCGGTGGCAGGCATATTAGCGAAAAGGAATAACATATTTAAAGGATCATCAAGGTCTCTTAAAGCATCCAAGAAAGTTGGATATCTTTCCTTAATAATATGTTCTAAAGTATATTTTGGACGATTGGTTTCTAATCTTTCGGCATCGCCAACTTCACCTCTACCTAATGCTTTTTGTAATTTTCTAGCAAAGGTCTTATGTTCTCTGAATTTGGCCAAAACTGGTTCATGCAATAAGTATTGAATATCCTTAGTATAGTAAAAGGTCACTGGTGCTGTAGACCCTTTATTAGCTTTCTTCTTGTTTCTTGGTTCCCTTGGATAAATACCTTTGAAAATACAAAGACGACGGAAATCAGCTAAAGAAACTTGCAATTTCTTAACTGCCTGAGTTCTGGTGACGAAATTCTTAGCGGCACCAGTAGCACCTTTCCTCCTAATCTTAGCCATGTTTAATCTTGAACCAAATAGCTTCTTTACTGAAGGTATCTTCTAATTTTTTTTTTTTTTTTTTCACTTTTTAGTAGGTTTTTTCGTGATGAGCATTTCAATTTTTTTTTGTTCTTTTTTTTTTTCGCTGTTTTTTTTTGTTTTGTTAGGGGAAAGGACTCTCACAATGTACAGGACCACCAGATTTTGCAATAATCAAAGAATCAGCTACTGGTTCGGGTCTTGTTTTGGTCTTTTGATGTCACAAGACAGGACGTCACTGGACTGGGGCCGCTTGCTGCGGAGTGAGCGGGTATATTGAGTATCGATGTAAGCTACTAGAACCCAGTGGCAGTTGAACCTGTTAAGCCACTCGAAACGAAAGTCGTTTTCCTTGAATGGAACGTAGAAAAGCCCTTTGAAGTTTGCAGCAAGAAGATCACATAAGTAGTATAAAACTGTAGCTGGGAACTCGATCAATGGCTTTCGCCAGCTTGACACAAGAAGGTCTACTAGGTAATCTAGCTGATTTTGCAACTGGGCCTTGACGATTCTGTGTTTTTCAACCGCGAGGTCAAGTCCTAGTGCTTTGTCCAAGTCCTCTTTCGTGAAGCCAATTTGGGCCTTGAGGAAAAAGTAGATGGGGAGAGTTGAATGGTTAGCGAGTCGGTGTCCGTTTTTCTTTTCTTTTGCCCGTTGGATTCTCTTTACAAGCGTTTGTTTTCTTAAGAATGAGTTGTGCAGTTGCAACTGGAAAGGGTCGATAGACGGACCAAGTGCGTTGTACGATCTGCTATGTGTGTCAAGGCTGCTTTCAGCAACCGAGCCGTTGCTGGAACCGTTGCTGGAAGAGGAGGTAGGGTCGGTTTCAAGAGCCATATTCACCAGTATAAAAGAGAAGTAGTTCTAATTTCTAAAGGAATAGAAGTTGGGAAGAAAAGATAAAATTAGCCGCTGGTTGCAAAACTCTTCAACCATGAACACAAACAACAAAATGATAAGGGCCTATAGACTCGAGCTATTGACCATGGGGATCAACCGCCGTAAGTTCAACCCACTTGGTACACAAGCGCAGCTTGAAAGCGAAGGCGCTAAGCGGAGCCATGAATCTTTCATTAAGATGCTGACAGAAAGGAATCACCAGGAAGAACTTGTAAATTTCAAAGAAGCAGCCCACGAGCTTGCCAAGTTGGCAGAGTATCTCCTTTTACTAAAAGAAAGTGCTCTAGAGAGACACGTTGATTTTGATCATTACCTAAAAGGTGAGATGGATTCGGTAATTGAAGAATTGTCTCGAGAGTATATCGATGAATCTGACAAATACAAGGACTTCTTGGGTATCCTGGCATCGGATTTCTATGATTTCAAACTGAAGAACTTAGGAGAATTAGCTGATTTCCAGGAATCTTGCTACAACGCCCTCTGTTCTCCGTACTATAACTACAAAAATGAAGAATTCATGTATTTCGAGAGGTTTGTCGAGTACGAGTTGCTTCCTAACATCAGGTCCGGCCAGACTAATGCCAAAGAGGTACAAGTCGACTACGAGACCCTTGTGGGAAGACGAGTAAAGGTATATAGAGATCTTCACTATTAGTCTTGCATTTGTCGTTCCCACTTAGTCTCAGTATAACTGCTTTCCATAGATCTATTCAATACACATCTATCCAATATAATTACTATTCAGTCTACTATTCAGTCTACTATTCAATCTACTATTCAATCTACTATTCAGTCTACTATTCAGTCTACTATTCAGTCTACTATTCAATACTCCATTGAATCAACTTCAATACTGAAGTTCAACAAATGAAGATTTTGCGCGAAGATTTTTTTTTTGGTTAAGCAAACGGCTACTTTGATTCGATTAAGTTCTAGTTACTTTTCTTTTGAAACCAAGCAAGAGTACTTCCAGTGGGCTGCTATTTCAAGATGTCCTTTCCAGATGTTTTGAAAAGAGGTGACGAGTTTCTTTCGGAGTATCCAAGAACCTCTGTTTTTTGGAATTATGCTTCTCATGCAACGTGCTTAGCGATGATTTTAAATTCAAAATTACTATTGAATGTATTATATAAACCAAGATTACATAACATTGAAAAATTAGATGCTGCTTTGGAAAAAGCCAGACTGGAGAACAGATCCTTATTAACTGTTATGAATCATATGTCAGTGGTTGATGATCCAACTTTTTATGCTGCATTACCAATGAGATTTCATACCGATATAGATACTATAAGATGGGGGTTCGGAGCACACAACATTTGTTTTTCAACTCCTACATTATCATGGTTCTTCAATTTAGGTAAAATATTGGGTACTAAACGTTTTGGTGCTGGTCCATTTCAAGGTTCTATTGATGCTGCAATTAGAATATTGAGTCCTGATGATACTTTGGATTTAGAATTTACTCCAGGAGTGAAAGACGAAGAAAAACCAAATTTGATTCAAGAAATTAATAAAATCGGTAATGTTTCAACTAAAACCCAACAATTAGTTAAAACAGTTAAACCTTCCCCCGAATCAACCAATATTTTAATGTCAAAATCACCTTTCATTCGTAATAAAACTTCTTGGTTTCATGTTTTCCCAGAAGGTTTCGTATTACAGTTACAAGAACCTCATCAAAATTCAATGCGCTACTTTAAATGGGGGATCTCTCGTTTGATCTTAGAAAGTACAAGAGCTCCAGTAGTGGTTCCAATTTTCACTTTTGGTTTTGAAAAAATTGCTCCCGAAGATAGTGCCGATAAAGGTATAAATAGATGGTTACCGGCAAATTTAGGTGCAGAAATTCATATTAGTATTGGTGATGCATTCTCCGATGAACGAATCGAACATTATAGACAAAAATGGAGAGACTTGTGTAAGAAATATATCGATCCAAAGAATCCATCTGAGCTTACCAAAGAATTAATGCTGGGTAAAAAAGCCACCGAATTGAGATCGGACTTGGCTGCTGAATTAAGACAAGCAGTCTTGAATATTAGAGAAAGTCTAGGTATTTTCAAACCAGAAGACCCTCGTTTTAAAGACCCTAAATTTTGGAAGGAATACACTAGAACTGAAGGTATGAGTGATCCAAATGTTAAATTTATTGGTAAAAATTGGGCAATTAGAAGATTGCAAAAACATTTACCTGAATTCAGCGAAGATGAATCAGAAAAAGTATAGTTTGATGGTTTCTTTTCTATAATAATCCCTTGTAAATATTCCTCCCCATATATTAGATCTCATGTAATATTTGATATATTAATTTTACGACTATTTATTAACGCTTTGAAGTATCTTCATGTAGAGAGCTCTTCTCATTTTATGTGCGCTTTTCTACTCGGAGTTTTTTTTTTTTTATAAGAAATTTTTCATCAACTACTACGAAACTAGCTAAATATCAGCATTTATACCATAAACCATGCTTCGTCGTGGGATGATAAGACGATCGTTTCCGACAGGCCTCGCCAAGCCATGCACTAGCCAAAGCTCAATCGAGTTTCGAGCTTGCTCCAATTTACACCAAACGAGAAATAAAACATGGTTCAATCCTTTAAGTAAATTCAAAAAACCAAACCAACCAAATCAGAAGAAGCCTATAATAATAGTAGAAGAACCAGATATAGAAACTAATAGCAAAACGAGTCGAATACTATCGGACCTCAATCATTACTCTAAAACCACAGAAATTCCAAAGAAACTTCGAAGATCAATTTTAACCAGTAAATTCAATGACTTTGTCCATAATACGCCAATTTTTGAAGTTGATGATGGTAGTATACAGATTTTGAACAGTGCTTTTTTAGAATTGTTTAAACTCAATGATAACACGTTTCTAAATGGAGAAGGTCATTATTCTGGGCCCGTGGACTTTGAAACTTTAATGCAGCTATTTGAAAAATCAAGTTTGGCATTAATATCCTCCCTGGATAATAGCAACAACATCAACATTCCAGCATATATGTCAAGTATAGTTCAATTCTTAGTAAAATCGGATATACCGAATGTTCCTGTCAAAGCCTTAGTATATGTGGTTGACCTCGCAGTAGCTGTTAGGCCAAATTATTTCTTGGATACATTAAACCTCCTTGTACATAGTAAATCCAACTTGTTGACTCCAGAATTCATAAACAGCTTAATTGACTACTACGAGAAAAAAAATGAAATGAATTTAGAAAAATATGAACAAATATTTGAAGTTTCAAACTTAAATCAAGAGGCAAAGATTCTAGATGACTATATCTATAAAAAATTCATACTGTATATTGAAAGTTTGTATTCAGATGAACCTCCGTCTGTTCACGAATATAAGGATCCCGAAAGGAACCTCTATAGAATACAAAGTTTAATTACAACCAAGCTAACCCCATCCCTTCTGTTAGACAGATTCTCCCCGAGCATCTTGATCCACTTATCTAAATTAAGCTATGAACTTGATTCCGTCTTTCCTAATCAAGAGCTCAAACTGTTCATCATAGAAATATTCAAATGCTTGACAAGTCAACCTCCAGAAAAGCTCAATCTTATATTTGAAGAAGTCCGCAGAGAATTATTCCAGCAAGACTTCGAAGATGAGTCGTTAGTTGAAAATCTTCTCTTACTATCACATTCTAAGTATGTGGAAAGTACCTTATTACAACAGATGTTGTTTGAATTCATCGAATCAAATGACGTCAAATTCTCGCCAATGTTAAGATTTCAAAATCATATATACAACTTGTACCAAAATAACTTTACACAGTCTGAGAGTAAAATTTTCGATGTGACAAAACAAGAATTTGAATCCTTCATTGAATCTCAAAATAACACCGAGAATGAACTCTATTACAATGACATATACACCAGATGTATTCAGTCGGCTATGGTTTCTGGTAAAATTGAACCAAGAGGATATTTTACACAAACCCTCACCAATTATTTCAAAGGACAATTATCCTTTTGAAGTTACTTTATATTCATACAAGTATAGACTTGACAAAGCCATCGAAGCTGAAAATCATGTTTCCGCAGTAAATATATTTGAAGATAGTATGCAAGAGTTTGTTGATTGGTCTCATAGCCAGGATCCTTCAGTGCATGCTACATTAAGTTCATTAGCCACTTTAATCTGTCAAAAAATGAATCATATAAATGACATATTTCCAATCTTCACAAAAATCAAGCAACAATCATCATGGCAAAGTCAAGCCCCTACCATCTGTGCATTAGCAACAAGAATGTTAGAAGCTGAGTACGTTGGTGATACGATTGAAATGTTGAAACGAGAATTACCTCCCATTAAAAGTGAAAGTAACCTCAAATTACCACTTAATGAACCTTATGGCCAAGAATATCGTAAGTTATTTACTATTTTACATAACTTCGTTCTAAATTATACAAATGAAGCAACTCATGAAACTAATTGGGCACTCTATTGCGAACTTCATAAATACTTCCATGCACCTTACGAATCGTATTTACCTGCAATGAAGTTCTTTTGTGACAAGGACAGAATGAATGCCTCATTACTTATATTTCGCCAAATTAAAAGACTTAGTGAATTACACGGGAATCACCAACATTTACCCCCACTGAGAGAAATGTACCTTTATTTATTCCAACAATTTGGGGACAAGCTATATGAAGAAGGTATACTTGAAATTCATGAACATCTAAAAATGGATATAAGTTTACCAAAGCAAGATATCTATTTACAGAATTGTATTCTTAATGCTTATTCTAATTTGCAAGATGTACCAAAAGTCAGAGACTTGTTTCTTTCTATGATAAGTGATCCTAAAAAGTTTGGAGGTATTAATGAAGATACTGTTCAAATCATGATAAAGACTTATACCTATAGTGACATGATGTACGTTGTTGAATTTTGGAATAATTTATCGAAATTTGATATTGTTCCTAATTATCAAATTTTCAAACAATATTTGATTGCGCATGTTTATCACGGAATGACGGAGGAAGCTATGTTATTAACTGAAGAAATGCAAGATTATGGATTAGAACTTAGCTCAGATACTCTATTAGCCATGCATAATTATTGTTGGGAAACCGATAAACAAAAATTGATAGTGGATTGGGCAAAAGAGAAACATCCAGCAGTATGGGATGAAGCTGTTAAAAGTCAGTTATTGAAGGGAGCCACCAATTATGAACCTGTAAATAGTCTAATTGAAGGTGGTAATATAGAATAATTTGACATCTATTTAATTTTAGTGGAGTTAACTTTTGTAGCAAATCTTAGAGAATTTATACTTTCAGCAAAGTTTTTTTGTAAAGGAGATATGTTGACGAACATAAGAGTTTTCAGGTCACCTCCAAGACTGTGTTTTAATAAGTAGGTTAATTTTGAGTTACGAAAGGGGATATGATTATTATTTTGATTTTTCAAATTTAATGAATAGATCACGTCTCCTAGACTCGACAAGCTCTTATTAATTGATTGAGTTTCTTTTAATCTATCACCTTTTGCTTGCGATTGACTGAGCCTTTCTGAACCTGCAAGATCGATTAAGTTTAGTGTACCTTCAAGATCTTGATTAGTTTTTGAATTATGTGCTTTTAGTTTTAGAATGAAAATTGAATGAGATCGCGAAGACCTTTCATTGGATAAGGTTGAAGCAGTGGACCTATTTTTGGAAGCACGATTCAAAATCGAATGAGCTTGTTCTTTTGATGAGATTGAAATTGAGGTTACATTAGTTATTGTAGTTTTAAAATTAATATCATCATGCTTAATTTCATGTTTCCCCAGACTTGATGAAGAGTCCAGTAATAAATCAATGATTGATTCATTATAAATTTCGACGAATTGACCTTCTAAATTATAAGTCCAATTTTTCGATTTCAAATCTTCTATATCATCGAAGATCTTATTAATTGAAAGAGGAATCATACCGGTTTCCGAGTGAGACATTGTCCAAGTTTTACCTGAGCCAGTTTGACCATAAGCGAAAACACAAACATTGTAACCATCCAACGAAGATTGAATGAGCTGGGATAATTCATCAAAGATTTCTTCATTTTTTATATCTGGAGAAAATATTTTATCGAATTGAAATTTATAAGTATTACTTGATAATCTACCAAATTGTAAAGAAGAAGAATGAGACTCCTGTTTCTTTGAAATGATTAAATCTTGACAAGCATCATCATTGAATTCATTATCTGGGTATTCTATATTTGATAATTCGTCGGAAGCGGTTGGTCTTACTCGACAATAAACCCTTATATTCCCCTTTAATTCTTGTAACTTATTATGTAGCACTCTTCTTTTGAATTCATTTGATGCTAAAGTGGTATTTATTTCTAAGATTGATTTTTTAAATAATTCGAGTTGACTTTTTTTATCATTGATTGAATTTTGATAGTTTTCGTAATCATTTTGATTTTTTATTATTGAAGATTTAATTGAATCAATTTCTAATTCTTTATTTTCATAAGTTGACTTGGTTTGGCTTAACTTATTTACCAATCTCTTATTTATCTGTTGTAAGTTATTTACCAAATCGTTCTGCAAAGCGTCTCTTTCATCTATTTTTGATAATATAGTATCTTTAATTGTATTAATGTCATTATTTAAACCATCTAAAGTTTCATCTAATTGGTTAAAGAGTTGAATCTTTTTCTTATTAAAATCTTCTTTCAATTTAATCAATTTTCTATTTAAATCCGATTTTTGATATTCATTAGCCTGTTTCAATTCAGTGACATCACTTTCAAGATGTTTCTTTTGAGATAATAGTATATTCATTGATTTATTGATTTGATGTTCCACCAATGCAGATACATTCTCTTTCAAATCATTTAAACGTTGATTAAATTGCACATTCAATTGCTTGGAGTTGATATCAAATTCATCACTTAACTGATTATATGATTCTTTATAATTTGATTCTAATTCGTTAATAGAATTATTTATTAATTGGAGTTTCTTCTTTAAATTTTGGAAATCATCTTCTAATTTACGAACCTGAAGCTCCTGGGTTTGCTTCTGATTGGTCAATGTTGTTATTTTCGTTTTCAAAGTCATATTATTAGTTAATTTGGCTTGTATTTCCCGATCCAAGCGATGGATATCGATTGGTCTAGAATATGAAGAGTGTGTTTTGGAAGTCATCTTAGAGCTGGGCGGCTTGGTTATCTTATTGGAATTCGAGTTCAACGACAGCTGGGGAACCCTCTTTAATGCCTTGGGAGAGGCCAACTCCTCCAAATCACTCATACTATCGCCTGGTGGATGAAGATGAAGCAGTGATGGATATGTAAATAAAGGGCGCGTAATTCTGATACTTTGTTGATACTTGGATGTAACAGGTAACAAACCCGTACATCAAAAGGAACAACCTCACACCCGTACACCCAGAATATATAGATAAATCCTCGTTATTTGATCTGACAGCTTTTAGTGAAACCCCGATTAGCGGCACCAATCATAGCAAACCCTATTATGATGGAACAGAACAAAGAGCCACTGACCATTCACAATCTTTAACAACCATCACTTCTTATTGTAATCCTCGAATAGCGAAACAATCTCGCCGAACAACTATCCATTTTGTTGAGTTTGTACCGATCCAAAGCCATCTTCTAGCCGTAACACAACCAAGACCGATATGGTTTCGGGAAACTTTTAGCAAAAATAAACGATTTATTAAAAATAAAAAAATGGAGACACGAATTTTTGGGGATTTCCCCGGATTTTCGACTCGACTAACCGAGAAGTCTTCCCTATGACTTATTTTCGGATAGCTTACCCAAAGGGGTAAGGGTAGCTATGACGCAGCAACCGGTGAGTGGTAGTGGGCATTTTCAAACCTCGTATGGGGAGATCTTCATAAAGCCACAAGATGTAGCTGAGGCCAGATAATCTGTGCTACCAGACGGCTTTGTAGCTTTTTGGCCATTGGATAAGCTCTCAACAGACCATGGTAGAGCGAATCGAAGCTCACCGGCGACTGATGTCATGAGTGGAAATATACACCAATTTTTTTAGTGGAGCACTTAAAAAATATTGCCTTCTCCCCTCCTTTCAGCCCTCTCTGCTACCCCCCACACTGTTACGAGCCTGGTGCTTCTGTGCCGCACCCTATTTTTATGGTCAAATAAAGGTGTCTGACTAATTTGGTACGGTGTTTCGCGTTCAATTAGGCTAATCTAAGACATATCTCCCCAATGGTAGATGATTGCTTTTAGAAAGCGCCCCCAAATGGAATTGTACTATCTTGTAGCGTTAGCAGGAGAAACTGTTTGATAGTGTGACTCGGGGTATAAATATTGACACCCACGTCGGTTTCTGAAGCTTTTTTTGCTGCTGTTACTGATTTTCTCTTAGTATTTTTCTTGACTAACATATTCTTTTATTGTGTTTTACATTTGAAATCTCTTGGAAGTATTATTTTAAGTTAGTGTTGATCTATTAATAAGAATGTCTTCTGCATCGTCAATGGAGAAACGTACATCTCCAGTTGCTTCTTCTGTCAAAACTGGAGGTTTTTCTGGGGAAGTTCCCACGTATTTAGGATTGAAAGGTAAATACTTGAATATGGCCATTTCAACGATGTGTGGTGTTGGTTTTTTATTATTTGGTTATGATCAAGGGGTTATGGGTTCCTTACTTACTCTTCCTTCGTTTCGTGACGAATTCCCCACTATTGACACCCAACGTAATCCGGATAATTCTACCTTACAAGGTTTCACCGTGGCGGTTTACGAGTTGGGGTGTATGGCCTCGGCGTTAGTCACGATTAAATTGGGTGATAAATTGGGTCGTTTGAAGACCATGTTATTGGGGGTTGCAATTATGTTTGTTGGTGGTATTTTACAAGCATCTTCGGTTAAATCAATTGCCTTTTTAATCGTAGCTAGAATTGTTACTGGATTAGGAAACGGTTTCAATACCGCAACCGTTCCTGTTTATCAATCAGAAACGTCTAAAGCTCATAATAGAGGTATGCTTATTTGTGTTGAAGGTTGTTTGATCACTTTTGGGATTTGTCTTAGTTATTGGATTGACTATGGTCTTTACCCTTATGGTGGTCAAGTCTCTTGGAGATTCCCAATTGCCTTCCAATGTATTTTCCCATTGATTATGTTCCCCTTTATTTTAAAATTACCAGAATCCCCAAGATGGTTAATGAGACACGATAGGGAAGAAGAAGCAAGAAGAGTTTTCGCTTCTTTATATGATACTTCTGTTAACGATCCACTTATTGATTCTCAATTAGAAGAAATTAAACAATCTTTACAAGCAGAAGTTGCTGCAAGTGGTGGTCGTTTCTCTGCTAAAGATTTATTAAAACAGGGGAAAACTAGAACTTTCCATAGAGTCTGTCTTGCAGCTTTTTGTCAATTCATGCAACAAATTTGTGGTATTAACTTGATTACTTATTACGCGGGTACGATTTTCGAAGATTACATTGGGATGTCGGCTACAAATTCTAGAATATTGGCTGCTTGTAACGGTACAGAATACTTTATTGCGCTGATTTTCACCATTTTCTTAATTGAAAGACTTGGTAGAAGACCGTTATTCTTATTTGGTACCGCGGGTCAAGCTTTGAGTATGTTATTTTTATTCGTTACCAATTGGTTAAGTGAAAATAAGGATAATAAAGGCGCTGCCATCGGTGCTGCTTTCTTACTTTTCATGTTTAATACTTTCTTTGGTCTCTCCTTACTTTCTTTAACTTGGTTGTACTCTCCAGAAATTAGTTCTCTTGCCGCTCGTACTGCAACTTCTGGTATTTCAACCGCTGCTAATTGGGTTACGAATTTCTTTGTGGTGATGATTACTCCAATCTTGTTCAATCATATCAAATCTTATACCTATCTTGTGTTTTTCTTCATTAATCTTGCTATGTTGCCAGTGCTTTACTTTTTATTCCCTGAAACAAAAGGTAGAAGTTTGGAAGAAATGGATGTTATTTTCTCAATGACTCCAGTCTACAAACCTTGGGAAGCAGTTCAAATTGCAAGAGATTTACCTTTCATCCATGCTGGTACCGTGGACGATGTTGAAGCTAAATATAAAGAATACACCGAGCATCACGAAAAGGTTTCCGTTGACCACAATGATGAAGCTCTTTTAACTAGTGTTCCTGAAGAAAAAGCTTCAGTGGTTCATAACGACGATGCCCTTGAGTCAAATCATCTGTTATAATCTCCGGGTCCCGGCTTCAATATTCAGTTCTTGTTATTTATATAGTTAATGTACAATTTGTTTTAATCAAAGAGTCTGTTTTTTTTGTTTTTTGTTTTTTTTGCAATTCTGATTCCAGAGGTGTTTGGTTAAGACAGGTTGCTGTCCGGCTGAAGATTGGGGTATCCAGAATATTATTTACCCCACCTTTTGACATATATGCACGACCTACTTTTCGTGGAGGCCAGAAAAATAAAATAAATGTCCCAAATAATCTACGGGAGTGTTTCTTCTTTTGAAACAAAAGCCTCTGGGCTAAGAAAAATAACCGTAAAATAATAAAAATATAATAGATTAAGGTTTGTTAGTGCATTTTTTTGCAGTATGGATAAATTTCTGGTCTAATTAGTAGGTGGCATCACCAATTTTATTTATTGCTAACAGGTATTGATCATTCATACAGAACTCAATGTCTTAGCTTAGATGTTGTATAAATAGTTGGTTAGATCTTCTGGTGGGATTGAGGTGTTGGCAAATTCCTTTATCTAAATTCAACCATGTCTTCAGATTCAGTATTGGAAAAGAACAATGCTCTGGCTGATAATGCCTCTAAAAGTAGCGAGTCATTTGCCAATGATAATCAAATCCCAACTTATTTGGGTTTGAAAGGTCAAAAATTGAACACTGCCATTTCTACTATGTGTGGTGTGGGTTTCTTATTATTCGGTTACGATCAAGGGGTTATGGGTTCATTACTTACTCTTCCCGCATTTCGTGAAGCTTTTCCTACCATTGATTTAGAACTTAATCCTCAAAATGATACTTTACAAGGTTTTACCGTGGCAGTTTATGAATTGGGTTGTATGGCTTCTGCTTTATCAACCATCTATTTGGGTGATAGATTGGGTCGTTTGAAGACAATGTTATTGGGGGTTGCAATTATGTTTGTTGGTGGTATTTTACAAGCTGCTTCAGTTAAGTCAGTTGCATTTTTAATCGTAGCTAGAATTGTCACTGGGGTTGGTAATGGTTTTAATACTGCAACCGTTCCTGTATACCAATCGGAAACGTCTAAAGCTCATAATAGAGGTATGCTTATTTGTTTCGAAGGTTGTTTGATTACGTTGGGGATTGCTATAAGTTACTGGGTTGATTTTGCCTTTTACTTCACAAAAGGTCAAATTTCTTGGAGATTTCCAATTGCTTTCCAATGTGTCTTTCCGATGATTATGTTTCCATTTATTTTAAAGTTACCTGAATCTCCAAGATTATTGATGAGTAAAGGTAATGTCCATGAAGCAAGAAGAGTGTTTGCTTCTTTATATGATGTCCCTGTCAATGATCACTTAATTGATGAACAAATCCGTGAAATTGAAGAAGTTTTGTCAATTGAAAGACAAGCCTCTTCTGGTGGAAACAGTTCGCTTTTCTCTCAAGGTGAAAAAAGAAATTTCCAAAGAACTTGTCTTGCAGCTTTTTGTCAATTTATGCAACAGATTTGTGGTATTAATTTAATCACTTATTATGCTGGTACTATTTTTGAAGTATACATTGGAATGCCTCCTTTAGAATCAAGAATTTTGGCCGCTTGTAATGGGACTGAATATTTCATAGCTTCCATAATTACCATTTTCATTATTGAAAGAGTTGGTAGAAGGCCATTATTCATATGGGGTACAGCAGGTCAGTGTCTAACTATGGTCTGCTTAAGTATCACAATTTATCTTGCAAAATATAAAGATAGTGATAGTGCGGCAATTGGTGCAGCCTTTTTGTTGTTTGCCTTTAATACTTTTTTTGCACTTTCATTACTTTCATTAACGTGGTTGTATTCACCAGAAGTTAGTTCTTTGACTTGTAGAGCTGCTACTTCTGGGGTTTCAACTGCCGCCAACTGGGTCACTAATTTCTTGGTTGTGATGATCGCCCCAATTATGTTTCAAAGAATTGAACATTATACTTATGCAACTTTTGCTGTCATAAACTTTTTGATGATTCCAGTTTTCTATTTCTTATATCCTGAAACTAAACGCAGAAGTTTGGAAGAAATGGATGTTATTTTTACCATGACTCCTAAATGGCAGCCATGGAAATCAGTTCAAATCGCTAGAACCTTACCTTACATTCATGCTGGTGCCGTGGATGATGTTGAGGCTAAAATGAAGGAGTTCATTGAACATAGAGAAATTACCTAAGAATTCCTTCTATGAGCAAATTCTTGATTTCAATTCTTGTGCTTTACTTTAATATTTATTTTATTTGGATTATTCTCAACTGTAGTTAAGCTCATTATGTAAGTCTTCGCAGTTCTGACGATTTTCCCGACTGGCGGAATAACTAATGCGTACCCCATATTTTGAAGGGGTCGAAGTTTTTAGGCCAGCCTATAGATACACAACACATTGAGGCTATGACAACGTTAGCGAACGTTGGCGAGTACTTTTGCTGAAAAAAGTATCTAGATTATTGTTATATTCATCAAAACAAAGCTGTACATGCTCCACTTTTCAAACAACAAGACCCGTACACACTACACCATCCAGCAGAAACAACCAGGAAAAACTTGTTTTAGTCCATTTTCAGTAATAGATTGTTCCTGCATCACCGCATTTCTCAGACCTTAAAATTGAACCCTATCAAAACAGCTTGGGGAGATTTTTAATCCTGCTGGTACCATTATGAATAAATAAACTTTTCTTAACGTGCGAAACAAGTAGGGTAAACATTGTCTTGATTGTCAAAACAACGTCATTATAATTTATCTTTTTGGTATTTGGCAGATGAATTAGTGAATATATAACCATGTAGAAAACCACAACAACGCTTTTCAACTGCCTTTTTGAAAAATTTTCCAAATTAAAGATACCAAAAAAGATATAATGGATGATTCAAAGCTTAGGTCAATTGAGGTTTTGAATGTTTCGGAGTCTTCAATGAGTGTGAATGAATTTGACTTACAGGTTCCAACCTACTTAGGTTTGAAAGGGGAAAGATTGAATTTTGCTATTACTTCAATTTGTAGTGTTGGATTCTTGTTATTTGGGTATGACCAAGGACTAATGGGGTCTTTACTTACTCAACCTGGTTTCTGTGAAACATTTCCCTATTATCGATCCTGGTACCAATGCAGCGAATTCTATATTACAAGGGCTCACCGTGGCATCCTATGGAATAGGTTGTGTGGTATCTTCATTATCAACTATTTACTTGGGAGATAGACTAGGAAGAGTGAAATTAATGTTCCTAGGGGTTATAATAATAATTATTGGTGGTATTTTGCAATCAACTGCAGTGGAGTCAATTACCTTCCTAATCATAGCCAGATTCATTACTGGGTTAGGCAACGGTTTGAATACTGCAACTGTTCCACTTTATCAATCAGAAACTTCTAAAGCTCATAATCGGGGGATGCTAATATGTTATGAAGGAGGTTTCATTGCATTAGGGGTTTGTTTCGGTTATTGGATTGATTTTGCTTTTTATTTCAGCAAAAATCAAACCTCTTGGAGAATTCCAATTGCATTCCAATGTATATTCCCATTAATGATGTGTCCATATATTTTAAAATTGCCCTGAATCACCAAGATTATTAATGAGAAGGGGAAACTTCCATGAAGCAAGAAGAGTATTTGCCGCTTTATACCAAGTACCAATAAATGATCAAATAGTTGATGAGCAGATTCGTGACATTGAAGAAGCATTAGAATTTGAAAATAAAACATCAGGTAAGTCGTTCTTCTCTCAAGGCGAAACAAAGAATTTTCAAAGAACTTGTCTTGCATTATTCTGTCAATTCATGCAGCAGATATGTGGAATACATTTAACCACTTATTATGCTGGAACATTTCTTGAAACCCATCTAGGATTAAGTCCATTAATTTCGAGAGTCATTTCCGGTTTTAATGGTACCGAATATTTTTTTGCACTGGTGACCACCATTTTATTGGTTGAAAAGATTGGGAGAAGACCTTTATTTATTGGCGGGGTACTAGGCCAAGCAGCAGTAATGGCGGCAATCAGCGTGACAATGTATTTAACAAACTATGAGAATAGGTTGATAAAGGCATACGCACTAGCAATTCTACTATTCATTTTCAATACTTGTTATGGTCTTTCGTTACTTTCATTATGTTGGCTTTATCCACCAGAAATAAGCCCCTTAAATTGCAGGGCTAGCATAACGGGGCTATCAACTGCGGTCAATTGGCTAACCAGTGCTATGGTTGCCGTGAGTGTGCCTATAATGTTTGAAAGATTCCAGCATTATTATACGTTTGCAATCTTTGCCGCGACTAATTTCCTAATGATCCCGGTACTTTACGTTCTATACCCAGAAACCAAGGGAAGAAGCTTGGAGGAATTGGACATCATATTTGCCATGACCTCCAGGTGGCAACCGTGGGAAGCAGTTAGTATTGCGGGCGCACTCCCGAAGATCCACGCTGGAGATTTTGATGATATCGAGTCCCAACTCAGCGAGTAGTCTTTTTTTTTTTAGCTGCGAAATTCTCGCGGGTTCCCGTTGGTTCCAGAAACCACCAAAAAGGAACTTCGCGCAATTTCCAGAAAGTTCTGGTTAATTTGCAACCTCTACGAATGACACCCATCAACGGTTTCCAACAAGTATATAAGGACAGCTTGATTAAGTGAAGGGACATAGGTGAATAGAAACCAAACACAACTCAATCAAGATGCTTTCCTTAACTCCAATTAATAAATATTTCAATCGCGATCTTTTCAGTGATCCATTCAAATCTACCAGAAACGAATTAACCAAGTTCGATTCTCCATTTGAGATTGATAACTGGTTTTCCGAATTTGAAACAGACCCCTTCTTCAAGGACATTCCAATTGAATCACCATTTGAGATGAAAGAAGAGGATCACGAATATACAATACAATTGAACGACATCAAAGATAAAGAATTCAAAGTCGATTTCAATAAAAAGGAAAATAAATTAAGCATAGAAACAACCTATCAAACTACAACTCACAACGAAGATGGAGAATCCAGCTACACCAGTTCGTCAGTGAATTCTGTTGTTTTCGACAAAGAAGTCAGCTTCGACGAAATAAGAAGTGATACCGATGAATCCAACGATTCCTTGGTTATTCATATCCCTAAAAATGTTGAATCCTCTCATTAACTTTATGATTAACGAATAGTGTATAGTAACGTTTAATAAAAATAATCAGTTTAACGGTGTACGGTTGTAGTCCTCGGCACTACTTTTATACGTCAACGGTGTCGCATAAAAATCTCACCAAAAAAAAGTCTTTTTTTGGGCCAACACTCTATTAAATGTTGGGACCATATAAAAGGGCGAAAGAAAAAAGCTGCAAAAATGATTTGTTGGATCAAACAACCCTTTAGAATCCTTAGATACCCAACCTTATACTCTTATTGTTTTGTGAATAGTCTTTAGATCCTTGTCATCACCCATACATCTTCGCCTATCCCTACTCACCGATCCTCTTCATCTGCCATCACCCATCTATCATCCTCACTCAAATATAGAAAACTGTAGTCTACGGTATAACGACAGGTTGTAGTTCCCAAGCACCCTTATCTAGGTGTCCCTGGATGTTTTTTTGTCTCCCGTTTTTTTTGCAATGGTTTAATTAGACCTGCCAGAAGAAACCACTCACTCTACACTTGATATTTATTTTTTGTTTGCTGATTGTTACTTAACATTCAATTTTTTTGTATTATTTTTTTTTGGTTATGGCATTAAGTGACATCAACAGCCAAAAAAAAAAAAAAAGAATTACAAAAGAAAATAGTCTAGCCAAACTGTGTTTTTATATATCCTTTTCAATATCTCCTTTTATATCAGGTAATTTTCACTTTTCTCCAAGTTGTTCTACTCTCTTGCTTGATTCCTCCGCAAAGAATAGTTGATATCTGATTTTTTTTTTTTTTTTTTCAAAAATTTTCAATCCAACAAAAAAAGAACCCTTTTTTTCTTCACCTTTTTTTTTGATCTTCCCTGCCCTTCTGTTAATTGTGTGAAACCAATTGACTCTCTTCTAAATACCCTACTCCTTAACAATTGGAACTACACCCTGTACACTTCCAATTAATCTCTTTGTTCCATCTAATTCTGGTACTCTCTAATTTTTTTTTTGGTTGTGCTCAAAAAATCTGAAAAACCAACATCTCGGATTAGAAAAAAAAAAAATTACAAAAAAAAATCAAAAAACTGAATCGAACAGAAAAATAAATAGACCGTCTCATCTACTCTTTTTCTTTTCCTTTCAATCCCATTTCCCTGCTTTCCGTATCCTATAGTTCTCCATTATTTATTATTTCAAGTCATTCCCATCGACTATCAACAGGTATGTACGTTCAATCGCCCTTTCCACTTTCGTCATTGAAGATATTGGCAGAATATCAAGAAGTGTATGCTATACCCTGACTTGGGCGCGTAAAAATCGGTTGGATCAGCCCGTGCCCGCGCTTCCTCCCGGTGTACGGAGCCTTTCATTCGTCCCAAAAAAAAAAACTCGGAACCCACTGAACAAATTGAGTGAGCAAAAGTTTAATTAGATTCCTTCCTGAAAAGAACCCTTCGATAAACAATAGACTCGTATTGATTGACAATAACATGGACACAGAATCAGTTTTAATTCATTTAAAACTATCATTGTGATCGCCTCGTCCGATATTTAAAGTTGTGTGTCTCCCCTTAATAAAGTTGAGTTCCTTGTTTTTTTTTTTTTTGTTCTTTTCAAATTGGTTAAAAAAATTTTCAGTTTATCCGATCCCAATGGACTAATCTTGAAAGGACTTATTCACTCCAATTCTTCTTGTGCCATTCGTTCATTACCCATCAGCATATGAGTGCTATCATCAATTCAACGAAAGTTGCAAAAAATTATTTCATTACTAACTTTAACTATAGACTTTTAAGTTGCAAATCTGTCATTAAATCTGTACATAATATTAATTGTCATCGATTTATTCATCACTCCTATATTAACAATTATCCAAAGAATAATCATAATTTAAAAACTTCCAATTCTTTTGAGTATACTTTAAAGAATATATCATTAACTAATAATAATAATAATCATAATATGTCTGATTCAACTATAGATCCTAGAGATTATACTGAATTACATAAAGCCTTGGCTCCTCATTTTATAGGTTTAAATTCAGTTACAAATGCTGAACCGGGTAAAATAACTGATTTTGTTAAAGCAAATCAAGGTCATACTGTTATTTCTCGTGTTCTTATAGCAAATAATGGTATTGCTGCTGTTAAAGAAATTAGATCAGTTAGAAAATGGGCCTACGAAACTTTTGGTGATGAAAGAGCTATTCAATTCACCGCAATGGCCACCCCAGAAGATTTAGAAGCTAATGCTGAATACATTCGTATGGCTGATCAATTCGTTGAAGTTCCAGGTGGTACTAATAATAATAATTATGCTAACGTTGATTTAATTGTTGAAATTGCTGAAAGAACTAATGTTCATGCTGTTTGGGCTGGTTGGGGTCATGCTTCTGAAAATCCTTTATTACCAGAAAAATTGGCCGCTTCTCCTAAAAAAATTGTCTTTATAGGTCCTCCTGGTTCCGCTATGAGATCGTTGGGTGATAAAATTTCTTCTACCATTGTTGCCCAACATGCTGATGTTCCTTGTATTCCTTGGTCTGGTACTGGTGTTAAAGAAGTTGTTATTGATAAAGATTCTAATTTAGTCTCAGTTTCTGATGCCGTTTATGCTAAAGGTTGTTGTTCTGATCCTGAAGATGGTTTAGTTAAAGCTAAACAAATTGGTTTCCCAGTTATGATTAAAGCTTCTGAAGGTGGTGGTGGTAAAGGTATTAGAAAAGTTGATAATGAAACCGATTTTATCACTTTATATAAACAAGCTGCTAATGAAATTCCGGGTTCTCCAATCTTTATCATGAAATTAGCTGGTGATGCTAGACATTTAGAAGTTCAATTATTGGCGGATCAATACGGTACTAATATCTCTTTATTTGGTAGAGATTGTTCTGTTCAAAGAAGACATCAAAAAATTATTGAAGAAGCTCCAGTTACTATTGCTAAAAAGGAAACTTTCCATGAAATGGAAAATGCTGCTGTCAGATTAGGTAAATTGGTTGGTTATGTTAGTGCTGGTACCGTTGAATATTTATACTCTTATTCGGAAGATAAATTTTATTTCTTGGAATTAAATCCAAGATTACAAGTTGAACATCCAACTACTGAAATGGTTACCGGGGTTAATTTACCTTCTGCTCAATTACAAATTGCTATGGGTATTCCAATGCATAGAATAAGAGATATTAGAACTTTATACGGTGTTGATCCTCATACTTCAACCGCTATTGATTTTGAATTTAAAACTGATAGTTCTTTAGTTAGTCAACGTCGTCCAGTTCCAAAAGGTCATACAACTGCTTGTCGTATTACTTCTGAAGATCCAGGTGAAGGTTTTAAACCTTCTGGTGGTTCTTTACATGAATTAAACTTCAGATCTTCATCAAATGTTTGGGGTTATTTCTCAGTTGGTAATCAATCTTCAATTCATTCCTTTTCTGATTCTCAATTTGGTCATATTTTTGCCTTTGGTGAAAATCGTCAAGCTTCTAGAAAACATATGGTTGTTGCTTTAAAAGAATTATCTATTAGAGGTGATTTCAGAACTACTGTCGAATATTTAATTAAATTATTAGAAACTCCAGATTTTGAAGATAATACTATTACTACTGGTTGGTTAGATGAATTAATTACTAAAAAATTAACTGCTGAAAGACCAGACCCAATTGTTGCAGTTGTTTGTGGTGCTGCTACTAAAGCTCATATTCAAGCTGAAGAAAATAAATCTGAATATGTTCAATATTTAGAAAAAGGTCAAGTCCCAAATAAAGATTTATTGAAAACTATTTTCCCAGTTGATTTCATTTATGAAGGTCATAGATATAAATTTACCGCAACAAAATCCTCCAATGACTCTTATACCTTATTTTTAAATGGTAGTAGAGCTGTTGTTGGTGTTCGTCCATTATCAGATGGTGGTTTGTTATGTGCAATTGGTGGTAAATCTCATTCTATTTATTGGAAAGAAGAAACTTCTGCCACTAGATTATCAGTTGACGGTAAAACTTGTTTATTAGAAGTTGAAAATGATCCAACTCAATTAAGAACCCCATCCCCTGGTAAATTAGTTAAATATTTAGGTCGAAAGTGGTGAACATGTCATTGCCGGTCAAGCTTATGCTGAAGTTGAAGTCATGAAAATGTGTATGCCTTTAATTGCTCAAGAAAATGGTGTTGTTCAATTAATTAAACAACCTGGTTCAACTGTTAATGCCGGTGACATTTTAGCTATCTTGGCTTTGGATGATCCATCTAAAGTTAAACATGCTTTACCTTTCGAAGGTACTTTACCAGATTTAGGTTCTCCAAACGTTAAAGGTACTAAAGTTGTTCATAAATTCCAAGATGGTGCCAATGTCTTGAAAAACATTTTAGCCGGTTTCGATAATCAAGTTATCATGAATTCAACTTTAAAAGATTTAATCTCAATTTTAAAAGATAGAGATTTACCTTATTCTGAATGGGCTCAGTTTATTAGTGCTTTACATTCAAGATTACCACCTAAATTGGATGAAACCTTAAGTGCTTTAATTGAAAGAACCAAATCAAGAAACGCGGATTTCCCTGCTAAGCAAATTTTGAAACATATTCAAAAAGTTCAAAATGATGCATCCACTGATGCTTCTTTCTCTGATGTTGTTGCTCCTTTAGTTGATATTGCTACTAAATATTCTAATGGTTTGGTCGAACATGAATACAATTTCTTTGCTGCTTTGCTCAATGAATATTATGATGTTGAATCATTATTCTCCGGTCTCAATACTCGTGAAGATGACGTTGTATTAGGGTTGCGTGATGAGAATAAATCTGATTTAAATAAGATTATCTCTATTGTTTTATCTCATTCTAGAGTAAGTGCTAAGAATAATTTAATTTTAGCCATCTTAAACGAGTATCAGCCATTATTACAAGCCTCTTCAAGTGTTGCTGTTTCTCTTAGAGAATCATTGAAAAAATTAGTTGAATTGGATTCCAGAGCTACTGCTAAAGTTACTGTCAAAGCCAAAGAGATATTGATTCAATGTTCTTTACCATCCATTAAGGAAAGATCAGATCAATTGGAACATATCTTAAGATCTTCTGTCTTACAAACTTCTTATGGTGAAATCTATGCTATCCACCGTCAACCTAAGTTAGAAGCTATTAGAGAAGTTGTTGACTCCAAACATATTGTTTATGATGTCTTGCCTCAATTTTTGGTTAACCAAGATGAATGGGTTGCTATTGCCGCTGCTGAAGTCTATGTTCGTCGTTCTTATAGAGCCTATTCGTTAGGCGAAATTTCTTATCATTTCCATGATAGATTACCAATTATTGAATGGAAATTCCAATTGCCAAATATCACCACTTCACCATTTGCTGGTAATGATCAAAAAACTGAAGGTCATCCTAACTCTATGAACAGAGCTGCCTCAATTTCAGATTTATCTTTCACTGTTGATCCAAAATCCGAACAAAAACCAAGAACTGGTATTTTGGTTCCATGTAGACATCTTGATGATGTTGATGAAATGCTTATTCCAGCATTAGAAAAACTTCAACCAAATGATGCTATCACTTTCAAAGCTGGTGAAAACCAACCAGAATTTTTCAATGTTGTTAATATTGTTATCACTAATATCGATGGTTACATTTCAGAAGAAGAAGTTTTGCTGAAAGTCAACGAAGTTCTTAACGAATTTAAAGATGATTTCAAGGCTGCTGCTGTACGTCGTATTACCTTTGTTTTTGCTAACCAAATTGGTCAATATCCTAAATACTACACTTATTCTGCTCCAGATTACACTGAAAATAAAGTCATTCGTCATATTGAACCAGCTTTAGCTTTCCAATTAGAGTTAGGAAGATTAGACAATTTTGATATTAAACCAATTTTCACTGATAACAGAAACATTCATGTTTATGAAGCAGTTGGTAAGAATGCTCCTTCAGATAAGAGATTTTTCACTAGAGGTATTATCAGAACTGGTGTTATCCGTGATGATATCAGTATCAGTGAGTATTTGATTGCTGAATCAAATCGTTTGATGTCTGATATTTTAGATGCTTTGGAAGTTATTGATACTTCTAATTCTGATTTGAATCATATTTTCATTAATTTCTCTGCTGTTTTCAATGTTTTGCCTGAAGAAGTTGAAGCTGCTTTTGGTTCTTTCTTAGAAAGATTTGGTAGAAGATTATGGAGATTAAGAGTCACTGGTGCTGAAATCCGTATTGCTTGTACTGACCCAACAACTGGTAATTCATTCCCATTACGTGCTATTATTAATAATGTTTCTGGTTATGTTGTTAAATCTGAATTATATATGGAAGTTAAGAACACCAAAGGTGAATGGGTTTTCAAATCAATGGGCCACCCAGGTTCAATGCACTTAAGACCTATCTCAACTCCTTATCCAGCTAAAGAATCATTACAACCAAAACGTTATAAAGCCCATAATATGGGTACCACTTACGTTTATGATTTCCCAGAATTATTCCGCCAAGCTACTATCTCCCAATGGAAATCATTCACTGGTCCTAACAAGATTCCAAAGGATTTCTTCCAATCTTTAGAATTAATTCCTGATGAAAATGGTGACTTAACAGCAGTCGAACGTGAACCAGGTTGCAACAAAATTGGTATGGTTGGTTTTAAAGTCTTTACTAAAACTCCAGAATACCCTCGTGGTCGTGAATTTATTGTTGTTGCTAATGATATTACTCATAAAATCGGTTCATTTGGTCCAGAAGAAGATTATTTCTTCGATAAATGTACTAAATTAGCTAGAGAATTAGGTATTCCAAGAATCTACCTTTCTGCTAACTCTGGTGCAAGAATTGGTATTGCTGATGAATTAGTTCCTTTATTCAAAGTTGCTTGGAATGATCCATCTTCTCCAGATAAAGGTTTCCAATACTTATACTTAACTCCAGAAGATCAAAGATCTATCATTGAAAATGGTAAAGGTGATACTGTTGTCACTGAAAGAGTAGTTGAAGATGGTGAAGAACGTTACGTTATCAAATCTGTTATTGGTGCTGAAGATGGTTTGGGTGTTGAGTGTCTTAAAGGTTCTGGTTTAATCGCTGGTGCAACTTCAAGAGCCTATAAAGATATCTTTACCATTACCTTGGTCACCTGTAGATCTGTTGGTATTGGTGCTTACTTAGTTAGATTAGGTCAAAGAGCTATTCAAATTGAAGGGCAACCTATTATTTTAACTGGTGCTCCTGCTATTAACAAGTTATTGGGTAGAGAAGTTTACTCTTCTAACTTACAATTGGGTGGTACCCAAATTATGTACCGTAATGGTGTCTCTCATTTGACTGCTAGTGATGATTTAGCCGGTGTTCAAAAGATCATGGAATGGATGGCCTATGTTCCAGCTGTTCGTGGTATGCCAGTTCCAATCTTAGAATCAGAAGATCCTTGGGATAGAGATATTGATTACTATCCTCCAAAGAAAGAAACTTATGATGTTCGTTGGATGATTGAAGGTCGTGAAAACGAAGAAGGTGAGTTTGAATCTGGTTTGTTTGATAAAAATTCTTTCCAAGAAACTTTATCTGGTTGGGCTAAAGGTGTTGTTGTCGGTAGAGCTCGTCTTGGTGGTATCCCTATTGGTGTTATTGGTGTCGAAACTAGATCAGTCGATAACTTATACCCAGCAGATCCTGCTAATCCAGATTCTACTGAAGTCAAGATTCAAGAAGCTGGTCAAGTCTGGTACCCTAACTCTGCTTTCAAGACTGCTCAAGCTATCAATGATTTCAATAATGGTGAACAATTACCATTAATGATTTTAGCTAACTGGAGAGGTTTCTCAGGTGGTCAACGTGATATGTACAATGAAGTTCTTAAATATGGTTCTTTCATTGTTGATGCTTTAGTTGATTTCAAACAACCAATTTTCACATACATTCCTCCAAATGGTGAATTAAGAGGTGGTTCTTGGGTTGTTGTCGATCCAACTATCAACAAAGATATGATGGAAATGTATGCTGATGTTGATTCTAGAGCCGGTGTTTTAGAACCTGAAGGTATGGTTGGTATTAAATACAGACGTGATAAATTATTAGCTACTATGGCAAGATTAGATCCTACTTATGCTGAATTGAAAGCTAAGTTAGCTAATTCTTCCGTATCATCTGATGAACACTCTCAAATCTCAGCAAAATTAGTTGCTCGTGAAAATGCTTTATTACCAATCTATTCCCAAATTTCTGTTCAATTTGCTGATTTACATGATAGATCTGGTCGTATGTTGGCTAAAGGTGTTATCAGAAAGGAAATTGAATGGGTCAATGCTAGACGTGTTTTCTTCTGGCGTTTACGTCGTCGTTTGAATGAAGAATACTTATTGAAGATAATTGGTGAACAAATTAAATCTTCAGATAAATTAGAAAAAGTTGCTAGATTGAAGAGTTGGATGCCAACTGTTGATTACGAAGATGATGAAGCTGTCAGTACTTATATCGAAGCTAACCATAATAAATTGAAAAAGAAGATCGATGAATTGAAAGGAGAAAGTGCCCGTAAGAACATTTCAGGTCTCTTGAAAGAAGATCCATCTACTGCTGCTGCTGCTATGAAAGAATTTATTTCAACTCTTTCAGAAGATGAAAGAGCTCAATTTTTACAATCTCTTCAATAGAGATTGTTTTAAAACCCTAATGGGATATCTTGACATTAATTATTATTTTGTATTTTATATATAGTGTTTTCATTAAATATAATAGTTTTTTCATTTTGGAATATTTATTTGTAATGATTTTGTTCACAGACGCTAAACTACCACTTTTTTTTTTTTTTTTTTTTGCAATCATACGAGACAACCGAGTACCATATTAAAGATGATGCTTATAAATCCAATTGTCCTACTTTTATTGAATTTTCAATGTATTTTTGCTATTCCCTACTTAGTTTCCTTAAAGCTACCCGAGACTCTTGAAACATTCTTGACTTACGATGTCAAATATCCTCAACCTCAAAGGATCAAATCCTTGATTGGTGATACATTCACAATTGGCAACTTCACAATCATGTCTGGGAATTTCACTAAAGTTGCACTAGAGCGGTTGAAAAGGTGTCCTTTGGTAGCAGACATCACCCCCGATACTATAATCAACGCCTTTGAGATTGAAGAGCAGTATAACTGCCCGAGACACCTTGCTAGGCTCTCTCTGTACAATAAGTTGGGGGACGATGATTTTTCATACTTCTACGACTCTCAATATGCGGGTCAAGGGGTGAACGCTTATGTTCTAGACTCCGGAGTGGCAGTTGAGCATCCAGAGTTTCAAGGAAGAGCATCGACTGGTTATGATTTTACAAATGAAGGATCTGGAGACACCAATGGTCATGGAACTCACGTGGCAGGATTGATTGGATCAAGAACATATGGTGCTGCTAAGAAAGTTAATATCATTGAAGTCAAGGCCTTGGATCGAAAAGGAGCAGGCTCTTTGAGTACAATTATTTCAGCTATCGAATTTACTGTCAACCATCGAAAAAACAGCGGAAGACAAGGTGTTGCAAATCTTTCCTTAGGGGCAGCTAGGAATAAAGTCCTTAATCAGGCTATTGAAGCTGCTGTTAAAACCGGTTTAGTTATGGTTGTTGCAGCTGGAAACTCGAATGTCAATGCATGCTTATCTAGTCCAGGCAAGTGCAAAGTCTGCCATCACTGTCGGTGCTATCGACGATAGGAGTGACGGGATAGCTTCTTTTTCAAATTGGGGAGAATGTGTTGACGTATTCGCTAGTGGCGCATACGTTGCTAGCGTTAATGCTCAAGATTATAACAAGCCTCAGATATTATCAGGTACATCTATGTCCGCTCCAATAGTGACTGGCTTTATATCAACACTATTAAGTAAAGGAGTCAAGCCAAAGAGCGTCAGAGAAGAAGTCATCAACATGGCAGCAACGAACAGAATTCCAAGATCGTCTGTATTTCTTAGAATAAAAACACCCAATAGAATCGCTTACAATGGTTTGGGCAGGACAGAAAACCGACTCAGACTCAGATTCAGACTCTGATTCTGATTGAAATCGAATGGGTTCATACCACACTCGACCTCTCAATAAACTCAATGCTTTTACTAATGTATGACTTTGCAACATGTAACTCGTCCGTGTAGAGCCGTTCGCTTTTTTTTTTTTTTTTTTTTTTTCGCAATTTTGCACCAATACAAAACTGTGTTTGTACAAAGGGAAATTTGCAGCGCTTAGAAGAATATCAAGCTGAAAAGCAGTTGAAAGTTCAAGGATCAACCTTTTGATTCCATGGAGAGAATGAATGGAGCGATTGAGTCCGCTTGGGAAACCAGTATGTATAAAAATAGGGAAAAAGCTTCTAGTAGGAATACTAACACCTCAAAGATTCACAAGCAGATAAGTCAGTCAAGACAGCTGCTACAGCTAATATACCACCTTCCACGGGATTCAGAACACCTTTCGTTAATTCGAGCCGTTGGGCAGATGTTGGGAGAATCAGTGCTACTTATAATCCTGAGAATTCCAAAAAGAAGGACCCTGGTGAGTTGTTTTCCGATACAGCTCTTTTTGATAATTTTCTGAAAAAGTATGATCCATACCCTGACTGGGGTGCCAATGAGCCAGTACCAATTGAAAGACGTGAAATCGAAGCGATATTCATCCAATTATTCGAGGTGTTTGGATTTCAATATGATAACACCAGGAATATGTTTGATTATTTCTTGAAACTCTTAGACTCCAGAGCTTCGAGAATGGGTCCAATTCAAGCCTTAAGATCACTTCATGCTGATTATATCGGTGGAATTAATTCCAATTTTAGAAAATGGTATTTTGCAGCCCAGTTGGATATCGACGATGCCAACGCTTCAACTAGTGAAACTGAAAAACCAAAGAAGAAAACAATTCATTCGCTCGAGGACGCAGAACGTCAATGGTATTTGAATATGAATAGTTTATCAGCAACAGACTGTGTTATCCAAATTGCTCTATATCTTTTATGTTGGGGTGAGGCAAATAACATCAGGTTTATGCCTGAGTGTCTTTGCTTCATCTTTAAGTGTTGCAACGATTACTACTATGCCCTTGATGCTGATGGCCCAATTCAAAATGTTACTCCTAGCTTTTTAGATCACGCAATAACTCCACTTTACAATTTTTATAGAGATCAGTCTTATTTCAAACAAGATGGAAAATATGTCCATAATGATAAGGATCATAAAAATGTGATCGGTTATGACGATATGAATCAGCTCTTTTGGTATGGTCAAGGTTTGGAGAAATTATGTTTGAGCGACAAGAAGAAGAAATTAATGGATATCAATCCATCAGAAAGATATAAGTATTTAAATCAAATAAAGTGGGATAAGGTATTTTATAAAACATTTAAAGAAAAAAGAGAGTGGTCTCACGTCTGGATGAACTTCAATAGAATCTGGATCATTCATGTTTGCATGTTTTGGTATTATACTTCATTCAATTCACCTTCTTTATATACTCATAATTACCTGATTTCAATCGACAATCAGCCAACTACTCAAATGACATTGTCTACAATGTCAATCGCGGGTTCAATTGCCTGCTTTATATGCATAGTGTCAGTCATTTTAGAGCTTTCTTTCATTCCACGAAGATGGCCAGGGGCACAGCCAGTTACTAGAAGATTATTAATGTTGATAATTACTTTTTCAGCAAATACGTTACCAAGCATTTATTTACTTTATACTTATCCTTTGAATGCTGAATCAAAGCTAGGCCTTACCATTGCAAGCATTCAATTTACTTTATCACTCTTTACAGTGGGATATTTGTCTCTTATTCCTCTTGGTAAATTATTCACCAATACCCAAAAGGATGATCGTCGATTTCTTCCAACGCAAACTTTTACTTCTTCATTTTACCAATTAAAAGGAACCGATAAAATGGCATCCTATGGTCTTTGGGTTGCAGTATTCTTATCAAAATTTATTGAATCTTATTTTTTCCTAACCCTTTCCTTACGTGATCCAATTCGTGAGTTAAGTATAATGCGTATGAGTAGATGTACTGGAGAAATTTGGGTTGGTAGGTTATTTTGTATGTACCAACCACACATAGTTCTTGGATTGATCATTATCACAGATATGTTTTTATTCTTTCTAGATACTTATCTTTGGTATATTGTTTGGAACACCATATTTTCAGTTTTTAGGTCCTTTTATATTGGAGTCTCTATTTGGGCACCGTGGAGAAATATTTTTTCCAGACTTCCGAAAAGAATTTTTTCAAAAATCATTTTTGCATCCAGTGATCGTAATATTAGGACAAAAGTTCTTGTATCCCAAGTATGGAACTCAATCATCATATCCATGTACAGAGAGCATCTTTTGTCTTTGGAACATGTTCAAAAGCTTATATATAAACAAATTCCTACTTTAGGAGTTGAAGGGGGTTATGTTTTAAAAGAACCCACTTTCTTCGTTTCTCAAGAAGACCAAGCAATGAAATCGACTTTGCTTTACGAGCAATCTGAAGCTCAAAGAAGAATAACCTTCTTTGCACAGTCATTATCAACACCCATACCTGAAGTCGGAAGCACCAATTCCATGCCTTCAATCACAGTGCTAGTTCCACATTATAGTGAGAAGATAACCTTAACATTAAAAGAAATAATCAAGGAAGAAGATCAATACTCTCATGTCACCATGTTAGAATATTTGAAGCTGCTCCATCCTTTGGAATGGTCAAATTTTGTTAAGGACACAAAAATGCTAGCAGAGGAGTTTGATAACGAATCTTCACTGGCCGAATATCTGAAACAAGAAGACTTAAACGATTTACCTTATTATTCGGTAGGATTCAAAGTTGCAACACCAGAATATATTTTGAGAACCCGAGTGTGGGCTTCCTTAAGATCTCAAACCTTATACCGTACCGTTTCCGGTTTTATGAATTATTCTCGAGCTATCAAACTCTTATTTGATGTTGAAAACCCTGAAAGCAAAGATTTCGATGACGAATATGATAAACTCGAAGCAGCATCATTCATGGCAATTAGGAAATTTCGTTTGATTACTTCAATGCAAAGATTGAAGCATTTTACTCAAGAAGAAAATGAAAACAAGGAATTCTTGTTGCGAGCTTATCCAGAATTGCAAATTGCATATCTTGATGAAGAAATTGATCTTCAAACAGGAGAAACATTATATTATTCTTGCCTCATTGACGGAAGTTGTGCCATTTTGGAAAACGGTGATAGAGAACCAAAGTATAAAATAAAATTATCGGGAGACCCTATCTTGGGAGATGGAAAATCTGACAACCAAAATCATTCATTGATCTTTTGTAGAGGAGAGTATATCCAACTTATTGATGCCAATCAGGATAATTACATCGAAGAATGTCTCAAAATTAGAAGTATCCTTGCCGAGTTCGAGGAAATGACTGTTCCATTAGATTCATATTCTACTACCCTAAAAGATACTGAATATTCCAGCCCTGTTGCAATTATCGGAACTCGAGAATACATATTTTCGGAGAACATTGGAATATTGGGAGATGTTGCAGCTGGAAAAGAACAAACATTTGGAACGTTATTTGCCAGAACGTTGGCTCAGATAGGTGGGAAGTTACACTATGGACACCCTGATTTCTTAAATAGCATTTTCATGACAACCAGAGGTGGGGTATCAAAAGCACAAAAGGGACTACATTTGAATGAAGATATATATGCTGGAATGAATGCAGTAATCAGGGGAGGTAGGGTAAAACATTGTGAGTATATGCAATGCGGAAAAGGACGTGATCTTGGTTTTGGATCTATTTTGAACTTCACAACTAAAATTGGTGCTGGAATGGGAGAGCAAATGCTTTCGAGAGAATATTTTTATTTGGGTACTCAGCTTCCTTTGGATAGGTTTTTATCCTTCTATTATGCACATCCTGGCTTCCATTTGAACAACGTCTTCATAATTTTATCTATAAAATTATTCCTACTTGTTGGTATAAATATTGCTGCACTTACAAACGACACCACTATTTGCGAATATGATAGATTCAAGCCTATAAGTGATCCCCGTAAGCCAACTGGATGTTATAATTTAATTCCTGTTGTACAATGGCTTGAAAGATGTATTTTCTCAATATTTGTTGTTTTTTCAATCTCATTCATTCCTTTGTGGGTACAAGAACTTACTGAACGTGGATTATACAAAGCACTAACGAGATTGGGTAAGCATTTTGCATCATTTTCTCCTTTATTTGAGGTTTTCGTGTGTAGAATCTATGCACAATCACTAGTAAGTGATATTGCAATTGGTGGTGCAAGATATATCGCCACAGGAAGAGGTTTTGCAACAGTCAGGAATTCGATTACAAAATTATATGCTCGTTTTTCATATGAGAGTTTGAATTTTGCAGCAATTTCAGGGCTTTTAATTCTTTTTACCTCAATTGCAATGTGGAAAATTTCATTATTGTATTTTTGGGTTACAATCATTGGTCTATTAATTTGTCCATTCTTATTCAACCCAAATCAGTACTCATGGGCTGACTTTTTTCTTGACTATAAAGTATATCTCAAGTGGTTATTTGGGGGAAACAGCCGATCAAGAAGCTCATCTTGGATCGGATTCACAAAACTAATCAGAAGTAGAATAACAGGAGTAAAAGGCAAATCGACCAAGATTGAAGAAGAGATTAAACTTGTTAGCGATGTTCGACCTCCCAGGTTCAATGCAATTATATTGCAATCATTGTTTCAGATCTTACAGATGTCATTCATTTTTTTTGCCTATACTTTTGCAAACTCGCAAAACGAAGCAAGAGGCATGTTACCGGTAAACAGCATCTTGCGTATAGTAATTATTGCATTCGGTCCGATTATAGTGAATCTGGCTATATTGTTGATATTTTTTATAATATCTTTACTCACTGGTCCAATATTAAGTCTAGTTTTTAAGAAGTATCCTTCCGCCATCTCAGCAACTGTTCACATCCTTGCACTTGCTAATCATATATTCTTTTTCGAGTTTCTTTGGTTCCTTCAAGCATGGGACTTTTCCAGAACAGTATTGGGGTTTGCGCTTTCTTCAATTATACAGAGTTGGTTTCTTCAATTGTTTACAGCATTATTTATTTCTAGTGAATTCAAACATGGTAGGCCAAACAGAGCTTGGTGGTCAGGAAAGTGGATTAGTTCAGAGTTAGGTTGGCATATTTTAACTCCAGCCATTCCGTGAATACTTTTGTAAAGTAACTGAGCTTAGTTATTTTGCATCAGACTTTTTAATTGGTCACATAATTCTTTTTATTCAAATTCCCTATTTTGTTCATTCCATATGCTAACTTATGGCATTCGATGATGCTATTCTGGTTGAAACCGAGTAAACAGATAAGACCAAGACTTCTTTCAAAAAAGCGAAGAAGGTTAAGAAGGGTAACCGTAAACGTATACACCATTATATTCTTTACTGGTATTCCTTCTATTTTCAAGTCTAATTGTGCTTCCAATTGTGGCAACGAAAGTTTTGGAAATTGATTTTGAAGAGTTTACTCCTGAAATATTAGATTCGTTAATCCAACCACAGTCCATCCCATCTCAGAAAAAGGGTCTTCATAAGAACCTAATTAAAAGTCCATTTTAATCTCTATACATATTTCTTTCTTCGTAGTAATCAGTACTTTATGATTATCATTTATTATTTATGAGGGAGCTTAACTAGTAACATGTCATTAATTTTGTTATGTAATATCACGATAAAGCATGTAATATCTTATAATACTGTTTATACATCTCTTCATTTCCCAAACCTTTGATCTCACGAAGAATAGCATCGAACATTCTCTTGAGATACGAATTGCAATGAAATATCGAATCTTCGACAAGAAGACATAGACTTCAAACTATTCAAAACAGAAGAATGCCAATCATTTAATATGTTGCTTTTAGATGCAAATAAAGTAGCTTCAAAGAAAAAGTCCAAAAACTCGGCATCCACTCCTGATTCAGCAAACAAATCATTAAATGTATCTGGAGGTAACTCTAGTACGTATTTATAACCATTAGCCTTCTTATGTGGTGGCAATGAAGCTAATGCTCTTAAATGATGTGTCCCAGATCTTTCTGTAAAAGGTTTGGTTAAGCGTGAAGCTGGTTCAGGCTGTTTCTTCTTCGAAGCTGGGAATAATTCATCGATCTGAGAAGTGGCTTCTTCTGATATTTGGGGATTCGGTTTGGATATAAGAGAAGGATGGTTAGGTTCCATAAGACTTTTGTATTCCTCGGGAATCTCGTCAACGGACTCGATCGGTATAGGAACACGGCTGCTCTTCTGGTTTTCAAGTTTCATCTTTTTAGGATTGAATTTCAAAGCTATTCATCAACTCAATGACTTGTTTATTATTAGGGTCGATTCCTAATGCTTCCTCTAATGTAAGCTTTGAGTTCACGCAATCATTAGTACTTTTTAGGATAACAGCTTTTCTGAACAACAATTTCACTCTGACCCTTATCTTCTGCATTAAGTCTGAGTCCTTCTTCGGTATCTTTGAGAGCTCTGTCCCAATCCCCAAGATTTATAAAACATTGTGCACGATTGGAATATAGCACAGGAGATGCAGCGAGCTTTATTGCATCACGATAAATTTTGGCCGCTTTTTTGAACTCTCGCTTGGAGAAAGCTTCATTTCCCATTACACGGAGTTGATCAGCATTCGGCATTTTCCTCTCCTTTCAATTTGTTTTCGATTAAAGCCGATTTTGATGAGTCTACGTTCTTTCAATTGAATGTAATTTTTTTTTTCAGGTCAGTTGATCTGCGCAAAAGATGTTTCAAAAAAATCCCGGTGCTAAGTGCATTTACACTTCTTCTAAGCATAGTTGTTTTCAAAATAAGTCTATCTTCCTAGAGATGACGAAGGAAGAATTGAGAGATGAGATCGAAGCCATTGATGCGATTTACCCCGAGTCAGTGGAGGAACTTGGTCCTCTGATTTATAAACTCACAATCCCCAATCATGAATCATTGAGTATTCAAATCACATTTCCAGAGGAATATCCTGACACGATACCCGAGATTATCCAGCTTGTAGCAGCAGAGAATAGTAAGTATGTGGATCCAAGCTATTTAGAAGAAAATTTCAAAAAGATTCTAACCAGAACATTCCACGAAGGGGAAGTAGTAGTATTCGAGCTATTTTCAGAGATTGAACAATTTTTAGAAGAGTATAATGCAACTCATGAAGAACTTGTGAAAAATACCCCTTCGCCCAAGCCCGAAGAAGACGAAAAAGATATTATTGATAGCATGAAATACACAAGTTTGGAAGATAGCCCGAAGACAGACGTGAAGGCCAAATCACCGCCCCCGGCTATTCAAACCAACTCTAAGTACAAGATTGTAGATCCTCTTACTGGATGGTATTTCTCGGACCCTATTATTGATAGAGGATCTACCTTTATTGGATTCGCTCGTGAGGTTCACTCAGTTGATGATGCGGCATACTACATTGATTTACTAACCACAGATAAGAAGGTTGCCAAATCCAATCATAATATGACTGCTTGGAGAATCAAGAAGGAAAATGGAGTACAGTATCAAGACTGTGATGATGATGGTGAAACGGCTGCTGGTGGCCGAATGTTGCATTTATTAACGGTATGTACTATTCAACAAATCAAAGTATTGGTATCTTACTAACAAATATAGATGATGGACGTATGGAATGTTGTTGTTGTTGTGAGCAGATGGTTTGGTGGAACCCACATTGGACCAGGATAGATTCAAACATATCAATACTGCAGCCAGAGAAGCTGTTTTGAACGGTAATTTTGGAGATGCAAAAAATGACAATGACAATAATAAAAGTACTAATACAAAGAAGAAGAAAAAATAATCAAAGACTCAATGAGATAACATCTATTTGAAATTGCTGAATCTTTTACGTTTGTTTTTGATTTCAGGTTTATAATCTTCTTGGTTGTCCGATTTCCTCTTATTCGAGGGATCCTTTGCATCAGTTTTATTAGAATCAGAAGCTGGTTTATTTAATAATGATTCTAAGAATGCTTTTGTCCCCAATTCAGGCTCTTCTATAGGTTTTTCATTACCAGAAGCTTTCTTTGGATCCAATTTTGTCATTTTTTTTGCTTCCTTTGGTTTATTCTGTAATTTGGTTAGTTAACTTTCATAGACATATAAAAACAATATTAATAGATAACATACCTTTTTCTGAGTTTCTTTTATATCATCTACATCCAACAGCGATTCTTTCTTCTTGTCATTTTTGTCGTTCCCAAAAGTTCTTCTCCCAAGGTTGACTGGCGTAGAGTCCAGTTCAGGCTCATCACCGTTCGCAAAACTTTCTCTACCAAAAGAATTGATTCCGGAATAGCCCACCGATTCAACAACCCTGTTTGATTTCAATTTGGCTTTTATCTTTGAGGAATTTGGCAATCCCCATTCAGATGCGTCTTTCACCTTTGCTTGATCGTGCGGTTCCGGCGACTTCGAATTGCTACCACTGTCCGGTTGCATGAACTTCATGTTCATGACTCTGCTAGACAACCCACTCATGCTGTATTTGCTATTCTATTCCTTAGAAGACCAGCTAAACAGCCATTAAACGATTATTTGCAATGTTATAATTTTTCAAAATCAATTGTTGCGGGTAATGGCCTTCGCATTAAATTTTCATTTTTTTTTTTTTTTTTGTTAGTGCGATTTAATTTTTTTTAATAGAGAAGCAGAGATGTGAAGAGCTCATCTCTTGAAGAACCAATTTGCCAGAAGTTTTACTTGATAGACAAGCACTCCGAACCTTCTATCAATACAGGCAGGTTTACTTATAGGAACAGCATGAAGTCAGATTTCAAATTCTCCAATTTGTTGGGAACTGTTTATCGCCAAGGGAACTTGTTATATACCGAAGATGGAACTAAATTACTTAGTCCGGTTGGAAATCGAGTTAGTTGTTTCGATCTTATAAATAACACATCATTTACTTTCAACTACGAACATAGGAAGAATATAGCAAGAATAGCGTTGAATAAACAAGGGACGTTATTGCTAAGTGTTGATGAAGATGGAAGAGCCATTTTAGTGAATTTTGTCAGTCGAGTAGTTTTACATCATTTCAATTTCAAAGATCGAGTAAATGATTTACAATTTAGTCCAGATGGACACTATTTTGCTATTGCAGTTGGAAGATTCGTTCAAGTGTGGAAAACCCCTGATTTCACTGAAGACCGTCAATTTGCACCATTTGTTCGTCACAGAATCCATGCTGGTCATTATAATGACGTATTATCAGTGACATGGTCGAATGATTCAAGATTTTTCATCAGTACATCCAAAGATATGACCTCGAGATTTTTTCATTACACTCACTGGAAAAAGAAGTTGCCATGACATTAGCAGGCCATCGAGATTATGTAATGAAGGCATTTTTCAATGAAACTCAAGAAATCATATATACTGTTAGTAAAGACGGTGCTTTATTTCAATGGGAATACGTTGAAGAAGAAAATGATGAAGAATCACAAGACGAGGATAGTGAAAATGAAGATGATGATAGTAAGAAAGCATGGAGAATTACTGCAAAAAATTATTTTTATAGTGATGCAAAAGTGAAATGTGTTACATTTCATAGTGCCACCAACTTACTTGTAGTTGGATTTGGACAAGGGGAATTCAGATTATATGATTTACCTGAATTTAATATGATTCAACAATTGAGTATGGGACAAAATGCCGTTAATACTGTACAAATAAATAAAACTGGAGAATGGTTGGCCTTTGGATCATCTAAAGCAGGACAATTACTTGTTTATGAATGGCAATCTGAGCTGTATATTTTAAAACAACAAGGACATTTTGATCTGACCAATGCATTATGTTATTCACCGGATGGCGGTCGTGTTATAACTGCATCTGATGATGGTAAAATAAAAGTATGGGATGTTAATACTGGATTTTGCCTTATGACATTTCAAGAACATACTGCAGCTGTGACCGGAGTTCAATTTGCTAAAAGAGGACAAGTTTTATTTTCAGCATCATTGGATGGTACAGTTAGAGCATGGGATATGATTAGATTTAGAAATTTCCGTACATTTACCGCTAGTGAAAGAATACAATTCAATTGTTTAGCAGTTGACCCAAGTGGAGAAGTAATTGTTGCTGGATCTCATGATAATTTTGATATCTATGTTTGGTCCGTTCAAACTGCACAATTACTTGATTCATTAAGTGGACACGAAGGACCAATATCATGTTTAGCATTCGGACAAGAAAATTCTATATTAGCTTCAGCATCTTGGGACCATAGTATTAGAATTTGGAATATATTTGGAAGAAGTCAAACTGTTGAACCAATTGAAGTTACTAGTGATGTATTAAGTTTAACCATGAGACCAGATTCTAAAGAGTTAGCAGTGAGTACATTGGATGGACATATTACTGTGTTTCGATGTTGAAGATGCAAAACAATTACATTTAATCGATGGACGTAAAGATATATTAGGAGGTAGATTTTTAGAAGATAGATTTAGTGCTAAAAACTCTGCCAGACTGAAATATTTCACTACTATAAACTATTCATTTGATGGATTAGCATTAGTTTGTGGTGGTAATAATAATAGTATTTGTTTATATGATTTGACCAATGAAGTATTATTGAAGAGATTCACCGTTTCATTAAACATGCAATTCAATGGTACAATGGCAATGCTTAATAGTAATAAGATAACTGATGCCGGGACTTCAATTGATTTAATTGATAGAGCAGGAGAAAATTCTGATTTAGAAGATCGGGTTGATTCCACCTTACCAGGCTCACATAGAGGAGATCCAAGTTTAAGAAACGTCAGGCCAGAAATCAGAGTTACCTCGATTGCATTTTCCCCAACCTCGTCAGCATTTGCAGCCGCATCTACTGAAGGATTATTAATATTTTCCATTGATAGTGGAGTCATATTTGATCCATTTGATTTAGACGTTGACATCACCCCGGAGGCAACTTTAGAAACATTACAAGAAAAAGAATACTTAACTGCTTTGGTAATGGCCTTCAGATTAAATGAAGATTATTTAATTCAAAGGGTTTACGAGAATATTCCAGTCAAAGATATTCGTTTGGTTTGTGATGGCTTACCAGTGATCTATGTCAATAAACTACTTACGTTCATTGGTAAAAGTGTTGTTCAACTGCATCATTTTGAATTCAATTTACTTTGGATTCGTCTGTTAATAACAAGCCATGGTAGATACATCAACGCCCATAAATTTGAATTCAGCAGTAGCATCAAGATGATTCAGAGATTTTTAGGGAAATTGGCCCTGGAAGTTGTCCTGGTTTCCAAGAAAAACGGCTATCTCTACTCCTACTTGAGTGAATCGAGTAAACAAGAGCAAGACGAAGAAGAAGAAGAGGAAGAACTACTTGACGCTGGTGACATCGAAATGGACAACGACGAAGACGGCGACGACGACGACGACGACAACAACAACAACGACGACGACGACGACGAAGGTTGGTTTGGCCCCGAGTCCAGCATCAAGGCCTCCAACGGAATTGTCTTCAGCAAGTCCGACGACAGTGACGAAGAAATGCTGGATTAAATATATATATAGTTGCAATAAAGTATTCGCATCGAATGATAATTAATTAATGCACGGGTGCCCGGCGACGGCCCCCCAAGTTTCAAGAGTGTCTGAAAACCTCCCCAGACACAATCGAACAAGTAGTAAACAAAAGCACCCATACCTAATCACAATAAACAATCTGGACATAATAAAGCCAGCAGAAAAGGCTAATGGATTCCATTGGTTGAGAAATTGGTTGCTATTTTTGTTGTAATTAATTAAAAACCCCTAACAAAACCGAAAAAAGAAAGACCCCCCTCAATTTCTCCACCAAAAATGTAATTTTAATTATCAGACAAATTTTAAACTACGAGCGATTGTTTAGGGGCTGCAATAGTTTAAATAGTCTTGTTCTTCTTCCTACCACTTTTCTCTTCTTTGGATAGGGTTCTGGTAAGTTGGTAAGCTGGCAGCGTTGAACGTGAAACTCTTTTGGCAGCGAAAAGACCCTGATACTTTTGTACCTTTTCTTTCTTTTATCTAGTATTAATTAAGATTACTCCTTTACAGTTATGACTAGGGATATAAAAAACCATCTTCTCTTTGAAGTGGCCACCGAGGTGGCCAACAAGGTGGGAGGGATATACTCTGTTCTTAAGTCGAAGGCGCCAATAACTGTTGCTGAATACCGGGAGCGGTATACCTTGCTTGGTCCTTTGAATTATAATTCTGCTCAAATTGAGGTTGAAGAATTACCGGTGAAAGACACATACATTAAACAAACCTTGGAGTCGATGAGTAACCGCGGGGTTCGTTGGTTGTACGGAAGATGGTTAATCGAGGGTGCTCCTCGAGTATTGTTGTTTGATATTCATTCTGCCGCTCATAATTTGAATGAATGGAAGGCTGATTTGTGGAACATTGCCGGGATTCCCTACTCCTGATCATGACCAGGAAACCAACGATGCCATTTTGTTGGGGTATTTGGTTGCCTGGTTTTTGGGTGAATTGGTTTATCATGATCGAGAACGGGCGGTTATTACTCAATGCCATGAATGGTTGGCTGGGGTGGCTTTACCCTTATGTCGTAAGAGAAGAATTGATGTAACCACCATTTTCACCACTCACGCCACTTTGTTGGGTCGTTATTTATGTGCTGGTTCCACGGATTTTTATAATAATTTAGCAAATTTTGATGTTGATGCTGAAGCCGGGAAAAGAGGTATTTATCATCGTTATTGTATAGAGCGTTCTGCCACTCATTCGGCCGATGTGTTCACTACGGTTTCTCATATCACCGCTTATGAAGCTGAACATTTATTGAAACGTAAACCCGACGGGGTTTTGCCAAATGGTTTGAATGTGGTTAAATTCCAAGCAGTTCACGAATTTCAAAACTTACATGCTACTAAGAAGGAAAAAATTAATGAATTCGTTAAAGGTCATTTCTACGGGAATTACGATTTTGATTTAGAAAATACCTTGTATTTCTTCATTGCTGGTCGTTATGAGTTTAGAAATAAAGGGTGTGATTTTTTCATCGAGTCTTTAGCTAGATTGAATCATCGTTTGAAAGAAGCCGGTTCGAAAATGACTGTGGTTGCCTTTATTATTATGCCCGGTAAAATTAATTCTTACACGGTTGAAACTTTAAAAGGTCAAGCTGTTATTAAACAATTAGAAAACACCATTGAAGAAGTTCAAAAAAAAGTCAGTCAACGTTTATTTGAACATTGTGCTAGATTTCCTAATGATCATACTCATACCAATAATGGTAATGAAGTTCCTTCTATTGATGAATTGATTAAACCGGCAGACCGTGTTTTATTGAAAAGAAGAATTTTTGCCTTGAAAAGAGATGGTTTACCTCCAATTGTAACTCATAATATGACTGATGATGCTACTGATCCAGTCTTAAATCAAATTAGAAGAGTTCAATTATTCAATAAACCCGAAGATCGGGTTAAAATCATTTTCCATCCAGAATTCTTGAACGCTAATAATCCAATTTTATCTCTTGATTATGATGAATTCGTAAGAGGTTGTCATTTAGGGGTTTTCCCCTCTTATTATGAACCTTGGGGCTACACTCCTGCTGAATGTACCGTGATGGGGGTTCCTTCAATCACAACTAATTTATCTGGATTTGGTTGTTATATGGAAGATTTAATTGAAAATACTAGTGATTATGGTATTTATATCGTTGATCGTCGTATGAAATCAGTAGATGATTCCATTAATCAATTAGCCGATTACATGTTTGATTTTACAGAAAAAACTAGAAGACAAAGAATTAATCAACGTAATCGTACCGAAAGATTGTCAGATTTATTGGATTGGAAACGTATGGGTCTTGAATACATTAAAGCTCGTCAATTGTCTTTGAAAAGAGCTTATCCTGATAAATTCAAAAATGGTGCTAATCCTTTCAACAATACTTCCAGCTTAAAATTAACTAGACCTTTATCGGTTCCTGGATCTCCTCGTAGTAAAGTTGGATTGATGACTCCTGGTGATTTGGGCTCTCTTCAAGAAGCTCAACAATCCTTAAACACCGATGACTATATCGGCTTCAGCTTGGGTGAGGATGACGATGAAAATGATGAGCATTATCCTTTGACCTTGAGAGGTTCCTCTGCTCCTCCTCCGGATCCAGAAGAAATCGAAAATGATTCCTGATTGACTGGTTAATCGGATTTACTTGAATCGTTGATATTATTTTATTTTCCCGCTTTTGTTTTTGTTTCTGCATAGTTACAGTACAGCATTATCTGCATTTTCTGTTTCTTATCATACTTAATTCATTCTAATCTTGTCATGTTATCATATGTAATATATATCATACTGTCCTTGTCTTGTAGTTGCAAAATTGGATATTAAATCCGTACCTCCACAGATGGTCGTGCCCTTTGCCGCATCTGGTGGAAGGAAAAAAAAAAAAAAAAAAGCAGAAAACTCCCAATGAGAAACCGAAAGAAACGAAGAAAATGGACATATTAAAGGGTTCTTGTTTTTCAATACGTATCTTGTGATTGAAAATTCTGTCGTAAATTCGATATAAACATATATACACATCCAATAATGGTATGTCCCCTTTTTGATTTTAATTGGCCGTGAAGAAGACTCGTACTAACAATGGATAGTTACCCTTATACTTATTAACAAGTGCTAAGAATCAACAAATATTAGTTGAATTGAAAAATGGAGAAACTATAAATGGTACTTTGGTTAATTGTGATTCTTGGATGAACCTTACATTATCTGATGTAATCCAATCTTTTAATGATGGTGAATCTTTCCATAAATTGAAAGAAATTTATATTCGTGGTAATCATATAAAATACTTGAGAATGAATGAATCAATCATGGACCGTGCTAAAGAACAAAATGCTATTAATTTAGAACAAAGAAACAGAAACCAAAAGAGGAGAACTGGGTACGGTGGTGGTCATTATGGCGGAGGTAATAGAAGAAACTTTAATCGTAATTCTGGCCAATATAACAACCAAGGAGGCCGTCGTTACAACAATAATAATAACTACAATAATAACAATTATCAAGGTCATAATAACCATTCTGGCTCAAGCTTTCAACAAGCCCAAGGAAGTCAAATTCAAGAAACTATTTAATCTCGGGTATGATGTTGCTTCGTATTATGCTTTATATTTTCATTTCTTAAATGGTTTATTCTTTTCTTTTTTGATGTTAATGATCACGTTTATCGATTTATGAGTCGATTGTATCTTTAGATTCAATTCGTTACAATATTTTCTTTTTCTTTTTTTTTTTTTTTTTTTTTGGTCCTTTTTTTTAATAACTCTTGATGGCGTTGAGCCATCAACCAACTGTCTTATTCTACCTTCTAATGACTCTTACACCATTATATAAACTAATTTTGTATTATAATTGATATTGGATAGGTTGGATATTTTTGTTCTTTTTTCATTTTGTATCTTTAGGCGCTTAACCACAGAAAAATTGCAAAATTACAAATGTTGCAAAAAAAATTCTTATTCATAGAATTGGCCCAATACTCTCCAAAGAATTGCTACCTTCAACAATCCTAGGACTATTTGCTACTGTATCAATAAACTTTGCTAGTCAGACATGAAAACCCTCAATGGTAATATAATAACAAGAGGTAAATATAAAGGATATAAAGATATCAGATTCAAAAGATGTGCAACATCGTGGAGACATACATCGAAATGTTCAACTTGTTGCAATTGTCAGCATATGCCCTTTTACCTGTCGTGTTTAGCTGGTTCTGTAATTAATCGTCGAAATGTTGAGTGGTTCCACAATTTTTCGAAAATTAGTATAAGAGACGAAGAGGAAAACGATTTTATAACTAAATATAATAACACTTTCCAAAGCAATGAATACAATTATGTGTTCAGTAGAAAAAAATATTCCAGCACATGGAACGAGGAGCTAGATGAATTGTTGGAGGAGTTAAGTGAAATTCATCCTGATATACTTGAAATGGGGACGAGAGAAAGAAATATTGGCAAAAGTGACGAAAACGATGAAAATGATGAAAATTCATTGAATGATATAGTTCAGGATTCATTGAAACCCCAAGATTTGAAACATGTGGAACATCGAAATTCAAAAATCTTACATTCAATTTCATTACCGACTCCTTCCAAAAACTCAGTGCTAGGTAGAACATTGACAGACGATCTTAGCGGTAGAAATCCAGCTCGGCTTAGTAAAAAATTTAGATTATCAAGACGAAACGAATCGAGTTTCAATTTTTTTTCAAGAGAAAAGAAGAAAAGTTAGCTATTACAAGATTTCAAAAGTAGAAGGAATAAATATAATAATACATTAAAACAAACTTTAAGATTCACCACCGATGACCCAACTACGTAAGTCATCTCTGTATTTAATTTCATTAATTAAGCCATTAATTTCTTTTAAATCATCATCATCATTATCATTAGAAGAAACCAGTTTCTTCCAATTATCGAATTTTTCACCAAATTCTTTTCCGGATTTATTAAAAATATCATCTATGCATTGTTCGGGAGGATAATTTAGTAAGCTATGTAATTGAGGATCCCAAGTTGATTCCAAGATTTTTTTATAAAGGTTACTGATTATCGGATCCATAATCACGTTACTATTGAGACTTTGATGATTATTTATTAAATTTTGATGATTATTTGAATCTTTCATCAAAGAAGATGAAATTGAACCGTTCCCATTATTATTTACATTCAAATTATGAGGACGTAATTTTGATAAGGACGATTTTCTTGAAGGAGTATCTGATTTCGAAGGATTGGTAGAAGGAGTGTCATCACTTGAAAATGAAGAAGTTGGCAGAGCCGGACTTTGAAACTTCAGGTTAGGAGGAGGGGGTTGTTTACTCAAGGAAGACTCCGAGGGAGAATGAATTACATCATCCAATCCGCCAAAAACGTTTTTCCTTTCAAACTGAGGTACATTGAACCTAGTTGTTGCCGAGGAGTTTAAGTTAGTTGGTTTTCTAGGTTCGAACTGATGATTGTTATTAGAAGAGTGAGTATCATTAATCTGTAATTGAGTATGAAAATCATAATTCAAAGGTAATTCTTTTAATTGAATAGACAAACTGAGAATCAGATTAACTTTTGAATCTTTTAATAAGTATTTTGAAGTGACTGATTCATCAAAATTAAGATATTCCGATAAGTTAATGTCAATTTTACCTAATTCAATGGTTTCACCTTTATGATGATGATTTGAATTCTGCGTTTCAGACAGCATTTTCTCATTTATAAAGAAAACCCTTAGAATCAAATATTTATTAGCAATCAAATTTTCTCTTTTCTTAAAGGGAAATTTCAAGTTACAGCTTAACTGATAATTGAATAAGCATTTAAAATTGTGGATCTTCTTGGTTGAGGTTGTCACCGAGATATTACCAGAGCCGGACGACGCCGACGAAGAGCTGGTGTCTGAATGAGGAACGAGCGAGTGTTCACTAGCTGTCAAGTCCGTCTTGGACTCCTTATCACTAGAAGGAGTATGAGTTTTGAATGTTTTCAATCCGCTAAACCCCCGACGGGCATCCTTGATTTGCAACTCGATGAAGCAGGACCCGCTGATCTGGGGGATGTTGGACAACTCGTTGATCGTCAAGTTGAGACTAAACTTGGGCTTTTTAGATGAAAACATTGGTGGATAACCAATCCACTTCTCCAGGCTTCCCGCTGGCGGGATTTTTATCTACGAAAGAAACATCATAAACACCCGTACATTACACCCGTGCATTTTTCAAAAAAATACTACGCCCGTGCACCAGAGTGCACCGTTTTAAAAGAAAATTTTTCACTCGGTAGCAGATCAAATAAGGACCTGCAACAGAGTAAGGTACATATAACCCAATGCTACGACCGGCATGGAAAGGTTGAGACGAACAAAACCAGAGAAAAAGCACTAGAGAAGGAGGCGCCGGGATACGCCTTGATACCTGGGTGGGTATCAATCGTTTAAGTAAGGTTTACACGAACCTAGAAATTCTAATGAACAAAATTTCTATAAGACGGCATTACACGAAGATAGACTAACAAAGAGACTTTCCTCTGAGGTTAGGAGTCTCATTAAAGATGCATAAGCGTTTGTGACTTGCCCCCTCCCCCAGTGGTCCTTCTATTCTCCAATAATACTTTGAAGAATACCTGGTTTTGTAGTGCAAAATAAAAGTCAAACTACTCGGTTAAGTAAAATGGCTTGCAGCAATAGCAGTGTAAGATTCGAATATGTAAAGATAATGATTTATGCGGCTGGATAATCAAGTAATTGCCTTATGTTTTGGGAACAAACCACCGTTATATATTTCTGTTTATTCACCGGCACATCGACCTGACAGTTGTTTTGGCGTATCTCTGCTAAAGTTATCTTGTGATTTCTTTCACTCTTGACTTTACTTTTTCAATTTCACTTGGTTCAGCTTCTTTCATAAACGACTGGCAGTCCGTCATCTTGGGTATTGCTCAGCTCATTACTCTACTCTTCGTGTTTCCTTTGTTAGGCAATCAGCTCGGTTTAATATTCGCCTATCAATAGCTCGCGGCCATTGTCCTGCTCTATTAACTTATTTTGTTTTCTTTGTTTATTTCTCTAACCGTGTGCAAAAACAGTAGCTAATCCTTTTTTTAGTGCTTGTTTCTTTAGTGCAGTCTTTGGCCTGGTGCAGTGGTTTGGCAGTTTATTTAGTGCAGTTTTCAAAGCTTTCTGGTTTGTTTTTGTTTTATTTATTGGCCTTGATACAAAAAATTATCAACTATCAACAAACTAACAACAACCTGCTAGTGGTCTTTTCAAGCTAGAACGCCCCTTTCCCAACCTCCAAGTATTTTCGTTGAAGATTAGTATTGGAGAAGCCATAATCTGAATTGTTTCTGGTTGATATTTATAAGTATAAGTTATAAAAAAAAAAAAGGTATAAGTGATTATAAAAGATTATAAGTAGGAGTGATTTTAAAAAAAAAAATATTAAGTGGTTATATCGATATATTCGGTGATATTTAAACAAGTTAAGCACGCGTGATTATGTCTGTTGGTGGAACGATTGAAGAAACAGCCAATGCTACGGCTGATACTTTTAAATCTCTTAGTCTTTCCCTTCCTTTTGAAACGACAAAGTATACTTTTATATGTTTGTTTCTTACCAGAGTGTTAAATTTAAAAGATGAAGCTAAAATTACTCAATTGGTCAATAATAATTCAAGTGATAGTATAGCAACAACAACATTGAAGCCAACGAAAAAGAAACGACCAATCGAAATACTTCCAGGAATTGCTATACCAAATGACCTTTGGTTAAAAGAGGATGTTACCATTAAAGATGTTAAAATTAAAATTTCTTTATTACAAGAAATTAATTTAATGTTAGAAAATGAATTAGAATCTTCTAAAAATTATGATAAACCAATTGAAATTGATTTAACTACCTTATCCTACTATGAAAAATTATTGACTGCCTATAAGTTTTTACAAATGCCAGTAAGAGAATCATTCATCTCAAATTATAAACAGAAAACTATTGATTTATCTTTAAAGGAAGAAGAGGAAGATGAATTAGAAGAAAACGATTTATTTGATGATTCAAAATCTTTAATGAGAACCTCTTCAAGAACTTCAACAAGTACTAGTTTTTTCAACTCAAATAATAATTCAAATTCTTCAATTAATAGAAATCAAATTACTAGTCCTCAATCAAATTTTAATACTACTTCACCAAATCCAAATAATAATATGTTTTCTTATACTTTAACTCAAACCCCAACTAATTCTAGTTCCGCTCCAAATAAAAGAATTTCAAATTTAACTGGTGGTTTCATGTCTTCTCGTAAACGATTCTCAACTTTATTAGGTAATAATTCAAATCAAAATCAAAATCAAAATCAAAATCAAAATCAAAATCAAAATCAAAATCTTAATAGTAATATCAATTATAATAATGGTATAATATCAACTCCTTATTCAGAATATCCTCCTTCCAATAATGAAATATCCCCTGGTACAGTCGATGAAGATGGTAAAAAACAACAAGCTTTGAATAATCTTTTGGCAAAACTGAAACTTTATCATAAAATTAAAAAACATCGTGAACTGTCAAGCTCCTTGAATTCTAATACTCTGGGTCACTCAAGCTTTTCTTATAGTAATAGAAACAGTATTAGTACCACTAATACCTCTAATTCTGCTCATTCTCGTCGCAGAGCAAGTTCAACCGTGACAACCCCAGATTTTAATGAAAGATCCCTAATGCAACCAGTAAGAATTCCAATGATTCAATTTCCAACTTTATCCCCAGTTCAAAAACAAGAAAATCAAAAAATTAAATTAGAATATTATGTCCAATTGAAAAGATTAACTAATATCATTAGTTCAATGATAGATAATATAAATAAATCAGTTCATTCTCATAATTTGATAAAATTAGTCGAATTTGTTAAAAATTACGTTTTCAAATTCATCATCATTGATGTTTCTCAAATGATTATTGATTATGGGTATTTTAAATCAATGGATTACGGGTCCAAATGATCTGCATATCTTTTCTTATTATACTACTATTTCACTTTTCCTTCTTCTCACAAGTTTTATTAATGATTTTCCTCTTTACCTTTTATTTCTTTAATTGCGTTTAATCCAAATATTTATTCATTCTTCTATAATCTTTTACTTTCACTTTTCTTTTCTTTTTTTTTTTTTTTTTTTTTTTTTTTGGCTTTTTTTGCTTTTTCATATCCTCCCAAAGTGTCTTTCCTGGAGGCTTTGTATATTACAGTCTGTATCCCTAGTGTAATTCTAATAGAGTCTTGACTTAACGAGTTTCAGTCCTCTCTTTTGTTCATTTAAATATGTACTTTTATAAACCTATTTGCAACTGCTCAACATTTGCAGTATAATAGTTAGTAATTGATCATTCTCGCAAGCTGCTGCCACTCTTTCTTTATCATTTAATTGTTTATTCACTTGGTTCTCAGACTGGTGTGTACCTTCCTTAATGAGAATCCGGATTCTGAATCTGGGCGGTAAACATCTTTCTAGTCTGACCCGTATTCCTAAACCAATTAATGTAGCTAATGAACAATGCGTGATGGTAGGAGTAATCTTGATTAAAACTTCCGATATATCGGTCTTTTTATTCTTACCGTGCTTCAATGAAATGTCCGATAAGTTGACCACTGCAAGTTGGGCCAAAGTTAAGGGATGTTCAGGATCAGATATAGTTGAAATCAAATCAAAAATCTCTTGTGAATCAATCAAATCTTCTTCTTCGGCTTCATCTACTTCCTCCTCTTCAATAGCTCCTGAATCACTGGATAACTCATCTTCTGTGGAATCCTCCATCTCAACATCTGAAACTAAACCTGGAACCTCATTAGATATTGAAACTGGAGACAAGTGTTTGGGCTTTAAAAGTGAAAGGCTCAACACTTTATCGACCATACCTTGATATTTATCTACTCGTTTACCAGCATTCTCGCCGCTTTCAAGACGAGTTGGTAAGTTCGTCACATCTATAATAGTAGGATTTGCATTAATAGGATCAGACATCGTTAGTGTTTAGTTGAAAATGAAAAATGATTGATATATTATTAATCTATTATTATCGATGAAATTGGCAAAAAAAGTTTCATTTTGGTGTACGGGAGTATTGTTGCAGCGAGGTTCCAAATCAAAATGACATTTATCAAATGAACATCAATGAATACTTGAGGTTATTTCAAATAGGCAAATAGGAAATGGAGTTCTATAACCAGGACTTTCTACAGCAATTGGCTCCACTCATTGTCGTGGAGCGTCCAGAACTGGTTCCAGGAGATGTTATAAAGCAATTGTCGTTAAATTTCGAGAAGTCAAGCATATCCAAGAGTTATTGGGATAATTCAATTATCAAAAATAGACTTCTGAGCACTAAATACATAATAGAATATGTTTCCAATGAAGAGGAGCAGTATAAGTTGATTAGTGTTCATAAAAACAAAAACCAATCTGAACATTCGATTAACTCACCTTTCAATTTGAAGTCTGATTTGTTTCCTAATGGGATTTTATCCCGAAAATGGTTTGACAAATACCTAAAAGACTTACCATTTGCATTCATAACTATTTCCAAACTACCAGATAACCCAGAAGAAGATCTGGAGTTGAGTTCTAGATTATTAAGTTCGAAGAATAAGTACCACCAAAACAATATAAAATTTATCACAATCTTAGTATCTGATTCAGTAGACCCTGAAGAAGATGATGATAGAGTTAATAAATTGAGACAACTCACTAACCTTCCAAAATTATCTGGAATACTTCACCTTCATAATTCTCCTAAGACTTTACAAAGAGATTCAGAAATACTAGTAGCCAGTTTACTATCGAATTTAAAGAATGCAGCCACCGATTTTTACTCGGGTATTGAATACAAAATTAAACAACGAAATAAAAAATACTATTCATGTCCTTCAACTAAAGATATTGAAACTTCAATTGAACTTACTCCAGACTTCCTTGAAACTCGTAACATGATAAAACAAGCAATGATCCATCAGTTAACATATCCTCATAACTTAGAGTCAAGTATTAAACTACTTGAATTGTCCTATGAGCATATTATTTTGTTATTGAGGGACATTGCAGGAACACTTTACTCGAGCAACGAAGTATTTCAGCATGACATTGAGTTATTCAAGCAAATCCGCAATTTGATTGACATTCTTGCTTTTCACATTGTGAGAGGTTACTTATCTATTGAAGAGCCAACTTTAGCTCTTAGAAAGCATCAAGCTCATATTACAAATGTGCTTGATATCATATCATATGATCGTAATTTAAAGAGCAACAATAACTGGTTATCTATTCAATATCAGTGGATTGCCGAATTGATGAATTTGGTTCCTAAATCTTTGATGTTCAATGTTCATTCAAAGGCCTTCAGAAAGAAAGCCAAAAATATGAAATTAATCGAATTTTACGGAGGTATAAAATTCTTAGATCAATTTCGTTTTGATGTTTTCACTAACCCCGGTTTTCTCTATTTAAAGGCTGCGGGCTTACTTTCTTCAAATACTTCGAAGTTTCAGTCTCAACTTTCATTCTTGGAATATGTTGATGATGTATCTGTGTTAGCGAAAAGGAAGATTGAACTATTGAAACACTCCAAAGAAGCTTTTAAGTATATTGAAACTGACTCAAAATCAAACAATGGTGATGAGAATCAGAATGAGTATCATAACTTCACTAATTACATTAATTGGCTCGTAGCAGAGGAATATATGAACTTGGGAAACGAACAATATAATATGGAAAATGCCATAAGATTTTATCAGGACATTTTAGTTGAAAATACTTCTGAGTCTAACGTTCCAGCTTTGGGCTCCTGGTTTAAATTTTCTTCCCTTATTTATCAAAAACTTTTGAACTGTTTCTTCGTTATTGGAGATACAAAAGGTATTTTATCGACAGTAATAAGTCTATCCTTAGTTTCAAAGTCACCAAAATATGTAATTGCTACTCCTATCCCTTTGTTGAATGCATTCAAAGAAGATAATTTGCAACTTGACCTTGAAGACAGGCAATTTAACTTCTTTGATCTTGACGTATTATTGGTTGATGAAGGATCCAAGAATAACGAAACATTTGTTTATGACAATATCACCACCCAGTTGGTGTTTAATCCCAAGGTAAATTTGGAAGTCTTAAGAAGTTTGATCCAGGATGATATCTCGAGCATACTGTTAAAGATAAACAGTGTTGAGGTTTTACATTCAATTTCTCTGAATGACGTTATTCTATATAATGCAAAAGGTATTAATGGACCCAAAATTCTTCAAAACAAAATTGAGTTTAACAAAAAATCTAATAACATGGAAGGTAAGGTCGGTTTGGAATTTGATAGTCAGAATCCAATTGTTATACAATATAGCCAGCGAGCTGATCGAGCTGGAATGTATCTGGTACAATCAATAAAGCTAACTCCATCAATTGAAATTGTTAGTAAAGGACGAACCATAACTTTGAATAAGACTGAACGCTTAGTTTTTGATGAAATTGAAAACACAAGAAGTTTGTATTCACACCATAAGAACTTTTACAGTATACCTCATAGCTCCGAATCTGTTCACGGCATCAATGACTTATTGACAAGTTCTATAAGGCTCTCGAATAAATTGTCTCATTGCATAAAGATCTCACCATTGAAACCCGATGTTTCTGTAACGATGTCTGCTAATAATTTGAACTCGATCATCTTAGGGGAGAAGATTATTCTTCCATTTTCAATCAATTATACCAGTCCCAAACAACACAAATTTGAATGTGAATCAATTTTTTTATCCCTGAAGGTCAGTATTGTTAGTAATCAGAAAGATGCTGATCTTGGAGATTTGATGACGTTTAGAAGTAACTGGGAAAGTTTGAAGGATGACGAGGTATTGAACTTGAAAGAATTAGTGGATCAAGAAGGAGGCTCAAAAAGTCAAAAACTTTTCTTAAGTATTCATTGCTCTCCTCAAAACCGTATCAAAATACAGCAAAATTCGTATCGGGTTGTTATTGATTTGAAGACCATTGTTCATTATTTAGGAATTGAAGATATAAAAAATGATAATGCTTATGAAAATGATCAAATGAGCATTTATGATACAGCAAGTTATACCTTCCCAATAATTAACGAGCCATTTGAATCGAACTTTGTAATTAGTCCCAGGTATAGATCTGGAAATGGTATTAGTGATATGCCAAACCCATTTGTTTTACTGGAGTCACCATCATCTCAAGAACAAAACCATTCAATGCCTATTGCAACCAGATTCTGGATGGGTAAATTAGAATTGGCCGATAACTTCAGTACATACGATAGGGAGAAGAATGAAAAATTGAAAATTATACTGTGTTCTTTCCAAATTAAAAGCAAGAATCCTGGATTAATTATTGATCTAGTTGAAGAAGCCCAAAAGAAAAAAGAGTATGTTATAAATCAATATTTTACCACTAGAAGCAAACACGGTATGACCCACCGTAATGTCAGTTTGGTGGTCACCGCATTGGTGAAATGGTGTCGAGAAGATAATCAAGATACTGTGAATGAATTCGAAAGTGAAGACTGGGAAATTGTATTGCCGTTATCTGATCCCAGAGTTCTTATGGATCTTGAACGGGACGGGGATGCCGAGGACCGGGTCAAGTTGAAGTATGTTCTTGAAAATCCAACCCCTAGAATATTCACTTTTTCAACTCAAATGGTTGAAAATGCTGAAGATGAAGTAGTGAGTTGGAAATTTGATGATGAGCGGAATGAAACCCCATTAAAACAAGCTCCTTTTGCAGTCTTACCATTCACCAGGCACGCAATGAGTTTTTATTCCCAATATTCATGTCCTGAACTATCCCCAGAAAAGATCCGGGTGGTTAGGTTACCTCAATTTCGGGTCCTTGACGTTGATTATAAGATTTCTCTACCATCGTTATCGGTGAATGAACAAGTTCTAATTGAAAATAATACGTTATATTGGCACAAGAATATATAATACATTAAGTACTGCAACACATTAAAATACTACAACACATTTAAATACAATAAAACACGTTATTTCATATTCACATAATAATCTCGTAACAAAAGATTACTTAGAAAACAAAAAAGCTATAAACCCGTGTATACAATCTAATTGATACCTAACAATTCAACTTCGAAAATCAAAGTGGCATTTGGAGGAATCAAACCTGGGTAACCTCTTTCACCGTAAGCTTCATGACCTGGAATGGTTAAACGAGACTTGGTACCAAGGGATAATTTTGGAATACCAGTGTCCCAACCAGTGATAACTTGTCCAACACCAATGGTGGTTTGGAATGGCTTACCTCTGTCACGAGAAGAATCAAACTTCTTCCCGTTTTCTAAAGTACCAATGTAATGGATGGTAACTAAATCACCTGGTTTTGGAAAGGTTTTACCGTCACCTTCTTGTAAAATTTCAATTTTAGTAGTTGATGGATGGGACATATTTGCGAAAAAACGAGTCTGGGATAATCTAGAAGTAGTATTCAAACGATAATTGACTGATCTAAGACAATTGGCAGATTGCTTGAATGAATTGATCGATGGAATTCCTGAACGAAGAAACATTTGCAAAAAAGGAAAAGCTCATATATAAAACTTCTCAAATGCCAATGGCAAGTTTACCAGCTATGGCTTAACAGACAGAAAAAAAAAAAAAAAAAATTGTGCTGTGTACAGGAACAGCCATAAACTTTTGTAAAATTGAACTTCTGTTATCTTCAATAGGCTTTGAAGATAAGTTCAAGGATAGTACCCTATAAATAAGCTTCAAGGGCAGTATCCTATAAATAAGGGGAGGGAACCAGTGCTTGACGAGAAGGAACACAAGTAGCTAATCTATGGAGGAAAATGGGGAACGGCTGTGATGTAAAGATTGAGATTGACCGTTCAGGAACTGGCGGAACCTTCACCAATCATGATATTATCAGGGGAACGATTACATTGACGGTGACTACCTCGATTCTGCTCAGTTATATCCAGGCCAAGTTGGAAGGGATAACCAAGACCGAGCTCCATGTGCCAACCATGACTAGAAAGGGGAGAGAAAAAGATCGACTTTTGCAAGATGTACATAAAGTACTTTATGATACGTTGATTGTATTCCCACCGTCGAATGTGAGAAAAGTGTCACAGGCAAAGGAGTTCACGTTGAATCCGGGGAATTATAGCTATCCGTTCGAGTTTAAGATACCACTTAACAGTTCATGTTCACAATTGAAAGGAATCACCAATAAAGTACTGTTTAATATGAAAAAGATGGATTTAGTTATTAATAATGGGAATTTCAATACCAATACTTTAAGAAACATGGCACAGAGTTATTATCAGAACTATGCTGGGGTACCCTCATCGCAGCAAAGTCCACAGGCACACCAAGAACAACAATATCATATCACCAGTCAATTACCACCTTCGCTTAGTTTGGGAGACTTTGCCAGTGTCAAGTATTACGTTAAGGTTACTTGTAAAAGAGCATCTTTTTTAAAAGCAAACTTACGATCGTTTGATCCATTTGTATTCTTACCATTGGATTTGGATAGCCATAACCAACCAATTCATTTGGGAGGCGAGTTCGAAGAGTATCGAGAGGTTTTTTTCAGAAAAGAGTTGATCTTTAAAGACCGGCTCCCGTCGATCGTGGCGGTGAAGATCCCTTCTTCCAAGAGCAACAACGGTTCCGATATCCAATTCAAACAAAATAATTATCGACCACCTCCTCAACCAAAGAAATCGGGCACTTTTTCAAGTATGTTTCGTTCATCCACTGGTAATAGTGCCCCAATGTGCTCCAAACCATCCTCGCCGTTTTCTAGAGATAACGCTCCTGAAATTAACATGTACGATGTTCCATTTTCATTTGAGGTCAGATTTCGGCATCCTGCATTCTTAATACCCACCAAGGCACCATCGTTCAAGCTATTCTTGGAGTCGAACGTCAAGCCAAGCCGCTACTCGTTGGCCCAGTACGGTAAACCTGACGATTCAAATGGGTTGGGGGTGGTGTACCTACAGAAACTTATTGTAGAAGTGGTATCCACAACCACAATCTCTGTTTTGGAAAATGATTCTGGAAGCACCCGGGAAATCCACGAAGCCAAACACGATGACGTTATTAACGTGTGCAACAACACCTATGAGAATTTGAAATTGGACTTATTCAACGCCCGCAAACTGAAATCATTAAATTCATCCATTACCAGCACCCAACGGGAATCAAACGCAATTTATGAATTAGAAATCCCAGCCAAATATTATGAAAATAGCATTTTACCAAGACACCTATCCCCAAGCTTCCGAACCTGCAATATCGATAGGAAATACACTTTAAACATTCTGGCCGGATTCCTGAGTGAAAAAATTACCGACTTCAACAAGGGAAGCGAAGAAATGACGAAAAAAGTGAAGTACGTGGATATCAACTGCCTGAACATCAAAGTCTTGAGCGGCTTGAATCTCACCAGTAATCTCCACCACAACGCTCTGAAAACAAGACTCTCGAGTGTCTCGAGTGGCACTTCCAGCGTTCCTAACAACGTTAATGGTTATTCTAGTGCTCAAACAGAAAAAGATCAGCTACAAAACTACCACCAGCAACAAGATCAACAGCAACATAAACAACAGCACCAACAACACCCACCAGCTTTCCCGGCTCGCCCCGTCGAAACACCCAACACCAACAGCACCCACAGCATCCCCCAGACTTCCCAAGATAACGAATGGAGCGACTCGGTCCAACTCCCGACCTACGACGACGCCCTCAGAGAAAGCACCTACCAGGACGACAGCGAACACTACCGAGCTCGCTCGCGCTACCACCAACACAATATATAGGTTTATATGATCCAATGTTTTGTAATAGTAAGTTGAAGTGTAGAATTGCAACCGTTGCACCAAAGGGAAGTGAAAGCCGATTTTGCGTGTGCCAAAACGAAAAGTTGAAAAATTCAAATGAGAAAAAAAAAAAAGTAGTGAGCCAGTGAAAAATTGTTTAAATTTTCCCGGAGTGAACAAAGGAAAAAGAGAAAAAGGTACTTTAATAACTAATCTCTTTGGATTATTCGATTCAATATATCTGATATCAAATATATAGATAGCTGATTTGATTCAACAGGTCTCGACTGTAAATAGGTATAATTGATATTTTTTTTTGGTATTGTTTATTCTATTTGGATCATTTGAAAAAAGAGAGATTTTATTGCCTTCAGGATGTCAGGATTAGAAAAAACTTCTAACAACTTCTTTGTTAGAAACCAAACTCTCATTGCCGTGACTGCATTGGCAGGTGTTTCTGCAGTGGGTGCATACTACTATTATTCACAGCAACAAAGAGGCTTGAGTGGAGATTCTAGTGACGCCACTGGATCTAGTGATGGATCAAGTAAGAAAAAGAAGAAGAGTAAGAAGAATAAGAAGAAGTCAGCTGGTGAATCAGGCGAAGATACTAGTAATGAAGGAGCAGCTGCCTCCAGTAGTGAAAAATTATATCCAATTGGCGAAGATGGATTACCAAATATTGGTGATGAAATTGTTGAAAAATTATCCGATAAAGAAAAAGAAAGTTGGGCTAATGCTTTAAAAGAAGATGGTAATACTGAATTTAAGGCTAAGAAATATAACGAAGCCATTGCTTACTATACTGCTGCTCTTAAGATCAAGGTTGACCCAGTTTTTTATTCAAATAGATCTGCTTGTTATGCTGCTTTAGATGATCATGAAAAAGTTATTGAAGATACCACTGCAGCAATCAATATAAAACGTGATTACACTAAATGTCTTTTACGTCGTGCAACCTCTTACGAAAAATTAGAAAGATATGGTGAAGCTATGTTTGATTTAACTGCTGTTACCATTGATGGTGGTTTCAATAATAAATCAGTTGAAAGTATTTTAGAACGTGTTTTGAAGAAAAAATCAATTAATATCGTTGAAAAAATGATGGATGGTAGTTCTTTCGATTTACCTTCTGCTTCTACTATTGGCTCTTTCTTTGGTGCTTTCACTCCTGATACTAATCCTCATGGTATATCCGAAGAAAGTACTGGTGCTGATAAATTCTTATTTGATGCTATTGCTCAAATAAACTTGAACACTCCAGAAGGTTATGATAATGCTGACTCCTTGATCAATCAAGCTGTTGAAGCTTACGATATTACTAACTTAGATCCTGTATCCGAAACTGCTGCTAAAGCTTCTATTGCTTTAGAATATGCCTCTGCTTTTAAATTCTTGAGAAATGACCCAACCGCTGCTACCATTGAAATTGAAAAAGCTATTGCTTTAAAACCAAGAGCTAGAACTTATGTTTATAGAGCTTTGGTTAACGCTGATAAAGCTTCTTTCACTCAAGCTCTTGCTGATTTCGAAGAAGCTAAAAGACTCGAACCAAACTCTGCTGATGCTTATTATCAATTAGGTCAATTACATTACATGTCTAATGAATTACAAAAATCTGAAGAAAATTTCAAAAAGGCTACCGAATTAAATCCAGAAAATGTTTATGCTTATGTTCAATTGGCTTGTATTGCTTATAAATTAGGTAACCATGAAGATGCTGAAGCTAAATTTAAATCTTGTAAATCCAAATTCCCAACTTCTCCTGAAGTTCCTAATTATTATGGTGAAATCTTAACTGATAAAGGTCAATTAGATCTCGCTTGTAAACAATTTGATACCGCTTCTAGATTACAAGCTGCTTTACCTGTCTTCTCTGTTGGTGCCTTACCTTTAATCAATAAAGCTTATGCTCTTTCTAAAGGTGGTGAAAGATCCCCAGAAGCTGAACAATTATTAATTGAAGCCTGCCAATTAGATCCAAAATCAGAATTTGCTAGAACCACATTGGCACAAATTAAATTACAAAATGAAGATGTTGATGAAGCAATCAAATTATTCGAAGAATCTGCCCAATTAGCTAGAACTTTCGAAGAAAAAGTTCAAGCTACCTCTTTTGCTGAAGCCACCAAAATGCAAAAGAAGATTAGAGCTGATCCTTACTTATCGAGAAAATCAACGAATTGTTAAGAAGTCAATTTGCTTAAAAAAGTAACTGATCTCTCATAATAAAAAAAAAGATGTAAGAATATTCAAACCTTGAAATGCTTGATTGGTTATTTATTTCATTCCATTTCTGTTTTTTTTCTTCTTTCAAACTAATCAGTTCTGTTTATTCTGCTATCCTTACCCTCATCTCTTTTTCTCCCTAATGATGTTTCCATCGTGTCTATCTTTTCCTTACCTTCGTCGTTCGATCAATTATTAGGTGGTGTATTCAAAATTTGTATTTTACCTAAAACCTCCTACTTGATTGCTTCGACTCACTTGGTATTGATGATTTTTTGTATATATTTTCCATTTTTCAACCAATAGTTTCCCCTAGTAACAAGTTTCTTGTAGTCATACATTTCGCAGTTGAAAGTGTACAAAAAAAAATACTACTCTCTTCATTACTGAAACCACGCTTCTTCCAAGTGGCTCCTTTGAACCAGCGATTTTGAAAGAAAGAGACGGGTTAGTCCTTGAGTACAGTTTCACCGCTTCGAAAATTTGGGTCCAAGTACAAGCAAAATCATTTGAAAGGCCATTGTTTGCAACCAACAAGCGGTAATCTAATTCTTTCGAATGAAGGCCCTAGTTAGATCATTTGTTGCATTTCCAAAGCTCCCGTATTACGATGATCGGTTGAAAATTCAATTGGACTTAGCTTACATTACTCCTGAGCTAATTGTTTCTTCAGGTCCAGTCAACAGTTATTATAAACTGTTTTATCGTTATCCTATAGATGATTTTGTAAAATTTTTGGATTTCCATCATGGCGAACGTTGGTGGGTATGGGACTTCAGAGGCGAAGGTGCTGGTTATTCTGATTCTGATTTATCTGGCCGTGTTAGACATCATCCGTTTCCGGATCATCAAGCTCCCACAATCCAAATAATCAAGAAGTCAGTCCAAGAAATTGACGAATGGTTAAAGTCCCACGAGGGTAATGTCGCCGTGCTACACTGCAAAGCTGGTAAAGGTCGCTCAGGTACAATTGCGTGTGCTTATTTGATTTATAACAGTCATTTGGATAATGACGATACTACCACTGTTGAAAATATTATAGAACTTTTCACTAAGAAGAGAATGAGGCCCTCTGCCGGTCAGGGGATATCTATTGTATCTCAAACTCGTTATTTAAATTACTGGTACCGATATTTAAGAGAAGCTAATAAATTTAGGGAAAGTCACGATTGGTTTGATTCTCATGATACGATCGGTTCTATAAAATATATCAAATTCAATAACTTGACTACTAATTCATGGAACTACTTGATGAGTCTTAAATTTATGCTTTTTAGTTATTCGCCTACTTATGATGATGGTGCTGAATTGAAAAAGCTTTTTAATCTTGAAAGTCATCATAAACGAGAGGTTAATCAAAAGGAAAATTCCATCACTGTCTATCCCAAAACTTCTTTCTTGAAAACTTCAAAAGATTTGAAGATGACCATCAATGGTCTTATATATTACTGGTTCAACATATATTTTGAAACAACCACTATAGAGTTCGATAATCAACTTCAAGGTAGTCATTTGATCGAATGGGATCAGTGTGATGGGATCAAAGGTACCAAACAGAGAGGCGTGAAGGTATTTGATAATATAGAAATCGCATGGGTCTTTCAATTGAAAGAGTAATCGTTTTTATCGCTGGTTTGCTATATAAGTTCTATTTATTTAATGCCATTAATATATTTTATGCTATTTATACATGAAGGGAATTAACCACCTCTTTTTTCGTTATCAAGCTCTAACCATATCTCTTTCAAGGTTTTTTGAACATCTGGAAGATATTTTGAACCCTTAGTGAGCTCAGTCAAATTACCCTTGCTCAAAGTATATGGTTTAGACGATTTGATTTCATTAAATAATATGATATCAGATCCTTTCCACTGGACATTTTGCAGGCCGTACTTCTTTGAAAAAGTTTCAAATAATCTTATGGCTATAGGAGGAGCATTGGGTCTGGCTTGTTTCGGATTCCCATTAGGGGGTTGAAGAGATTTTTCCAATTTTGCTTCAATTTCCTTGATCGATATCGGATATATAGGTGCCAGGTTTTGATTAGAGTTTTTACCTTGTTTTTTAGGTAATGGAGATATTAGTTGCATTGATTTAATGAATTGAGCATTGAAAAACCTATACGTCTCTGCCTTTTGGTTCTGGAGATGTTTCCCAGTGTTACTGCTAACTCTTAATGCTAATACTGAATGAGACGACGAACAGGCATAAACAACCCCAGTTATAGATTCATCTAACAACGTGGTTATTTTCACTTTTAAATTATTGATTTGATCCAAATGGTTCATGAGCACTGTTGAAGTATCGACAATGTTTGAGTCCGATCAAGGGTTTAAGTTCTGTTATGACTAGATTATTGTGTTTAAGCTTTATTTAATCGTTTCTTCTCTTATCGATTTTTCAGCTTTTCGATTCTATTTCCTATGGCTTTTGCTCTTTTTTCTTTCTTTTTCCAGTTTATAAATGCCTTCTATCCAAGATATATGCAAAAGTGGATTCCTGTGTCTTTTCCAGGCGGATTTAATTGTAAAAATCAGTCAACAGTAGTAGAAATCAAATGAACTGTGCTGTTTTCTGTGAATCAGAAGGAGGAAAAAATTAATTGAGGTTATGGTGTCACCTGTATACAAAAACTCCAAATAACACGCACAACACTAATAAATAAGTAAATCAACTAAATCAACTAATTGATTATACCATTGGTGAAGTATTAGGAGATCGAGGATACTAGGAGAAACTGATCATGGAGAGTGAGCCAAATCTGATTGACCAGCTAGAGGATCAAATCATTGATCATCCTGATGCCGATACCAAAAAAGCCTTGAATGAATCATCGATAGATGAAACTTTTCAAAAACGATTGAATGAACGAGCAGAACAGTTTGCCAATTCTAGTAGCCAGTTTGATGCCGGGGCAAATGGTGGCACTAGTGAAGGCAATGTATCTGGATATGGACCACCGGGATCAAATGCCATTGGTTTACAATTTTTAATCACCAAGACTCATTTGCAGTATGAATATAAAGATTTTGAAGATTTACAGAAAGAATTGAGTGAATGGTTTGCATTTAATGATTTTGCTACGTTATCTGGGCTTGAGTATTTACCAGAAGCATTTCAAAATGAAATTGAAAAGCGATCACACGATGATCGTCTGATTAATGAAAAAGTAATTGAAATTCTAAAATCAAGTGTAACAACTTTAGAACATGGCTCTACTAGTGATTCTTTGGGAAATGAAGAACTAAGTGACGCACTTGACTTACTTTTGTATTACTCATTTGGTTCATATAAGTCGACTGACTTGCAGGGACAATTAAAGAATATAAGTCACCATAATAAAGTGCTATATGACTTGGACATATTGAAACCAATTCTTCAATGGATAAAGAGCTTCATCGATTCTCGTATTGCGATTGATAACGAATATGATATTGTCCTGGAAAGTGAAGAAAACGATGATGATGAGGAATCTCAAGAAGATCCTGAGGAAGTCCCATATTCTATTGCTTCTAATTACTTCAAGATATTAACGCTCTTTTATTTCATATTAAATACGTTTCTTCAGTGCCAATCGGATGTCCGCTTTCAAAACTTAAGGGATCATCTCATATCCAATGATATACTATCTAGCATCATTGAATTCATTGAACATTGGAAATGGAATCCTAATACAAACTATAGAATAAGATATCTTTTCTTGATAACGTGGAAATTGATTTTAATTGAAATGGGTGATTCTTCTCAAATGTCAAAAACTGATGATTTCTTACTTATGAAGCACAATATAAAGAATAAAAAAGGGAAAGATATACCTAGTTCCAAGTTAACATGCTCTCCGCTAGATTATTTCACATTTAGGGAAGACTTGATGGATAAATACCCACTTTATAACGATGATAAAAGTAAATCACCTTTTAACTTTAAAGAATTTGAAAATGCAATTAATCTGGCTTCGCAAAAAGATACTGAATCTGATTCTGTATCCACCAAGTCAAACTCGAGTATTGATACCAATTATGATTATTTCATGGCTATGAATTCACAATCTAATTCATTGTCAAATTTATTGGAGTTACCAAGACCAAATAAAGTGCATACCGTTCTTAGTCAATTACCTGCCCAAACAGTACATATTGCAACACCAGTTCCATCACCTCCCACTACGCCTTCTGACTACATGTCAGGAGGTGAGAAGATCAGAAAACTGTATCATGTTAATCAGGGTATGCCACTTATTTACCCACATTCTGGAGAAAATGGTGAGGTCCAAGTACCATATTCAATTAAAGAAGCAGATGAAATTTTGAAAAATTCAATATATGAGAGTTATTCCATCAAAAGATTATGGGATGAAAGGCAAAAATTCATGATCCAAGAACGAGGAAACGTTAATGAATATTTAGAAAATAACAACGAAAAATTAAATGAAGAATTTGAGTATGATGAAACTTTATTAAATGAATATCCTGAATATAAATCCGAGATCAAGTCTTTGTTGCGAGTGGAATCTTTCTATAAAACGAACATTTGCCGTTTTAATTCATTGATTCAAGTATTAATGGAAACAATTAAATCAAATAAGTATGATTATAACCTTAATTTTGCAGAAATGGAATTAAATCCTGAGACTTCATGTATAAACCAAATGGTGAATGATAATTTAACCAAAGATGAATCAATAGCTAAAATTCAATTTGTTATAATGCAGCAATTGGAAGTTCAAAAAATCAAAGAAATTACCTTGAAGGCAAGTTCTGCAATATTAAATTTATTACTTAAATGGTTTAAGATCAATCACGTTTTAAAATTTTATTATTTAAACTCACTTCTATTCGATCAACAATATTTCAATGTTTTGATGGAATTTATTAGCATAAGTATCAATAACTCAAACTTAAGAAGACCAAAAGACTCAAAAGATGCTAATGAATCAGATTCACTTTCAGAATACGAAACATTGATTTGTCAAAATAAATTAATGAATCCAGAAATTTCACTACCAAAACTCGAATTCTTTCATAATTGTCACAAGTTAAGTTACAATGGGGGATATGAATTGATCAACAAGATCCCGTTATCTAAACTACCTAATGAGGTCGACGAACATAATATCAATAATGTTACCATCACCAAAGCAAATAAAAGTTTCTGTTTCATCCTTACAAATCTTCTTAACGTCGCCAATAAAATATTAATTAAAAACGTCTCTCAGAGAACCTTCATCTTGAATGAATCCAAACCTTCAGAATACTTTAAAATCATCCTACTCAACTACGATAACGACCATTTGAAGATCCCAATCTTGAAAATCCTAAAGAAATTGATCCCATACCAAGGAAGAAAATGGAAATCGATCAATATGGATCTCATTTCTCTAATCTACCTCAATCTTAAATTATCCTTAAAGGATAATTGGTTAAGTGGACGGGATTTAGAAAGTGACTTCAATAACTCATTTGATCAAGAAATCGCCTTGAGATCTTTGCTACAGTTCTACAACATGAGAAAGTACCCTGACCAAATGCAAAGCTTAGGCTACCAAGTTTCATCCGATGACATCCCTATCCTTGACTTAAACCATGAAGATTGGTATTAGTCTAATCTAATCTACATCAATATACCTATAAAGACTCTATTTGTAGTGCAACACCCAAAGGTCGTGTAGAACGCTGGATTTATTTCGCCGTCACCAAAAAAAAAAAAAAAAAAAAAAAAACTGGGAAAAAAATTTAATGAAGCATTGACAATTTGCTTCGAACGAAAAAAATCGCTTTGGAAGATTAGAGTTGAAGAACTTACCAGGATACATACATAAGTAATCACAATGGTTAAATTATCTCAAGTCGAAGACGAATCTTCATTCCAAGAACAACCAGCCAACGCTTCTGGTGCCGCTCCAGCCAAGGAAGCCCAAGCCGAAGAATCAGATAGCGAAAGTGATTCTGATTTTGATGATGATTTTGATGAAAATGAAACTATTTACGAAAGAATTGTTGCATTGAAGGATATCATCCCACCAAATCAAAGAAATTCTTTGAGCAACTTTGCTTCTTCAATCAAATCTGGAATCAATGCATCTGGTAGTTACTTATGGATCATAACTTCCTCAGTTCTTTTATTGGGTGTTCCAGCAATTTTAGCAATTCAAGCTGAAGCACAAATGAAGGAAATGGAAAAACAATTTACTTTACAACAATCAGCTCAAGATGTTTTGGCTCCAGGTACTGAAAACAAAGATGAAAAGAAGGTTTAAAGAAGCTGAAATCAAATAATAAAGAATATTCATCTAATGATTTTTTCTATTCTTGTGCTCTTAGGTTTTCTAAGATGATGTCAATATGTTTTATGTTTTTGAAGTATTTTCTTTGCTTTTCATTCCTTTCATTCTTTTCTTGTATATATAGACTTGTTGAGTCTGAAAATATTAAAATCCCAGCCAACAACATTTTTTCCAAAGGAAGGTTATCTTCCTTTATCTTCTCAACTCGTTCGTTCAATACATACGATTACTATACTGTATAATATATATGTATATGTATATATATGTGTGTGTGTGTGCGAGTGTGTAAAACAACATAGAGCTTTAATCTATGACTCTATAAATAAAAAGGTTCATGCTTTTTTATGTTTAATAGATAAAGCATAAATGTCTAAATAAGTAGTAATTTCAGTGATGATTTCAGCAACGAAAGTACCATGGATCCCCAAAGTAACCCCAACACCTAACCAACTAATTGCACCCAAGACTGAATTATAATCATAACCGAAAAAATCAATTAAGATTTTAGATACGATTAATTGAGCTAAGGGAGTAAACATTGGGAATTGAATGTAAGGGAATTTTTGTAAAGTCAAGTGGGCCAAGATTATACGGCCAACTGAAAAGGCAATTGTAAAGCCAATTGAGACAACCAAGGCCAAAGCGTGAACAGAAAGGATTTCTGGATAGACCCAAATAAATAAGACAATGGTAGCATAGTAGGCAAAGAAAGGAATCAATCCTTTGAAAGCAAGATCGGAATTATCTTTTGCGGAAGCATCATCGTTAGTGGAAGCGGAAGTGGGGACATTTGTAGTATTAGAAGATTTTTCTAATAATTCATATTTCTTACTGACATTACCCATTGCAGTGATGATGTTGAAGTATAATGAACTGAGACCAACAACGATGTAAAACACTGAAGAATCAATGTCAACTGGATCATTAAAACCAAGAGAGGATAAATCTAATTGGAATAATTTAGCGTGCCAGATTCCTGGTCCAAAAATCCCCGTGATTATATATAAAGTAACAATCATTAAAATACCTTCTACTGGGCCACTAAAAGAAGATAAGAATAAAGTATGAGTATGATATTCTTCCCAAGTTGAAGTATAAAAATTGCAAACTGAAGCAAATTGAGCAATCATCAAGTAACCAGAATAACCTAATTGGAAAACCGAAGCAAAAACCAAGGTACCTAAAGTAGTATTTATGGCATCGATTGAATGATCGAACAATTCACCCAATGGACCACTTTGACCTGTTCTTCTTGCATGACAACCATCACAACCATCAAAAGTTTGATACATGAACAAGCCAAACGCGTAGAAAAAATAGCACCAACGAGGAGAGTCTGAATTCAAGTATGGATCATAATAAAAGACAGCCACTAAATTGAAAAGAATAAACACTAATCCTAATAACGTGACCACGTTTGGGGCCATTGATAATGGGAAAATCTTAACAAATGAATTCCACCATTTTTTCAAAATTATTTTAGAAATGAGCGAATGATCTTCTGAAGAATACTTATATTTCTTAAGATTCGGTAATTTATTTGTCGGAATGAAAATACCCATTTTCCTTTTACTAATTCTCTCTTCTTTCAAGTAATTATCCTTTTAATTATAAGAAAAGAAGTAATTGATATCTCATTGAAAATTTTAAAACCAAATCCATGTGCGCACCCGTTGAATACAGCAAAAAACGATTCAAAATACAGTAAAATAGAAGGAGTATGTATTGTTTAGACAATAGAGAAAGTCACATGTATATACTTCAATAAGCTAGATTGGTACCATCGAAGTTGATGAATTTACCATTGATTTCATCGGTGGCTTTGTTAACGATTTTTAATACGCTAGTAGCACTTTCTTCTGGAGTGATTGCAATTGATCTCAATGCTCCCCCAATTTGGGGATTTCTAGCATCGAATATGTCAAAAGTTTTAAGAGCAGTTTCGGTCAGAACGGCTCCAGGGTGAATTGCCAAAACAATAAAACCTTCGGGCTGTAACTCAGAAGCTAAATTATAAACAGCAAAATTGAGAGCACATTTGGTTTGACCATAAGGATTAAAACTTGTTTTAATTGGAGCTTGGAAAGAACCGGCTAACGAAGAGATAATGGCGATTTTTTTAATATCACTCTTGATCAAGTATTTATATAGTTTCTGTAAAACCAAAATTGGACCAAGAGTGTTGACTTTATAGTGATTTAGCCATTCGTGTTCAGGAATTTCTAAAACTTTAGAAATAATGGTCCCCATAGCAGCGTTGGAAATGAAAATATCAATTTGACTAGTGAATGGTTGAATTTGATCATCCAAAGTATCAATTGACTTCGAGTCACCAACATCAACTTCAATTATATGAATATTGGAATTTTGCTCTGCAAGTTTGAGTAAATCAACTGCTTTTGACTTATCACGAACAGTTGCAATAACTTTGTTATTGAGATTCTCAGCTAATGAATTCACAATTGCGAATCCAATTCCTCTGTTAGCACCAGTGATAAAGTAAGTAGTAGACATTGTTGTTTAGTGATTTGAATCTGCATTTCCATTAGCATTCGCCCATTTATATAGTCTGTAATTTGCATCCATTCAGTATCGCATTTGGTGAATCACATAACTTCATTGGAGATTCACCAATTGCTGAAGGTGATTCACCAATTGCTGAAGGTGATTCACCAAGCTACTGAAGGTGATTCACCTATTTAACTGAGAGAGAATTTCCTATTTAACTGAATGGGCTGCACATTTTAACTAAAGGATCGTTGGTGGTCCATGAAGGCTGAAAGAATCAAGACCGGATTTGTGTCTCGCAGTAAGCCTACCTAATATAAGATGGACTAGCCTATTATACAATGTCAGTATAGGATACATTGGCTACATTCACTAGTACGATATACATAGGACATGTCTACACATACATATCATAATCCTACGCTACACCGATTCACGTATCATACGTCCTACGATACACCGATACAAATATCATACGTCCTACAATGAAGACTTTATACCTGCTAAAAATAAAACCTCCGTGACTAGGATCATCAACACTATCATCAACACCACCACCACTACCACCATCACTATCACCGCTACTATCACCGCTACTATCACCACCACTATCACTATCAACGTCAACATCAAAGCCACTAGTGTCAAGGATACATGACTAATTCGAGAATTAGTACCCCAAAGTCGGCCAGTACGGCGGAAGCGAATGCTCGCCAATACAAAAACTGAATGATCCTGCCGCAATACAACCAAGACATAAGACCATTTAAACAATAGAATAAGAGACTATACTTCTTATATGACGTCTTGGTCGGCATAACCTTGTGTGATTGGTCAAGGAATTCACTTTTCGTATTTAGGTTAATCTTATCTGATATTTTCCAGCCTTTCGAGAACCGTTCCTGATTTTACGAGAAATGTATAAATAGTTGGGGTAATCCTTAGATTATTTTACTTATTTTAGTTATTTTAATTAATTTAATTATAATTAAACTAGTTATTAGTTACTCAACATGTCCGCTGGCGAAGAAATTGATCAAGCGAATTATAAAAAACAATTAGAACGCACCCAATCTAGTGACTCGGATGCGATTAAAAAGGAGCCTCCATTAAAGACCGATCCTAGGTTTGTTTCACAAAATTTTGCTCAGACGTATCCAGTTCCTCATGCAAACACTTATCAAAAGATATTAGAATCGTGTGGGAAGTTTTTCGGTGGTTGGGGTACTTTCTGTTGTCTTTGTTCGAATCCATATAAAGAAGTTAGAGAAGGTGATGTTGGTTTAGTCTTAACTTTTGGTAAATTGAGTAAGTGTTTAGAACCTGGTCTTAATTATGTTAACACTTGGTCTGAACAATTGATTAAAGTTAATATCAAAACAAATATCAGAGAAATACCCGCACAATCATGTTATACTCGAGATAATGTTAGTGTTGTTATAACTAGTGTGGCATATTATAATATTATTGATCCTCAAAAGGCGATTTTCTCAATCGATGATATTCATTCTGCGGTTATTGAAAGAACTCAAACCACTTTAAGAGATGTTATTGGTAATCGTATTTTACAAGATGTTTTAGAAAAAAGAGAAGAAATTGCTGAATCAATTGAACAGATCATTTCTAAAACTGCCTTTGATTGGGGGGTTAATATCGAATCTATCTTAATTAAAGATTTACAATTGCCCCAATCAGTTCAACAATCGCTTTCTAAAGCTTCGGAATCAAAACGTATTGGTGAAGCTAAAATCATTATGGCTAAGGCTGAAACCGATGCTGCAAGACAAATGAGAAAGGCTTCCGACATCTTGTCGTCTCCAGCCGCTCTTCAAATTAGATACTTGGATGCTCTTCAAAATATGTCTAAAAATCCCGGTACTAGGGTTATTTTTATGCCTTCTTCTGATGCAATTGAAAAAATTGCTCATGCTCCAACTGCAAATCATCAACAACAACCTCTCGAACCCATCTCTGAAAATTCTACCGGTAGAACTGATATTAACCAATCAAGAGAAATCACTAATACCATGGCTCTTCAGGAAGCTTTAAGAGATGACTAGTGTATATTCGTATAAATTGTCAAATCCATTTAGTTTTATGTACTTATTCTCCTTCGGTCCGCATTCCCGACCGAGCTGGTTCTTGTATGAATTCCTCTTGTAAAATCCTGGCTTATCATCCGTCGTTTACCCTCGTATACAACATCTTGCTCCAACAGCAAATCCTCCTGAACAAACGTCTACCGTAGAGAGATTAGTAATACTATGGCCTAAACCTCTATTACGACTAGTGTATAAATTTTTAAATCGGGTTTCTATTCAGATCCGGTCCGAAGACCCGACCGACCTGTTCTCGAAATGCTCTCGTTCAATGCTTCAAGGCTAACCGTTCTTCTAAACATTCTTTTGTTTACCCTTGTATACATTATCGGATGTTTGATCAGTAATTAAAGAATTGCAGCAATTTATTGTTTTGCTTCAAAAAAAAAAAAAAATTCGTTCTTCTATAAATACTTAAGCACTTGCTTTTCCCTTGAATGGTCCAGTTTTATGATAAGGGCTAAGTTATGATATTGAAAAGATTGGTCAGGGATAGTACGTTAGGAAGAATCATATACAAAACTACTCAACACCTGTTTTTCTCGTATCCTGAAGAAGATCCAAATTATTCGGTACCAGAAAAATACCTACCAACTTCGTGCTCACTGTCTAACTCTACAATTGCCAATAACCATGATGCAATAGGCAATGATGATGAAAAACTAGATAATTCCCCGGTAACTTACAAGTATATTACTACTTGGGACTCCGATAATGATCCTGAAAATCCTTATAATTGGACTGTAAGCGAAAAGGCAGTAGTCAGTATTTTAATTGGGTTTAATACTATTTGCCAATACCTTGCTGCTTCAATTTTCACTCCAATTGCTGCTGATTTGAAAGAAGAGTTTGGTGTTACCACCGTTCAATCTTCGTTGCCACTAAGTTTATTCGTTGTTGGTTATGGTATTGGACCAATGATTTCGAGCCCTCTCACGGAAATTTCTAAAATTGGTAGATCTTCTATTTATACACTTAATTTATTAATGAGCTTTCCTACTTAGCTTTCCCTTTAGCGTTTGCGAATAACTTTGCGGTGATTTGTGTCTTTAGGTTCTTAACTGGTTTATTTTGTGCTGCAACTGCTTTAGGTGGTGCTAGTTACAATGATATCTTATCAAATCATGCCTATATTGGTCCAAGGTATTTGGGGTGCTGCGCTGTGGTTCAGTATCTCAGTTGGTCCAGTTATTGGTTCGGCTGATTACAGTTAGATGTGGTTGGCAATGGGTTTTCAAATTTCTATTAATTCTAAATGGTGCTTCCTTTTTAATTATTGGTTTCTTATTACCAGGAAACTAGTGAAAGAACCTTACTTTCTCGTAAAGCTGAAAGGCTTCGTATTAGAACTGGTAATAAAGAAATTACTAGCCATGGTGATATTGAGTATAAAAGTATCCACATTAACCAATTTTTATTCGAAACTTTAATCAGACCTTTCGAAGTCTCTATTGTTGAACCAGTTTGCATTTTAATCAACGTCTATATAACTTTAATTTATGCAGGTTGTTTATTTATGGTTTGAGGCTTTCCCCATAGTTTTCATTCAAATGCGTGGTTGGTCAACCGTCTTGATGGGTGCAGCCTTCTTACCCATTTTCATTGGTTCTTTAATATCAACTGCTTATTTTTTGGTTGTATTGAATTATCATTTGAAAAAAAGAAGGAAAAGGGATGGTGTCATTTACCCAGAAACTTATATCCATCCAAGTATTGCCTTCGTGGGAGCAATATTTATGCCCTTGGGTATATTCCTTTTTGGTTGGACAAGCAAAGCTTCAATTCATTGGTTTCCTTCAATGGTGGGTGCTGCATGCTTTGGGTTTTCAGCCTATATGGGTTTTCAGACTTTAATGTCTTACTTAAGTCATTCTTTCAAAAGATACGTTGCTTCGGTTATGGCTGCAAATAACTTTTTCCGTTCATTAATTGGTGGCTTGATCTGTTTAAGTGCTCATCCCCTTTATAATAATTTGAGTGCAAATAGTCCAAACTACCCCGTTGGTTGGGGTAGTACAATTCTTGGTTTTATTGCAATCCTATTATCTTTGATCCCCTTGATTTTTTATTTCAACGGTCCTAAACTTAGAGCTAGATCTAAATTCGCTAATTAGTCTTTGTTCACAGATTCATATTAATATATAAAAACTAGATCCAGTATCATCATCAGATGAACAGTGTATATTCTTATAATTCATATAATTCATATAATTCATCTAATTCATATATTCATACAATTCAGATAATTCATCTAATTCGTATAAATTGTCTTTATGTGATTTTTTTTCTTGTCAATTTTCTTATATGTTATAACCTCCGGTGGGTCGTTCCCCTTTGGGCTTATTTCCTGTTCGGACTCGTTCCGCTTTGGGCTTATTTCCTGTTCGGACTCGTTCCGCTTTGGGCTTATGTCCTTTTGGTCTCTTTCTGTGCGTATATCCGACTCCATTGGTTTATTGGGGCCTTTCTCGTTTACAGTCTATGGTTCAAATCCATTTACATTCGATTATAGTGTCCAATGGGTTCTTCTAAATGTCGGTAGCTGATTATTAATCGTAGAATTGCAATAAATCACTGTTTTCACCTTTTTTTTTCTTGCTCTTCTCAAGACTACTTAAGCACTTGTATTTCCTGCTTTGACTTGGTTCTCTAGTTCAAGGGCCAAGTTATGATATTGAAAAGGTTGGTTAGAGATAGTACTTTAGGAAGAATCATCTATAAAGCCACCAAGCACCTGTTTTTCTCGTATCCAGAAGAAGATCCCGATTATTTAGTACCGGAAAAATATTTCATAACTTTGAATCATCTGTCTAATTCTACTATTGGAAGTAATGATGATGAAAAATTAGAGAAAGACCCCATAGATAAAACTTATAAGTATATTACTACTTGGGATTCTGATAATGATCCTGAAAATCCTTATAATTGGACATTATCTGAAAAGGCAGTGGTTAGTATTTTAATTGGATTTAATACTATTATTCAATACCTTGCTGCTTCAATTTTCACTCCAATTGCTGCTGATTTGAAAGAAGAGTTTGGCGTTACCCCCGTTCAATCTTCGTTGCCATTAAGTTTATTCGTTATTGGTTATGGTATTGGACCAATGATTTCAAGCCCTCTCACAGAAATTTCTAAAATAGGTAGATCTTCTATTTATACCATTAATTTATTAATGAGTTTCATACTTAGTTTTCCTTTAGCGTTTGCGAATAACTTTGCGGTGATTTGTGTCTTTAGGTTTTTAACTGGTTTATTTTGTGCTGCAACTGCTTTAGGTGGTGCTAGTTATAATGATATTTTATTAAATCATGCCTATATTGGTCAAGGTATTTGGGGTGCTGCGCTGTGGTTCAGTATTGCAGTTGGTCCAGTTATTGGTTCGGTGATTACAGTTAGATGTGGTTGGCAATGGGTTTTCAAATTTTTATTAATTTTAAATGGTGCTTCCTTTTTAATCATTGGTTTTTTATTACCAGAAACTAGTCAAAGAACCCTACTTTCTCGTAAAGCTGAAAGGCTTCGTATTAGAACTGGTAATAAAGAAATTACTAGCCATGGTGATATTGAATATAAAAGTATCCACATTAACCAATTCTTATTCGAAACTTTAATTAGACCTTTCGAAGTTTCCATTGTTGAACCAGTTTGCATTTTAATCAACGTCTATATAACTCTTATTTATGCAGTTGTTTATTTATGGTTTGAGGCTTTCCCCATAGTTTTCATTCAAATGCGTGGTTGGTCAACCGTCTTGATGGGTGCAGCCTTCTTACCCATTTTCATTGGTTCTTTAATATCAACTGCTTATTTTTTGGTTGTATTGAATTATCATTTGAAAAAAAGAAGGAAAAGAGATGGTGTCATTTACCCAGAAGTTTACATCCATCCAAGTATTGCCTTCGTAGGGGCAATGTTTATGCCCTTGGGTATATTCCTTTTTGGTTGGACAAGTAAAGCATCAATTCATTGGTTCCCGTCAATGCTTGGTGCTGCATGCTTTGGTTTTTCAGCCTATATGGGTTTTCAGACTTTAATGTCTTACTTAAGTCATTCTTTCAAAAGATACGTTGCTTCAGTCATGGCTGCTAATAACTTTTTCCGTTCTTTAATTGGTGGCTTGATTTGCTTGAGTGCTCATCCCCTTTATAATAACTTGAGTGCAAATAGTCCAAACTACCCCGTTGGTTGGGGTAGTACAATTCTTGGATTCATTGCAATTTTGTTAGCTTTGATCCCTTTAATTTTTTATTTCAACGGTCCTAAACTCAGAGCTCGTTCTAAATTTGCTAATTAATCTTTGTTCATAGTTTCAATTTAATATATTCTTATTCATTTATATTCGGACTCTGATTGCTTGCGTCTTTGCCAATATCTTTTCTTGTAGTCTTTTAGGTTTGATTCGGTGATTTTACTCTCACATAACTCCTTTAGTCTATTTAAAAGTTGAGTTTGTGGATCCTGAAACTTTGTAAAACGCTTCTTCACCTTTCCAGCAATTGGCTTTGTTCCAGTTGAAGCAGTTTCTACTTCTGTATTCAATATCTCCTCGTTGGTTGACTCCGGATCCTCCTCGTTACTACTACCACCTCTACGGTTTAACAAGTTTGCATAAAAACTCGATCCAGTATCATTATCTTCCTTTTCTTCCACGCTATGGATCTGATCTTTTTGCAATTTATACTCGGCACTTTCAAAAACTTCCAAGTCAGAATTGGTTTCCACCATGGCCCTCACTCGTTCATCTTGCAATTTTGATTTCTGTTTTATATAATCAGATTCCCTCTGCTTCTTCGCTTCCAAAAGCTTCTTTATATATTTGGATCCGGTTTGCGTCTTATTCTTTGATTTATCATCTTCCCCTTCAGGTTCATCAAACTCAAGTGGATCCCCTTTCACTTCTTGAAGCTGCTCGTTGATTTTTTGTCTTTTCGCTTGAATAGACTTGGCGAAATCTTCCTCTTCTGAATCCTCTTCTGAATCTATTTCCTCCTTTCCTTGTCTTTGAAATGCATTTTGGGGCTTTCTGTCCTCTGGTCTTCTCGAAACGCTAGTTTCGTTTCTGCGTTTCAATTTGAACCCCATCTCGATTATTTAGGTCTTGATTATTTCCACGGGCTTCAATGAACACGCCTTGTTTAGAGGTCTCGTTAATTACAGTATATTTATCAAAACAAATATCCAATATTCTATTAAAAGGTCTTCTTAGGCATTCTGATAGCGCACTTACATTTTTTTCTCCTTCGTTTAGTTGGAAAAAACTAAACGGAAGAAAAAAAAAAGATTGTTCGAATCATGCTAACAATTTCGACAACGGACATTTCTATATACCATTGACAGGTTTTCAGTATATGATCAAAAGCTCATTTGGTTCAAGATAAGTCTGCTTGATACATAGAATACTCCTATAACTTTTTTTTCAATATTTAAGTGGGTTCTTATAGGAGTCTTTTTAAAAAACAATTTCTTTCAAGTTGTATATCTTTCAGGTATATCTGTGAAAGTTGGCTGTTACTAGCTAGAAAACATCACAGACTACAACGACACCGCATTCATTAGCTTGTGAAGACTGCAATATACGGAAAAGAGGGCCAACGATGAATGGATCAGGATTTGATTGGTTGAATATACCATCAAATAATAGTGGAGCTGGTAGTCCGGCACCACCACCAGTCTCATTTGGGTTTTCTAATTCAAATTCAGAATTGAGTACTAATAGCTCTAACAACGGTGGATCAGGGAATAACTATTATTTTGCTAATTCGCTGGCTGATCACTTACCAAAATCAAAATCATATACTGAAACAAACAATCATTCGAGCAACAATCAGGTCAATGGACATTCAAATGTGCAAATTGAAGATGATTCAAGTATACCCCTTTCATTGACAGCACAGGAATTGACATTGGAAGAAACCAAGACTTATATGAGATGGTATAGTGATATATTAGCAAAGACAAATAGTCGAACCGTTTGTATGAATGATGTTTATCAGTTTCTAAATAATTTTAAATTACCTTCCGAATCTAAGGAAAAGCTCAACAAAATTTTTCATAAAATTTTAAATTCGATTAATATTGGAGAATTTTTTGCATTATTAAGATTAGTTAGTCATGTTCTACAAGGATTAGATCCTTCAAGAAGACTTATTAAAGTACAAGCTCCAGTTCCAACCCCTCCATCAATTCTTTCAAAAAAGAGACAAAACGATGATAATGATTACGATGATGATGACGATAATGTACAATTTAATACAGAAAACAATCAAGCTAATGAGAAAAAACCACTTGACCTAGACAGTTTTACACAATTCATGTTAACTGGTCAAAGACCAGGAGAAGGTAAAAAAAAGAAATCAAAAAAATTAAAATCAGTCAAATTCTCAGATCAAATAGTTACCGATATAAGGACTTCTGCAAATTCTCCAATCCCATCACCAGATCCTTCATCTCAGTCTATTGATTATTCTCTACCAATGGATCAATTGCTTCAAACTCTCTCAAATTCCGAAAATGGTGGTCAAAATATTAGACAATCAAATATAAATAGAGTTTCATCTCCTGATGAAGAAGAAAAACAAATTCTTAGAGATATGGAATCCCAAATTAATCATTTCCAAAATGTTCATTCTGTTGACACTGCTTCGATAGACGGTGTACCAGCCAACATTAATTTGGATAACACTCCAAATCAATATTTAAAACCTAACATGACCGGTCCAAATCAAATGACTCAACACTATAATTCGCTAAACGATTCTAGGCAAGGAGAGCAACTTTTGAAGCCAAATATGACGGGTCCCGCCCAAATGTCTCAATACATTTCAGGTAATGTAAATGAATATTCTAGTAATACTGATCAAAATGATTCTTCTCCTCTCAAACCGAATTTCACGGGTCCAATCGATATGGCCAAGATGTTTGCACCTTCAACGCCTGATGATAAAGGTAATGATCAAAACCAACCAAAAATCAGTCTTCTGGCTTTCACAGATCAAATGACCGGCAATACAATGAGTAATACCCTTCAAAATTCGAAAGTCACCGATGAAGGTTCTCCTTCAAGATCACCTTCTTATAATAATAATAATAGACCATTACCTCCACCTCCAGTCCCCAATATGAGAAGAACTAGATCAATATCTACCCCTACACCTAGAGTATCATCGCCACTATCGAGTAATAAGCTTTCAATTCCGAACTCAAGTGGTCCACCTGTACCTCCAAGATCACCGTTACAAAGCTCGTCCCCATTGCAAGAAGCCGCCGAAAAGCCGACGCCTCCTCCTCCTCCTCCATCAAGACGTAGAGGCGCCGGTAGATCAGTTTCCCCTGCACCACCGTTACCTCCAAAAGTAACGGTGAATAGTCCAGATCAACAAATGCCGGTCTCAAATCTGAATAATCCTTATTCCAATCATGAGCAATCCAGAAATGATAGCACTGCCAATATATTGGATGATTTGAAAGCATTGCAAGAGGAAGTCGACAAAATTAGAGATTTGACAGGTGGTTTCTAAGGCATCCGATTCTATATCGTCTCAAATAACCGATGTTCTGTGATTGCATGGTTCGGGCTCATATAAACTATTCAATAGAATTAAATTTTAAATACTTATAAATTATATAACGCTATTAAGGTGTTTAATTGCACAATTAAATCATTTTTACAAATGAAACGTCCTGTTCGTACCTGTAAATCAATATCCAACCAATAAATCGCTTCTGTTCGACCGGTTTTAGTCAAACCTGCATCCCATTCCAGTACAAGCCTTTTCCCTTGGGGTAATTTTTGATAAGGCACTAAAATAAAACTATGTATTGAAATTACGATTTTTTTACGCAGTTGATATTTCGCAACTGTGTTGATAAAAACTGTGGAACCGATTGCAAAGTATACAAGGGCCACCGTTAATCGTGGCCCAAGGTACTCTGGTTTTGAATAGTTTAAAAGGAGTAGAGTTTTAAGTGTTAAGAGTGAATTTTCTATCAAATTAAAAGGAAAATGAGTTATTATCATATCAAGGGAACGGAATTATCTATTCCACCAATTGCTGAAAAGATTCTTAAAAACAAGACCAGGGGGTTAGGAGCCGATGTCGACGAAGAAAGAAAGAAGGTTAAGTATCCTGAGTTTTTAGCTCACTATCAACCAGACGAAGAAGGTAAATACAAAAATGTTAAGAATGAAGACGGGGCTAAAAATGATAAAGGACATTTAGGTGATCCAACTTTTAAAAATTTATTTCCAGCAGATAAAAAGGTCACTACTAGAAATCTCTCTCCAGACTTTGGTACTGAAGTCGAAGGTATTCAACTTAGTGAATTGGATGAACAAGGTAAAAATGACTTGGCCCTTTACTTGGAAACAAGAGGGTTGGTAGTTTTTAGAGATCAAGATTTTAGAGATAAAGGTGGCGATTTTGCAGTCAATTTTGGTAAGCATTTTGGCCCTTTACACATTCACCCCATTAGTATTTCAGCGGAAAATAATCCGGAGCTATTAGTCACTTACAGACAGGGTGGAGACTCGAGTAGATACGATAAAGAGTTTTCTTCAAAAGGTGATACTACTGGCTGGCACAGTGATATCTCTTTTGAAGAATATCCAGCTTCTTTTTCTTTTTTTGTTGCTTTGGAGGTTCCTCCTTCCGGTGGTGATACGGTCTTTATTGATACAAGAGAGGCTTACAGAAGATTATCACCTGCTTATCAAAATTTTTTAGAAGGCTTGACTGCAATCCATTCTAATTATTTTCAAAACGTTTTAGGAAGACTCACTAATACAGTTGCAAAAATTAAGGAAGACTATTATACTGAGCATCCCTTGGTAAGAACTCATCCAGTTACTGGAGAAAAGAGTTTATTCTTTTCCAGAGGCTTTGTTCAAGGTATCAAGGGTTTAAAGGATAAAGAATCTGCCTCGGTGTTGAATTTCTTGGATCATCATATTGCTACTAATCTTGACATCCAAGTTCGTGCTAATCATATTGGTGGTTCTAAATTGAATTCAAAATCAGTTATTGTTTGGGATAATCGTCTTGCCGTTCATAGTGCAACCCTTGACTATTTACGTAGTACCACCGAAAGACGTCACCATTATAGAATCACAGTCTTGGGCGAGAAGCCTTACTTGGATAAATCAGAAAGTGAATCTTCTAATGGACAGACTAATGGTCATTCTAATGGTCATTCTAACGGCTTGAATGGACATCAGAATGGGGATGGGATTTCCAAGCTTAAGTTGGATGATGAGTAAAGATCCTGTTCGATAAGTTGATCTTAGCTGAACAGAAGTAGGCTACAACCTAGCTCTTCTTTGGTATGCAATCTAGCTCTTCTTTGATATGTATTTGTGTATTTAAAAATGTTTTCAATATTACTTGAAGTAGTAGACTTTTATCAGTTAACCTTTTGATGAGTAAAGAATGTTCTTATTCAAAAAGTAGCGACCATATACGATTCAAACTTGTGCCATAGATAAACTGCTCTTGTTTGCGGCGAGGTTTTTGCAGCAGAAATGTTTTTACTACTGTGTCAGACCACTCATGCTAGGCAGTCTACAATGTAAGAGACCAATGAAAAAGACAACCAGACATAGAGATAAACATTAGCAAATGTGCTTTTGAAGTGAAAAGTTAGAGAAGGAAAATTGCAGAGGTTACTTTTCATTTTTCGATATTTTAAGGGCTTTGAATCCTGAATCTGTAGGTTTAGAACTGTATATGTCGTTAAAACCAAAGTGTATCATTCTAATCCTTACCCCTAATAACTACTTATGAGCAAGCGCATTGCTTATGATATAAAACATGATTTTTACTCTGTTATTGTAGGTTTTAATAGCAAATTTTGCAAAAATTTGATCAAAACACTTTCCAACTTATATGATAATAACTATTAGCATTTGAGACTTGATAACCTTTGATCCTCTTGTATCTCCTTACCAATTTTAATCCTGTCCTGACACGGTCTTTTCGAGGGCATGTGTACTTTGAAATACATATTGAAAAGAACATTTCTTATCATAACTTTCTTTTTCAACTAATTCAATGTACCTCATTTTCAAAACCACAATAAATATTTCCTATTACAACAGTTAAAGTCTATAGCGAGTGATTTGAAGGGCATTTGAAAGCGCTTTCCTAAAATCATTTCTTTAAATCTTGGCCCAATATCGACCCCACCTGTAGATGTCGATAGAAATCGTGTCCCATTAAGTGCTCCACTAGCTCAGTAGGCAGAGCGTCAGTCTCATAAGAAGTATTTCTTGTGCAATCTGAAGGTCGACAGTTCGAACCTGCCGTGGAGCATTTAATTTTTTTTATTTACTTTCAAAGTATGGGTGTACGGATGTGGTTTCTGTGAGAGCGAAATCTGTTTACAAAAAAAAAAAGTGAACGCGGTTGTTTTTGTTTTGGAATCCTTTCTAATTTTTGGATTTCTGAGAGAAGAGAAGTTCAATAATCAAAACAACGATACTATCTTTCAGTTCTTCTTTGGAAAAACGATATCTAATTGATCTAACATCTAGCATTGGGTGTACTATATCCTCGACCGCATTCCATTGTTTGACATTAACATTACTGAGAAAGCGGAACTGTATTTGAATATATAATTGAATTCCTTATAAGACTACCAATTTAATTAGTCATTTACATCATTTCTAAATCATTCATATGATAACCATATTAAACGATCTTATTCATGAGTTGAAGAATGCATATTAACAATTTAACGCCGCCGAAAGGTTTACGTGATGGACCAGGAAATACAGTGAATGATTATCATAAAAAACATCATTTGATGGATGATGATGATACTTTTATGCCGCCAGCGTTGAGTGCTTATAGTGTGGCGTTGTTGAGTGATAAGTCTAGTCCAAATAGTCAACATATTTCGAAGCAACAAAAGCTATCAAATGATCATAAATTTAATAGAACACCATCACAAATAACAGGGATTTATGAAATCGATTTCCCAGAAAATAACCATTCTAAAAATAATTTGAAGAATAAATTATCAGTGCATTTTAAGGATTCTCATTCATCTTCTCCAATAACGTCATCTCATTTTTTGTCAAATCATAATAGTAATAATAATTCTAATCATAGTTTACATCATCAATCAGATAAATCTCGTCATTCAAGCATAGACAATGTGTCTCATAACTCAATCAATGATATCCAGCTCAACAGCAATCATAACTACAATACATCTTTGCATAATTCATTTAATATGTCTAACAATAATTTTACTAATAATCATACACATAATACAACTACTGAAGATAATGATGATTTACTAGATGCTTCTTTGGAAAATTCAAATAAATCTCTGCAACCTATGACTTCCACAACTACTCCTGCTACTTCAAGATCTTCAACTGCTCCTAGACCTACTTCCTCTGGGTCATCAAGTCAATATGGAAGTTTGAAAAGATCCCGGTTAGCAAGAAGACTTAGATCTTTGGGACCTCCTAAGAGAGCATCCCAAATTTCAGAGACTCCAAAATCAAACTCATCTTCTGATCAGCCCCATAAACCGGTATTAGCAAACGAAAATATTGAAAACATTGAAAATGATAAAAAGTTTTCAACCCCTCCTTTAGTTTCGTCGAGATTTTCACCTAATTTAAAAGCATCGCTGGCAAATAAGTCGAACGGACATCCAGCTCAAAGTTTTCTAAGAGCTTTAGAAAAACTTCAATCTGAATCTCCAAGTCAAGATTTGTTTTCCGAACAAAAAGAATTAGAAATTAGATCAAGAGTGGAAGAACAGAAAAAACTTAATGAGTTAGAACATCAACTATCTAAATCTAAAACCATTCAAAGTATCGATCTTGAATTTGAAAATTTAAATAAAAATGTTCCTGGAAGTCAGGGGAATGAACTTTTCCAATCCAAGAATAGTGATTTCCCAGTATACTCGGATTATAAAAGAAATAACAAGTTTGATAATAAAGTGTTCGAAAATAAAGAAAACTTGGTTCAAGCTAATAAGCTGAAACATCAATTTTCTACTGATTCTCTTATTTCAAATCAAAACCATGTTAGAGTTCCGCTCAACAATGTCCCCGTTAATACGTTCAATGTCTTCAATGAAAATGACACCTTTAGAAAACCTAAAACTCCCAGGCCATCTAATGAGCACGTAAATGAATTAAATCCACCGACATCCCAACAACATATTGAAGTCCAACCACCTCGTCAGGAATCACAACAATTACCTCCTACTGCGTCATCACAGTCAACTAATTTTGGACCCTCTTCCGTTGTTCACAATCCTCCAGATGAAATAAAGAAAAGAAAATCCATAATAATAAATGGAAATCTGTATGAGAAATTAGAACTTTTAGGGAGAGGTGGTTCTTCAAAAGTCTATAAGGTAAAAGCTTTATTCAATAATAAACTCTATGCAATTAAAAAAGTGACATTTGATCAATTCGAAGAATCTTGTATAAAAGGATTCAAGGGAGAAATAGATTTATTACTTAAGTTAAAAAACGCTGATCGAGTTGTAAAATTGGTTGATCATGCAATTGGTGAATCCTCGGTTTACCTTGTTATGGAATGTGGTGATATAGATTTAGCTCATGTCTTCCAAAATAAATTAGGTTCGAATCAGCTTCTCGATATAAATTTCATCAGGTTCCATTCCATCGAAATGTTGAAATGTGTACAGGCAGTTCATGAAGCTGAAATTGTCCACAGCGATTTGAAACCAGCTAATTTTTTATTTGTTAAAGGGATATTAAAGATCATTGATTTCGGTATTGCAAATGCAGTTCCAGATCATACTGCAAATATATATCGTGAATCACAAATTGGGACTCCTAATTACATGGCACCCGAAGCTTTAACGGAAGTTAATCAATCTTTAACGATTCCTGAAGCCAGTGCCAGTGAACAATTAAGGACCTGGAAAGTTGGTAAGCCATCAGATGTTTGGTCTTGTGGGTGTATAATCTACCAAATGATTTATGGAAGACCTCCATACGCTGGGTATTCCGCTCAACAAAGAATAACTGCGATTATGAACCCTCAAATCAAAATCCAATACCCAAGTAAAGGTTTGGGTGGTATTAAAGTTCCCGTTAGTGCTATTGAGCTAATTCAAAAATGTTTAGAGAGAAATCCAAATGATAGATGGACAATAGAAGAGTGTTTAACGAGTGACTTCCTCAATCCAAAAGTTGTTAGTGAAACATTTGTTAGAGATCTTGTTCACCTGGCAGTTAATTTTGGATATAAAAACCATCAAAGTGGCACTAAACAAATTACTGACGAAGTCTATGATAAACTAGTTGATACTGTTTTAAAGCAGATTGAAGATTTGCATTATGCTTAAGTTTTGCCATACAATATAGATTTGTTCTAATTAAAAACTTTTCTTTCCTTTTTTACTTCTTTTTGCTTTAGACAAGCATACTTTAGATAATTGCATTAATGAAAAGACGATTTTTAGTTTGTTATGTAGGTCTACATAATTTTCTTTTAAGTAATATTGTAAGTATGAAAAAAAAAAATAAAGAGAGTACTGAAATGAAAATTCGGATAGTCAATAGAAAAAGAATATGAAAATAACCAAGCTTTTAGAAATTTTGTAGCAATCTATTTTGAGTAAAAGGAACTAAAGGTATAGTTTATTGCGTATGAAGATCGACTTTTATAAATCTTCACTATTATATTATACATTTTTGGTAATAGAGTACCAAGACTAAAGGATTTAGTTTTTTAAACTTCATGATTAACGAGGGCCTAATTTTTCTAAAACACGAGGACCTTGTTCTTCCCATTCTTGTTTGGTAATCCACATATGTTCTTTATCGGACATAATATTAGCCAAGACTGCCCCACCAATGAAAACCATATGTCTTCTTCTTGGGGGATCTTCAATTCTAACTTTAAATTTATCTAATCTAGATGCATCGCCACGTAAGACTTTAGTTAACCATAATTGTTTTAATTCTTTTTCCAAACGGGAAGGTAAACCAGGATACATTGAAGAACCACCCGATAAAACAATTGCTTTGAACAAAGAAGTTCTAACATCAACATCTGCGGATTGGATAGTATTAAATAAAGTTTCACCGACCCCAGGTTGTTCAACATCAACTAAGTTTGGTTGGAATAAACATTCAGGAGCTTCAAATCTTTCGGAGCCAACTTTGATGATTCTACCATCAGGCAATTCATAGGATTCAACCAAGGTAGTGGTTTCTTGGGCTAGTTTTGTATCTAAATCTAAATCATAGGAAACATAACATAGTTTTTCTTTAATTTGACGAACAGTTTCAAAATCAGCGGTTCTATTGAATGCATAACCACGACGTAATAAAAGATTTATTAAATTTCTAGTAACATCTCTACCAGCGACATCCAATCTTCTGGTTAAATGATTTAAAACAACGGATTCATAAACTGGAACAATATGAGTAACCCCATCCCCAGAATCAACAACAACCCCAGAACTTAACCCTTGAGCGTATAATGCTAAAACGGCTTGAATGGCAACATAAACTCCACCAAATTGGTATTTTTCAAACATCACATCACACATAGTTTCTCTATTTTTTAAAGGATTCATTGGAGGTTCTGTTAATAAGATTTTCTCGCCTTGGGTTGGTATTTTCATTCGTTCATAAAAGGCATAATCCCATAAATGTTCCATATCTTCCCAATTCTTGATTATACCATTTTCCATAGGATAAGTTATTTGCAATAAAGATCTTACCTCACTTGCTTCTGAACCACACATAATATCCTTAATTTCAACATTGTCTGGAACCAAAAGATTTCTTTCTTCAGCTCTCAAAATCGGTCTACCAACAAGTGATGGGAATGTATGATCCGGGAAATTGGTACCTGCTCTACCAATCTTAACAAAACCAGTACCCTGATCAAGAACTATATCAAAGGTTAGTATCAATTGACTTTTACTAAAAGCAAAAAAAATCGTGATTTTAGCACATACCAATTGGTTGACCACTCATTTTCAATCTGTTTATTTGATTCTTAAATACAAAATTGCAATACTTTGGACCACAACAGTAGCACTATCTCGAAGAATTGATGGATTAGAAGCGATCAATCCAATTAAACTGCTGATTTATTATAACACCTGGAACTTTCCTAAGTTTTATCTACCAGCTAAAGCTTTTTTCTGTTGTTCCAATCGGTCAGTTTATAAGTTATCGGTAGGCACACGTCCTGTTGTTTGGGTCTTTTTGTTTCACGGTCTTTTTTAGCAACAATTTAGTTCTACAATACTAATATTATATGACATTAAATAAGAATATATTAACTGGATGGATTCATGTATGCAAAGGTCAAGTAGGAGGTGTGGGTTTTGATTTCAGACTCGATTTTGGTGACTTGTCTCCAGTCGAAACGAGAGTCACCTTCCTTGACTCTAGTTCCTTTTCCAAAAGGATTGTATTCTTTTGGCTGCAAAGGTTTTTCATTAGACGGTTCTGGGGTTTCGTCAGTGTCGACCTCATCTATTTTGCGTTTTGGCGGATTGACATTACTGGCTCTTTTGCCTTCGATACCCATTTGTTTTCTGGATTGGATGTTTTTCAATCTTTTCACAACATCGTCTACCGACCTCACCATTTCTCTTCTGGCTTCCCATCTTCTTCCTTGCACTTCAACCATTTCTATATTGCTCCAGCCTTCGTCTTGTAAAGCCTTAACTGTCTTGTCTACTTGTTCAATGCAAGGAGAAAAACAACAGAGCCCAACACGTTTTTTATTGGTGATCACTGATTTTAAATTCTTAACTGCTATCCATGGAGAAGGTAAATCGAGGAATACGGCTTCTCCTTGAATTCCTCCTTCTTGGTCAAAACCTTGAGGAATGTTTTCGATATCAAATCCATCATTACAAACGTCTCTATGGGTGATCAAAGTATTTTGAGTGATACCATGTTCTTCTAGTTCTCTTCTTGCTTCCAAGTATCTTGGTTCATGGAACTCATATGTGAACAAGCGACCATCTAACCCAATGGTTCTTGCAAATGAGTGGGTGAATGATGCTGAACCAGTTCCTGCTTCAATCACTCGACTCCCACTACAAACATTTAGTCTCTGGATAATATACGAAGAATCATGTGAGTAAACAATTTGAGTTCTATGCGGTAAGAAATCGTCCAGAGCTCGGGTGACGGATGAAGTAAGTGGATGTACCCGTAATCGTTAATTCCTCCCATTTGTTGTCCGTACTTCATTCCAATCATCTTATCGTGGTCAAAATGACCGTATCTAGAATTTAATCGTTCGCCTCTTTTCACAGTGATAGGTTTGATTTGGTTTCGGCTTATAAACGCCAAAACCAAGTCACCTTCCTCTATAACATCCTTATAGCCATAAAATGACATTCTAATCTTGCTTTCCTGGGAATATTCTAATTGTAAAAGTAGTTGAAAAATTGCAATTTTTCATATACGCTTTTTTTATCTCATCTCATCAATAAACCCGTGCATCTTTCTCTAAAAATTGGACAAACGATTTCCAAATTTACAGCTCGAATAGCCAATTGGACAATATTTGGTAGAATAGCTTCTTCAATTAGCCTTCCCTGTCGGTATCGGTAGACTTCTTTACCTATAAACAGTACTCCGTAAGAGTTATACCTAGCAAATTAGTCGTGTAAACACCCATACCTTTTGGAAGAAAATTTTGCGTGCGAGGAAATTGCCAAATTTTGCTTCTTGGGAGAGTTTTGACGTTGATATCAACAACAATACTCTTGATTGGATCTGTTATTAAGGAGAACTTCATTCGAACACTTGACAGAAGGCTATACTTGTTTTCCATACGATATTAGATTTGAAAGAATGGCTTCAATACCTCAACAACAGCAAGCCTCGTCCGACCCAATGGGGTCCAATGCTGAAGATTTGTATTTGGAATCTTATGCTTTTACCACTGCTGCTGCTATTGTAGGTTCGGTTGATAGAAAAGTTTATGTTTTGTTGAGAGACGGAAGAAATTTATTTGGTATTTTAAGAACTTTTGACCAATTTGCTAATTTGGTTCTACAAGATACCATAGAGAGAATTTATCTTAATGACTCTCAAGCTGAATCAAAGGAGCCAAATAGATTTGGTGAGGCTTATAGAGGAGTTTTCTTGGTGAGAGGTGAAAACGTTGTTATGCTTGGTGAGTTGGATATCGATCAGGAAGATGATCATTTGGAATCTTTGCAACAAATTCCGTTTGAAGAAGCTGAAACTGAATTGAAATCTATTCATAAAGCTAAATTGAAAGAAGAAAAAATAAAAACCAAAAAACTTTTATCTAAAGGTCTTATTAATGATTTTGTTAAATCAGATTTATATTAATACTTTATTATTATGTTTGGTACTATATTATAACGGTTATGTGCTCATGTTACTGTATTTTAATCTCTTTTTTTTTTCACTTTATTTCAAAGTTTAGCCTTTCTTTTTCAATTACTTGACTTGCTTATTTCGGGGAAATAATCAGTTTTTATATTATGATACTTACTTTTTTTTTTTTTTTTTGCTTTTTTTGCCTTTTTTGGACTTTTTTTTTTGCAGTCACCATATAGATAAATATATTTACATCAAGTGTACATCTAGTGTATTCATATCAAGGGTCATATGTATTCGTGTTATCTTTTTGCTATATATGCTACTCAAAGTTTTGGGAAGTTTTTGTAATTTTCGAAAAATTGATCAGCTTCTTGATATTTCTTAGCATGATACCTTCCTAATTGATTCAAATGGGCTTCATCGGGTCCGTCAGCAATTCTTAATGTTCTTGCATGAGCGTACATTCTTGCTAGCTCGACATCTTGAGAAACCCCTTCTGCACCAAAAACTTGAATAGCCCAATCTAAAATTTTGAGAATAGTTCTAGGAGTTTCAATTTTGGCCATAGCAATATCTTGTTGAGCCACTTTGGCATTGGATATATCGATTTTATGAGCAGCATTCAAAACTAGTAAACGACAGGATTGAATATCAATTTTGTTTTGAGCAAACGCATTAATAAATGACTCTCTTTGATTCATTGGCTTTCCAAAAATAATTCTATGATTGGCTCTTTGGTTTGCCCTTAATAATGCAAATTCACCTGCTCCAATTAATCTCATACAATGATGGATTCTACCTGGACCTAAACGAGATTGAATTAATTCAAATCCTCTTCCTTCGGAAGCAAGAATAGCATTTGGAGTGTCTTCTGTTGGCACTTCATAATCATCAAAAATAACTTCACAATGACCGTGAGGAGCATCATCGTATCCAAATACCGTCAATGGTCTAATTAATCTTGCTTTCCCAGAACTCAAAGCTTTCTTTGCATCTAATACCAAAACGGTGTGATTCTTATAAGCTTCTTTACCAGATTTATCACTGGTTTTACACATAACTAACCAAACAGCACATCTTGGATCACCGGCACCGGAAGCAAACCATTTGACCCCATTCAAAACGTAATTCCCCTTTGAGTTCAATTTAGCAGACACCGAGATATTCAAAGCATTGGAAGACGAAGTACCCTTTTCAGTCATGAGAAAGGCAGAACGAATTTCCCCGTTAAGTAAAGGATGAAGCCACTTCTTCTTTTGATATTCAGTCCCAAATTTAGCGAAAAGCTCCATATTACCAGTATCTGGAGCATTTGTATTGGTAGCTTCTGGAGCTACAAATGACCTACCAAGGTATTGAGCCATCAACCCATACTCTAAATTAGTAAATCCCGGTCCTTCAGGATAATGATTCGACAAAAACATATTCCAAAGACCCAATTCACGGGCTTTCACCTTGAGCTTTTCGGTGATCTCTGGAGTCGATTTCCATCTTGTCGCTGGATCATCAGGCATTTGCTTGAAGTAAAGCTCATCTGCTGGCAAACAGTAATTATTAACAAAATCTTTGCATTTCTGAATTGCATCCAACCCTTTTGGTGAAAGCTTATCTAAGAAAATAGCAGGAATATCCTCTTTAATCGACATTTTGTCAGTACGGTTCTGAAGAATTGAGTTATCCAAATCAATGGGAAGGGGATTCTCCGGATTTAAATATTTTTCAAATTAACCTTTGACGGATGGAGATAACTCTTAAATCAAGTTTCGAACAGTTTTTTTGATCCAAAACTTTTCGGTTCTAACTGTACCCCGCAAAAATAGGTACGGATTCTCTTTTTTCGTTTTTGCAGTTTAGCTTCTCCAATTTGCATGTTGTGTATTTTGCAGTTTTCCTTTTTATAAACTGCAAATGATACTCGCTAGACAAGAGGAGGGCAAATCGAAGTTGACCATTAAAAGTAACTTTTCGATATCAAGCTCTTATCCATTATAGACACGTTAAGACTTTGAAACGACGCATCCATCATGAGTGAATTTGATTCTGATGTCCCAAAAATCCCTGATTATACTTTATCGGAAAAGCAATTCCTTTTATCAAAGAATCTTGATAACGCTGGCCACCGTGAAGAGTTAGTCAAAGAACTTCTTGAGTCAATCAAAGAGAAAAAATTGGCACCATATTATAAATATTTGACATCTGAGTTACCCGAAATAGTGAGATTCGATCAAACTTTGTATAGTTCATTAAAGAATGAAAATGAAAAGCAAATTGCTGAATTGAATAAAAAGATTAAAGATGCAGAAGAGGATGATGAAACTAAAGACGAAATCTTACCTTCTACTATCAGACTTGCCGAGTACTACACTGAAATCATCGATAAGCAAAATGCCATTGCCACTTATAAAAAAGCTTTAGAATTGACTCAAAGTACTGGTTCTAAGATTGATATTTTATTGACTTTGGCTAGAATTGAATTTTTCTTCAATGATTATCCTGCAGTGGCAAAATACTTGGATCAAGTTAAGGCTCAAATCGATAAAGGTGGTGACTGGGAACGTCGTAACCGTTATAAAACTTATCATGGTATCTACTTGTTGGCTACAAGAAATTTTTCTGAAGCCGCTAAATTATTAATTGATTCCTTAGCAACTTTCACTTCCACTGAAATATGTTCTTATGAACAAGTTGCTCATTATTCTATTGTTGCCGGTGTATTATCCTTAGATAGAGTTGATCTTAAATCGAAGATTATCGATTCTCCAGAAATTTTATCCATTTATTCATCCACTTCATATTTGGAACCTTTAATCAATTTAACAAACTCTTTATACACTTGTCAATATAATTATTTTTTCCAATACTTATTGGAAACTCATGATAAATTGTTATTGACCAACAAATATTTAAACCAACATGCAAATTATTTCTTAAGAGAATTGAGATGTAAAGCATATGGTCAATTATTAGAAAGTTATAAATCCTTATCCTTAAAGTCAATGGCTAGAAATTTCAGTATTAGTGAGGAATTTTTGGATCAAGATTTATGCAAATTCATACCAAATAAAAAATTGAATTGTACCGTTGATAAAGTTAACGGTATCATCGAAACAAATAGACCTGATAATAAGAACAGCCAGTATCACTTATTGATTAAGCAAGGTGATAACTTATTGACCAAATTGCAAAAATACGGTGCCGCTGTTAAATTAAGTGGTGCTGAACGTGTTGCCTAATCGTATAAGTCCATATTAAAAGGTTTTTGTAAAATAAAAATAAATAATTAGATAATTCTACTTGTAGATCTAACTAATCACTGCTTAATAACTAATATACTAGTGTCAGTAGTGGAAAAAATGTGCAAAAAAAATAATGAAGGATGCGAGGTTCGAACTCGCGCGGACAACTGTCCAGCAGATCTTAAGTCTGCCGCCTTAGACCACTCGGCCAACCCTCCATTTCATGAACTTTGAAATAACATGGTTTTTTATACTAATCCTTTTGAAATCTGATAAAAAATTTGCAAAGCAAAAAAACCCTTTCAAAGTGTTGTTTTTCTTGAATTACACATCTTTAGATATTTCTATATTTTGTAACGTCTTAGTAATAGTTTTTTTTTTGAGCAAGATACCCTTTTAAAGAATTTTTTTTTTGCTCTTTGTATCTTTGCTAAATTAAATTCACCCCCGTTCCGAGGCATGTTTAATCTTCCACTCAAGACGCGAATTTCGTGATATGGTCACTTCCGCTGCACCAAATTTGGACAACTTAAAAACCATTTCTCCTGACACTTTCCGGAGTTTGAGTCAGAAACACAAATTACAAACCAAAAAACTTTCCATTAGCCAACATCTAACCCAATTTTTTCCTAGACAGGATGATCAATTAAGAAAATTTTGGAAAACTCTTTCCAGGTATTCTTTTTCCCAAATTCCTATCGATAATATTCACCTCTTCCATCTCGGAATTTACCTTTGGAAAATCTGGAATCAACAATCCTGTTCACTTTGCCAACATTCCTTTTCAACACCTATTTCAAAACACCAAGTTCTCACTCATGTGTATACCGGTTGTTCTGTTACCAGATCCCTTTGGGACTTATCAGGATGTTCCTGTTTAGATCGAACTTGGCTGCAAATTTTCGCACCTTCCAACTTAACCTCTCATTCAATCCCCAAGATAAATAGATACCTTTACTTAGTTAAATGTTTTATTGATTTTCGACGATCTTCATCGGCCTCTTCTGGGGTCCTTACTCGTCGGCTCATTAAAACAAAGGTATCTTTTTTCTTATCATCATATAAATTCTAAACTCGATAAATTAATTACATCCTTTTCTTAATCAACTAAAGTGGTTTTTTCAAATTTTCCACTATGCACCCCTTTTTATATATCTCTATCTACTCTCTTTATCTCTATATAGTTAGTATTTAGATCAAATATATAAAAATATACGTGAAAAAAAAAAAATTCACCAAATTATATTCACTAAATTATCTTCACTATGACTCCAAGACAAGTTGTTTTCGCTGGTGCTACCGCTTATGGGGTGTTTAGCTACTGTATGGTTAAATACTATTATGATAACTCTTCTCTAAGAAGAATCTTTGTTAATGTTGATCCTGCCTATGATCATAAATTTGGTCATCATCACTAATCGCATTCCTATTTATTCGATATTTATTCAATCTTCAATAAATATTCCTTGTAAAAAAAAAAAACCCAGGTGATTCATACGTAAAGAAAACATTTGGCTGGGGGATAGTTCGTTGACTACCACCTTATAATGCTTTGAGTGCCAAGGGCCATGAGTGCAATTCTTTGGCATTGACTCCTTTAGCCTTCAATTTCAACGGCTAAAATTCCGAGCCAGATCTAATCTTGGTAATTGACCTGACTTGCTTTTGCTGATGGTAACAACATACAAAGCCTTAGGCTTATTAGTCTTGATAAACTTCCCTCTGTTTTCACCCAGACCATTTTGTTCGGATTTCTATTGGACAATACGATCATGGATCTAAACGATGGAAAAAATTTCTACAAAAGCAATCACTTCAACAGAAAATAGCACTGGAAGTTAAATCGCAAAGCCCTACTGGATATAAATAGAATCTCTAAAATTCAAAATGATCTAAAACACTCCAGAACAATGGTGAAAAGAACGTTATACTAAATATTCTGATAATGGAATCATTTCAAATTGTTACCCAGATTACATACAATCTGCGTCATCCAAGCCCAGAATAGAGTAATATAAGAGGATTTACAAGGCATTCCCAGCCTTCAAGGCTTACAATACTTCGACCTTAGTTATACTAAATCATGATTATGTACTTTCTAACTGAAATCGAGAAAGACGAGTGTTGGCTACTGCTCAATTCTTCAAACTGATTATTTGGGTGCGACTTTTGGAGATCAAAGTAAAAAAACTGCAAAAATCTAAAAAATCTTCTCAGTTGAATAACCCTGATTGATACGGCTATCCTTTCAAATAGCATTGAATGAACCCCACCTTTGAGACGAAGGACTGACACCTCGAAGCACTGTTTCGAGAGTGGCAAACCTTTATTTGAGTAGTGAACCAAAATCACCCAATCCCCAATGTAGACGAGAACAGCATATGATTCAGGATGCTCATTCACTTTAGTTTCGATCGTTTACTCCTTGAGTGAATGGTTGCCAAAAAATTACCAAAAAGATAAATACACAGACATGTGAAACTTGCACACAGATTCGAATCCATTGCAACATGTCAGTAAGCGACGGGTGAAAGCAACATAAAATAACCACGCTTATTTGAAGTATAACGAATGTTACAAGCACGGAAAAACCCAAAACCCAAAGAACAAAAGAAAATAACAAAAGCTTCAAGCTTTGAGCCAAGGCATGTGAAAAGGTGTTTTTCTTAAGCCAGACAATTCAGTTGATCTAAAAAGGCTGCAACAATTACTGGCCTGACTCCAGAGGAATCAATTTGGAATCATATAAATATCACACCAATTTACTCAAAAAAATCTTTATAGAGAACAATTTCAAAGAAAGATGGCAAAAAAAACAAGAGAAGAGTTAATTGAAGATTTTCAATCAGAATTGATTGATTTAGTTTCCATGACAATTGAAGTCGAAGGATATTCCAAGTCTTCAGAGTATCATCCTGAGATGGAAGATTTGCCGCAAAGATTACATTTCATCCTTCCCGAATACTCCACATACTATCTAATAATTACTTACAAAGTGAAAAGCAGAGCATTAAAGAAACTCACTTATTCTCAAGTAGTTAAGAAACATGGTATTCCTTTTGCATCAAGAGACTTGCACATGAATGATCATGCTGAGGTTAACACTGAAGAAAATCCAACTCATCTGGTCCGCTTCCCTCCCGATAAATTACCGGGTGGTCGTTTAATCAGAGGTACTTATCCTGCCCATTCCAAATTCTATGAAGAGGGTAAGACAATTTTCAGTTGTGATTGGCTAATTGAAGTTGTCAAAAAGGACGAGCAACCAAGAATTGGTGGTTTCAACTAATGAATGTTTAACGAAATACCATATTTGACCTAACTTCCCTTTCAATCTCTCTCTCTCTCTTATCTATATGTTCAATATATATGTATATTTCATTGTCATAGTTCGTATAGGTCACATGCCGTCTATCTCTGTCTCTCCATTTTTTTTTTGCACCCTTACACCAATTCTACCTAATCAGGGCGCGGATGACTATATATTTGCCCTTATTAATTTGTTACAGCAACATATTATCAGATAACCACAATTGTATTATCTGATTCTTCTTTAGTTTAGTCGACTGATTAACTGCTTTTGATACCCCAGCTTGTCGAATCGTTGAGAGATTGACAAGAAGTGCTTGCATTTAACTATATTTCCCCCATCCCCCGGTGCAGTGGTTTGATCTTTTTGATAAGCTTATCGAACTGAGAGTATTGGGATTTAGTATTTTGATTACGAAAAACAACCATGAGTTCTTCCAAAAGACGGATTGAAAAGGATGTTATGGATCTCATGATGAGTGACCATGAGGTTAGCCTCATAGAAGATTCCATCCAACAATTTTTTGTTTTATTTAATGGTCCAAAAGATACCCCTTATTCCGGAGGAGTTTGGAAAGTTCGAGTTGAATTACCAGATCAATATCCATTAAAATCTCCGTCCATTGGATTCATTAACAAAATATACCACCCTAATATCGACGAAACGTCTGGGTCGGTTTGTCTCGATGTTATAAACCAAACCTGGTCCCCTATGTTTGGTTTATTAAACATATTTGAGAACTTTTTACCCCATTTACTTAGATATGCTAACCCAAGCGATCCTTTGAACACTGAGGCTTCCAATTTAATGAATAAAGACGAAAAAAGATATACTGAAACAGTTAAGAAATATGTCAATCAATATGCTAAGAACATTCTGATCGACGAAGATGACGAAGCCGAAAATAATGAAGCCAATGATGAAGATGATGAACTTAGTGATGTAGGAAGCTTATCTAGTGATGATGATGAAGATGATGGCGATGATCAATGACTTTTTTGGTCCAAACTATTTATGAATATTACCGATTTTTCTTTTTTCTTTATATATAACAACACTTGAACAAATGGAGTTTATCTAGTTTCATTTCCTTATCAAATTTTCAATTGAACCGGGTATTACCAGTCCATTGCATTTACTTATCCGATTACAGTTATAGTCATATAATATCTACATATGTAATAGAATAACTTACTTTAAAACTCGTGTAGTTTATATAACGGGAACGTTTTTAGATAAATATTCGTAATATTTCGGTGTTGGTCTATGCTTCAATAAATCTTCAATTGCAGAAGCATACTTTATTAAATCTGGCTCACCCCAAGCTGTTTGCATAATACCTAGTCCATATGGCATTCCGTCTTGGTCAACGTCAACCGGAATCGTTACCATGGGATATCCTGCTTTGGCGGCTTGCTGGTATGTTATGCCATGACTTGATGGTACGAGTAATCCATCAAGCTGGAAATCCTCTCCGGTATTTGAATCAGTATAATTAAGAGCATAATCAATTCCCTCATCTCGAGAGGTCCTATGAACAAATTCAATTGCCTGGTAATACGTTTCATTTTTGATTCCTCCCCATTCCAAAGAAGCTAAAAACCCATCTTGGCCTGATTCAAAAGCAGGATGTGTTCCGGGATTACCACCTTCCGTTCCATCATTGGCATAATTATAATCAACCAAATCCTGCAAAGTCCTCATTTGGGTGTTTTCAAGTTCCGATAAATAACTTTCAATATTATTATAAAAATCAACTTTTACTATGGTATACTCCGACTCATTAACTCTACCGAATTTCCAATCCCAGCCATTATCGGATATTACATCTAAATTACCAAAATTAGTATTGTTATAAATAGTAGCTCCAGCTTGTTCTAACCTTTTAATGGTTTCTAATAATCTTTCCACCATACTTTCATCTGCATATGACCATAACTTCTCCCATGGAAGGCCAAATCTGGCTCCTTTCAAAGCTGATTGGTCGGATAAAAACTTCAAGTAATCACCATCTGGTGGAGTCTTCCCGGTCTGAGCAAAAGTATAATTATCTCTTTCATCAACACCAAACATGTGTTGAAGAACATAAACCTGCATCTCTAACCGTTCTAGCCATAGGTCCTGTTGTATCCTGGTGTTCGGATTCTGGTATCACCCCATTACGAGAGGTTAAACCTACAGTTGGTTTGAAACCAACAATCCCATTCAATACAGATGGAGATATAATACTACCATCAGTCTCGGTACCTAATGAGAACATAATCATATTAGCTGCAGTACTCCCTCCGCTACCAGTAGAGCTCCACCGCTTATCTTAGTCAAATTATATGGCGATCTTGCTTGTCCCCCAACAGCTGAATAGCCTTCACTATAGTCACTTGATCTCATGTCAGCCCATTCAGATAACGTAGCATGTCCAAACAAAACAGCTCCTGCTTCTCTTAATTTATGTACTACGAAGCTATCTCTAGGTACAACATTACCCAACAAGGCATTAGATCCACAAGTAGTTTGCATCTTATCTTTGGTAGCAAAATTATCCTTGACTATAAACGGTATACCATGTAAGGGTCCTCTAACTATACCCTGCTCGCGTTCTTCATCCATGCTAGCACTAATGGAGAACATATCTGGATTTAGCTGTTGAATGCCATTGACAAAATCATTAATCTGGAAATATCTCTCGAGGTAACAATGAACTAGGTCGACACTGGTCAAAGTCTTATTTTCCATGTACAACTGCAATTCGTCGATGGTGGCTTCTTCTAATACTATACCCCGACATAAAGGCATAGGAAAGAGCTCAGAGGATTGGGTCTGTGGAAAGTTAAATTCTGGATCAATCAATTCCTGAGATTGAATGCTGTTATTCAATACTGTTAGCTTTATATCAGGCTTGATTACCAGAGCCAAAGCTGGAACCAAAAAAATTATAAACCCAAGCTCAAAAAACATGATTCCAATGCTCAACCAAACAGAATCCCACGATGTGATTTTCAGCTTACTTTATAGTTTTTTGCAATTAAACTTTGGTTGAGATCTAAAGCTTATCACAACGTAATGAAACCGATGCGAAATGAACTTCCACCTTCCTCTTTTGATAAGATATGCGGAATACTGAACCGTTTTCAGGGACAAGGGTGGACAACCCCGTATAGCATATCACCACAGGCTGATCAGTGATCAATGCATCGGTCCCCATATCCTTTTCAACTCCATTTCACCAAAAGGATATGTTGATCCATAATAGAAATAGGTGCAAAAGAATTCGAGACATAGTGTGCACCTTACAAAAACCTATTTTTCAAATGGTATTGGGGCTGATCGGGTAGCAAAGCAAGTGAATAAGTGTTTCAAGAAGTCTACTTATTCATCCAATTGAACACTACAAAACACTGAAGATGATAAAAAGTAGCTCAATTCGTCTTTTGAGCTTAAAACTGGCTAATTTCCCTAGATCCTATTCCACTTACAAAGCACTGCAAGTATTGCAGAACCTAAAAAATCCCGAGTTATTGAAAACAGGTGGATTTATAAATGGTGAATGGATAACAAGTAAGAACACTTTTGAAGTTACTGATCCGGCTTTGTATCCCAAGCCTGAATCGAAGCTTGCCGATGTGTCGTCCTTTTCTGTAAGTGATTATAACATTGCAATTGAAGCGGCTTCAGAATCATTCTATGAATTCCGGAAGACAACTGGTAGATATAGAGCTGAATTATTGAGCAATCTTTATCGTCTAATGAAGGAAAATCAAGATGATTTAGCTAAAATCATTGTGCTTGAAAATGGGAAACCTTATGCTGATGCATTTGGTGAGATAACCTACGCTGCTTCTTTCTTTCAATGGTTTTCAGAAGAATCTGCCAGAGTCAATGGCGATATTATCCCTTCTGCAAACGCCACAAGTAAGATTTTGGCTTTGCGTCAACCAATTGGACCCTGTGGTATTATTACTCCTTGGAACTTCCCTTCCGCTATGATTACTAGGAAGCTTGGTGCCGCTGTTGCCGCTGGTTGCACAACTGTAATTAAGCCTGCTTCTGAAACTCCATTGAGTGCTTTAGCTTTGGCTCATCTTTCTGAGAAAGCCGGTTTTCCTAAAGGAGTTGTTAATGTATTACCAAGTGCAACCTCTGCAGAGGTTGGTAAGATTCTCTGTGAACATCCTTTAATTAAAAAAGTGTCTTCTACTGGATCTACTGGAGTTGGAAAGTTATTGATGGCCCAGTCGAGCTCAACCTTGAAGAAACTTTCATTCGAATTAGGTGGTAACGCTCCTTTTATTGTTTTCGAAGATGCTGATCTTGATAAAGCTGTCGATGGAGCAATTGCTTCCAAGTTCCGTAGCAGTGGTCAAACTTGTATCTGCGCTAATAGACTTTTTATTCACGACTCTTTGTATGATGAATTTGTTAAAAAATTTGTTGATAAGTTATCCAAAACTACTTTAGGATTTGGTTTAGATGAGAAAACAACCCACGGTCCAGTGATCCATGAGAAATCCATGTCTAAAGTTAGATCGCACATTGAAAATGCTATTGAGAAAGGTGCCAAACTTCTATTAGGTGGAAAAAGACGTGAAGATATTGGTGAAAATTTTCACGAACTTACTGTCCTTGGTGATGTCACCCCTAAAATGAAGATTTTCCACGAGGAAACCTTTGGTCCCGTGGCCCCTTTGATTAGATTTAGTTCGGATGAAGAGGCTCTTTCTTTGGCCAATGATACAGAAGTTGGATTAGCAGGCTACTTTTATTCTTCTGATATATCCAAAATCTTCAAAGTTGCGGAAAATTTAGAAGTTGGTATGATTGGTGTCAATACCGGTGCCATTTCCGAAGCAGCTATGCCATTTGGTGGTGTTAAAGAAAGTGGATTTGGAAGGGAAGGTTCAAAGTTTGGTATCGAAGATTATACTATCGTAAAAAGTGTTGTATTGGGTGGTTTGGAGAACTAAAGATAATTATTATTTAATATACATATTTTATACAAAGGGAGATCATTGTAGTTATAAATCATTCTGGTGACTGGTTTTCAGATGTTTGATCGGTTATCTCTCCTTCCAATTGACCAAGGGGAAACAGCTGAGCCTGTTTCTTGGGCAAGTGTTTCATTAAGCAAAGCGGTATGATCTTGTACAAGCAGAGATTCACCAGGAATATCAGATTCTCCAGTTTCCTGTGGTAATTCAAAGTTTTCTCCACCTTGGCTCAGTTCTTGAATTGGAGCAGGTTCATCATGGACTTCCGCATCTTGAGTACTTGCCAATTCTTCTTTTCTTCTTTCATAAGGTGTCATATCAATATTCTTCACATCTTCAAATCTATCAATTTTGATCCTTTGTAAATCAAGTCTTTTCACGAATTCAAAGTCACTACGATTAAAATTTAAAGTAACATCTGGCTTCTCGCTTTTATAATAATCGATAACTTTAGGGCCATAACTCTCAGGGAGTTGTTTCCCTTTTAATTCATCATCTAAAAGCGAGTTCAAAAATTCAACTTTTTCGTCAGTTGAATGATTTCTGATACCACTGGATTCTTTTGCTGTACGTACTTCACTCTTTAACTTTTCTATCAGTTCCGGAGTGACATAATCTTTTTCTGTTATTCTCAAGGGCTTTGAATTCTTCATCCTTAATCAATGCATTACGGACTAAATCTAGTCTTTCAATATACTTCAGCCCAAATATCGATTTATAAGTGACTGCTTTAAAATTACCGCCAACCAAGTCACCACTGTATATGGAATATACCGGAGCATAAGAAGCTCCTTCTATTGACTTCTCAGGATACTTAGCAGCAGGAACCGTGTAATGTGCTGATTTATTCGATATCTTTTGTCTTTTATTGTGTTGAGACATTCTATGATTCATCCTTGATGGTTAGTGATTTGCAGACTTCTATTTACTTTTATTTCAAAAAAACAAGTCGAGAAACGACAGGAAATGAAAAATTAAAGAAAAAAAAAAAAAAAAACACAAATGTACGGGTCTTACGAACTCAGTATAGTTAGTTTAACGCAGAATAGTAAATGTTCATAATAATAACAAGGGAAGCATTTAAGTAATACACAGCTAAAGCTTTTCTATAGTACAGTCAACCTTCTTCAAAGGTTCGTTAAGAATTGAAAAATTGAGTTAAAATTAAGAGAATTAATTTGTTATTGTTTCCATGAGCGATTCTTCAATACCATCTAGTAAACCATCGATATCTTCAACTTTCAAACCACAGCTTAGACTGATAAGCTTTTCTATATTTATACATTTTGGAATCAATGCCATGGCTTTTAATTTTATTTATGATACCACTGATCAAATGGTTTCTTTCAACTTGTAGTTTCGACAAATTAATGGCTTGTTTAATTTTTTGTTCATCATCAACATCAACATCTTCTTCACCCTCATAGTTCTTAACTGCAACGGATATATCTGATGCTTGGATTTTTTCGATATGATTGAGTAAATGATGTTCTTTATTGGACAAATTTTGTTCTAAATTATTAGTTTCTTGTTTCAAAAGAGTTTTGCCTTGTTCAATTGATTCAAAGTCTTCAAAACCATATTTATTTAAAATGATTTTTATTTTATCAATAGAAGATTCATTTGAAACTTGTTTTTCAACAATAATTTTTTGAATTCTTTTTGTCTCTTTATTAAGGAATTTAATTTCTTGTTTATAGTTGTCACCCAAGGAATTAATCATACCCGTCATCATACAAGATAAATCTTTAAAAGGTAATTTAACGTTTTCATCATCATCGAATTCATCATCATTATCATTTGATTTAACATCGATGATTCTACCTTCTTCATCTAATTTAGGTGGTTTAGGATTATAATTGACTGAAACATCCAGTTCTTTTTTCAATTTTTTAGAATCGACAACTGGTTTTGCTGGAGTACTTTCAGCAGTACGTTCGGAAATAACAGCCAATGGTTGATGAATATTAGACGAAGTATAAAAGCTATTTTGACTTTTTGGAGTTGATATAGATTCATAAGATTTAAAAGTATCATCAATAAATAAGTTTTCTTTATTATCTTCAGATTTAGTCAAAGTATCTAGATGTTCTTTATTAACTCTATCAATATTAACGTCATCATCTAAATCATCATCTTGAACTGTAGTTTTTTGAGTATCGGGAGTTTCAGCATTACCAAATTTAGGTTGAATAGGGAGTAGCCAAAGCATTATTTTCTTGAGAATAAGATTGACGTTGATTAATTGGAGGAGCAGGCCGAAGAAAATCATCACCTAAAAGATTTAATTCAGCAATAATCATTTTAGAAGTTTCATTGTTTACATTAACCAAATCATCTCTAGCACCATAATTTAATAAGATTTTAACTAATTTATCACAACCAGCTCTTGCAGCTAAATGTAAACAAGTATCACCATTAACGTCTTGATGATCGAGAACATTTTTAATTCAAATTGACTGAATTAGCAGAATTTTGATCGGTTAATTTCGTTAATTTATTAAGAATATGTTCAAGATAATAATTTAAACTTTCGAATTTAGATTTAACTTTTGAAAATTGACTTAAATAATGTAAAGGAGTTCTTCCATTTATATCAGTATTGATCAAGCATAATTCTAAATCATCTAAAACTTTTGCGAAATTTTTTAATTCATGACAATTATTAAAAGAAATTAATTTTGATAAAGGATTAAGACCATAGTTGTTAACTACTAGGGGGTTAGCTCCTTTGGTGATTAATAAATGAATCATAAGATGGTTACCGATGGAGGAAGCCCAATGTAAAGGAGTGTGACCTTCATCATCGATCGCTTCATTAATATTAAAATCAAAAGGAGGATTATGAACAAAATAAGGAATTTGAGAGTTATCGTCACTGAAAAATCTTAATAATTGAGCCGCGTATGAATTATCATCGTCACTTTGAGGTTGATAGACATCTTTTGATTTTGTTAAAGGTAAATGAGAATGGTGAGCGTTTGATTCCGTTGAGGACATTGAAGTATCTGATTCTCTTAAAGGTTCTTCCTGAGACCAATTAGTATCATTAGTTGATTGAGAAGAAGGAACTTTTGGTTGTTGATATTGATGACGGAAATGGCCCATCATTTGAGGAGGCATATTAGACGGTATTGCATTTTGAGGGGGGAATTGATACAGTAAAGGTGGTTGCAGTCTACTTGGTTGTTGCTGCTGCTGTTGCTGTTGCTGTTGCTGTTGTTGAAATCTTTGATATTGCATTTGGTAATTATGGAAATCATTTTGTACCGATTGGTTATCAGCAGGATAAGTATTTACCCCATTAACCCCAATGAAATTTGCTTGTTGGAAAGTTGGAGGTAATTGATTAACAGAAAACCCATTTGGGTTTTGAGAAGCCATTGGAGAATTAGAAACTTGCTGGCCTAAGTGAGAAGCGTCCCTAGATAAAGTAGCGAATGAATTTTGAGAATTGTATAAATCACTTGACGATTGCGATTGTGATGTTTGAGCTTGGTTCAACTGTAATTGAACATCAGCTTTTTTCAATTTTTTAGTTGGGGTTTCACCATCCTTTCTAGCCTTCTTAGGTATATTTTCTTTTAACTGGGGTTCCATCTTTACCAATAGCTGAACCACCAACGGGTTTAACTTTTCTTGGAATATTCAAATTTGTAAAATCAAGATATAGAACCGGCGCCATCTCTGGAGAAAGACCATAATTACCAGCCAATCTAAGTGCGTCTGGTAATGGGATCCAAGTACCCTTGGAATCTACCGTAACCACCTTGGATTTTTTCATGTAATCCTTGTTGAACTCCTTTTTCCAAGATTTTAGTCCGTTTAGCCTTGGGAAAATTACAGCATTTCAAGATTTGGGTTGCATTGACCCAGTCATCCTTACATCTTCTCATAAGCGGACAACTGTTGATCTGACATTCATACACGTCAGTCTAATACAAGTTAGTAATTTGATTCCATAACGCGTTTCAATCATAGCAAGTTATAAATGAAATATCCATATATATATCCCCATACCATATGGCCACACTTCAGAATACATACGTTTGAATAGGTGGCAATATAAACGCCATTTGGTTCTAAGGACATTGCTGAAAAGGCACAAGTCAATCCAGTTCTAAAGAAAAGAAGTTCAATGTTGTTTTCAAAACTGGAGAAGACTTTTGAAAGGGTCGAGGATAGAAAAATTCACTGCTGAACAAAAAGAAAAAAAAAAAAAAAAAAAAAAAAAAAAAAAGCTGAGAATTCCTTTGGGCGGGTTTGGCAGCACAAAGGATTTTGCTCTTTTGATGGTTTTCGTCGTTTTTGGTAATTACTCTGTTCCTTTGGCTGGGGTTACAAGGGCCACTGGACTAGCTCAAGGGCAGCGTGGTTGACTAGAAGGCAGAAACCAGTGTGGATGAAGTATTACTGGTGATATCCAATTGGAATCACCAGGAACGGATTTCCTGCACTCAATTTACCCAAAAGAAGCTCTAAAGGACGCGTCTGTCAGTGACGTAGTTACAATATATAGCCAGTAGAATAGTATTATAGTATTACAGTATTATAGTATTACAGTATTATAGTATAATAGTAATATAGTATTACAGTATAATGGTATGGATAGATAGTAAGTATTAAACACTAGAGGTAGCCTTCCGCTTTCAATTGAACAGCCATGTCGTTGACGGTTTTGGTGGTCAATCTAACAATCTCATCAACGTCGCTTTCTTGAATGATGAAAGCCGGAGCAAGACACATATGGTCTCCGACCTGGTTGAACCCACCTTGGGCACCCATCACGGTAAGACCGTTTTGGAAAGCCTGGGCTTGGATTCTAAGGGCAACTTTTGCTTCCAATGGGAAAACATCATTATCAGGAGTCCCATTTTTACCAAATTCAATTGACCAAAACCCCCCGATTCCACGTACATCAACAACAATCGGATTATCTTTTAAGGCTTGGTGCAATTTAGTACCCATCAAATTACCCATCTTAAAGATATTTTTGGTGAGTCCCAATTGCTTAATATATTGTTGAATTTTTAATGCTGCCAAACAATTGAAAGAATGGGAGGCATAAGTATGAGCACCAATAACTGTTCCAGATCCTTCCAGATACGCTTTTTGGATCTTATTACCAATAAGAACCCCGGCAATGGTGATATACCCAGAACCCAATGTTTTACCAATGGTTTGAATATCGGGAGCCTCCTGGGGACTTAAATAATTTTCCCAACAGTGTAACCCATAACCCGATGGGGGGTTGGCCCGACCAGTACCACACATCACTTCATCTAAATAGAAGACAATATCGTACTTGTTACATAATCTCCGGACTCCTGGTAAGTAGCCAGCGGGAGGTGGCACGGTACCAATAGAACTTCCTGGCAAGGTTTCCAAAATAATGGCGGCCACGGTATCGGGTCCCTCTTTCAAAATAAGACTTTCCAAATTATCAAGTAATTGCTCAACATAACTTTCATCCGATTGTCCCTTCTGCTTATAACGAAATGGATAACAAACATCAGTTTTAGGAGTGAGTTCTTTTGGTAATAAGATATCCTGGAAAAGTTTTGCTCTTGAATTGGCTCCAATCGAAAGTGATCCAAGGGTAAATCCATGGTAGCATGTTGATCTACTAATGAATTTATTTTTCTTAGGTAAATTACGTTCTAAGAAATATTGTTTAACTAATTTCATTGCATTTTCATTTGCTTCTGATCCCGATCCAAGAAACAATGAACTTGTGAATACTCCTGGGGGTGAATTATCAATTAAAAACTTGCCTAATGCTTCTGCATTCTTATTGCAATGGTAGGGTGAATAAGAATAATGGCATTCTCTCACTGAATTAGCCACTAATTCAATGGCGGTCTCATCACCCCATCCAAGTGCTCCAACGGCCGCTCCAGTCATACCATCGAGGATTCTTCTTCTTTCTCCGGTCTCAGCATCTTCTACTATAAGATAACACCCGTCTCCTCCAACTGCATGGGGGAGCTGTTTATTAACTGTACTTTGGAAAACATAAGATGTTTGTTTAGTAGGTGGTTCTGGAGAAACTGAAGTTTGTGGTGTAGAATCAATGGACATTATCACGATAAAGTCGAATACACCTACCCCTGACCCTTGAACGTACTAACCCTTCTATTTATCTACACTCTAATCTCTATCTACTCTGTTGTGATAAGGACCTAATGCTGATAACAGCGACTATTTTTCCGCATCGGGAACCAGTTTTTTGCAGTCTATCAAAAATCGGGTCTTCTTTTGGTTAACCGAATGCGCTATCGCTATCTATTCCATTCTGGAGCTACCGGTTGTGTTATCAAGAGAGAGAGGAGTTGCGTAAGTCTAATCATAACTATATAAGATGGGAAGGCGCCTTACTTCGACTTTTCAAACCATTCCAGACAAGTCACGAAAGCCTGGGTTTCTTGTGACCTGGAAATCTATCGAACACGGATTGAGTCTCGAAACCCTTCCAGTAGATAAGTGCAACTATTATTTGACATGATTCCTTCGGAGTAACACGATTTCAGTAGAAAAGAATAACCGATCCTGTCTGCCTGTCTGCCTGTCTATCTGTCTACTTGTCTATCTGTCTACTTGTCTATCTGTCTACTTGTCTATCTGTCTACTTGTCTATCTGTCTACTTGTCTATCTGTCTATCTGTCTACTTGTCTGTCTACTTGTCTGTCTACCTCTGTCTGCATGTCTGTCTACCTCTTTTTATCTAGATATGTTTTGACTATGTTTTGACTATTTTTTGTATATGTTTTTTTTTTTTCTGTTTTTCTGTTTTTTTTTTTTCTGTTTTAAATATCTATTGTCTATGTTCGTCTAATCTGCTTAAAGATCTGGTAACATCCCTTCAGAACCAGGTCACCCGTTGTCCGAAGTCTAGGGTAGCGTCCCTAAAGGTGTCCTGCGATGGACCATTACATAATCCATCGATTAACATGAAATATCTTCACGCACGATGCCCTTACAAAAAAGAACGAAAACCAAATATCTAATCTAACAATGCGAAACAAACCCCATGCACCACCAGGAAACTTGATCATCGCAGCCAGTTGATAACCATTATTTCTCTTTTTCTCGAACCTTACGTGTTTTCTTGTTTAATCTGGTATAATTCTACTCCTCTTTAGCCATATCCATATATAAGTTGGGCGTTTTCATCTTTGAAGAAGCAAAAAAAGAAAAAGAAGAACGCTTAAGTATACGGGATGACTGTTAAAAATAGTCCGGATAGCCGTTTAGGTATAAAACAACCAAAAATCAAAGAGGTCACTGGGACCATTGTTATGTTAGATGACCCAGAGGAAACCAAGTCCAATGCTGCATCCTCTGTTAATACGTCCAACCATGATTCACTTAGTTTGAAAAGAACTAACACTGGGATAATTCTTCATCCTCAGCCTCATGATGATCAAAATGATCCATTAACTTGGCCAACTTTAAGAAAAGATATCTGTTTTGCTGTTATTGGTTTACAAACTTTCCTCGGTGGTGGTCAAACCCCAGTTTTAGCCGCTGGATTATCTCAGTTATCAAAAGAATTCGATAAACCTTTACATACCATTACTTATTTGGTCGGGGGGTTTATGTTGGCTTTAGGAGTCGGTTCAGTTTTTGCAAGTCCAACTGCTATCTTATACGGTAAAAGATTTGTTTATCTTTTGGGGATTGTATTATTTTTAGCGGGTTCCTTATGGGGGTCATTTCTGAAAACCTTTGGTAGTTTAATGGGCGCTCGTATAATTATGGGATTTGGTGCTTCTCCTACAGAATCTTTAGCTTCTGCAAGTTTATCGGAGCTTTATTTCCAACATGAACGTGCTTATAGAACTGGTATTTATACAATGTTACTACTTGGTGGTAAAAATATCGTTCCTTTATTATCGGGTCTTGTTTTCCAATATTTAGATCGTCATTGGCTTTTTTGGATCTTATCAATTTTTCTTGGTTTCACCTTAATTTGTACCTTTTTATTTGTTCCCGAAACTTTTTGGGATCGTACTCCAACTCCAAACAAAAGATCAATCGAAGAATCTAAAGCCGCTAGAGCAGTTCGTAATTATCATCCTCCAAGTGAAAGACCAAATGCTTGGGCTTTACCTAATAGTAGTTTTTATAATGCATCTTTGGATTCTGATGTCGAAAGTCTTCCCTCATCAATTCATCCCGATACCCAATCAAATGATGCTCCAATTGGTATAACAAAAAATACCCATCATCACCACCATCACGGTGATGGTGACCAAAATGATGATACCGCCTCAATTCAATCAACTCCAAAATCTTTTGTACAAAGACTCTCAGTTTTCTCCGGTCGTCATACAAAAGATAGTTGGTGGATGGTTGCTTTACGTCCCTTTTTCCTTTATTCTTACCCAGCGGTTTTGTTTGGATCTTTCATTTACTCATTTTCGGTGGTATGGTTAATCGTGATTTCAGAAGCAATCGCTTCCATCTTTGAAGCTCCTGGATATAATTACTCCAATCAAACAGTGGGATTGTTTTATATTGGTCCTTTCATCGGTGGGATTCTAGGCTCTCTTTCAGCTGGGATTCTCGGTGATAGATTAACTAGATTTGTTGTAAGTAAAAATCATGGTGTTTATGAACCAGAATTTCGTTTATTAATGTTAATCCCTGCTACTTTTTTCATCACTTTTGGACTAATGGGATTTGGTTGGTCAACTAAAGTTAAAGATGCTTGGATTGGTCCTATCATTTTCTTCTCCTGTGTTTCATTTGGTAGTTCCATCGCAAGTACTACAAGTATTAGTTTCACCGTTGACACCTATAAAATGTTTGCTGCTGAGCTGTTGGTGTCTTTCAATTTTATGAAAAATTTGATGGGGTTTGTCTTTTCTTTATTCAATACTCAGTTTATCGATTCAACCAATACTAGAACTACTTATCTCGTTTATGGTGCAATCCAAATTTTCTTAAGTAGTTTTGGTATCCTCATCTATATTTATGGTAAAAAGATTCGTGCTTGGACTGATGAAAAGGAAATCTTGAAAACTCTTTACCATGTTGATAATATTCCTCCTAGTATTCACGAAAAACAAAGTTTAAATAATGAAAACTCAAATGATAATTCAATTGATGACTCGAATGATGATTCTGACCATAAAGTTGATGAACGAGATGAAAGTGCTTCTCCCTAAATA